>VBSM01001124.1:21080931-21115580 GCA_008086735.1 Cheirogaleus medius
TACCACATTTTGTTGATCCACTCATGTACTGATGGGCACCTGGGTTGTTTCCACCTGGGTGTTGAACTGTGCTGCTATAAACATTCGAGTGCAGGTCTGTTTTATTTTTTTAAATGGTAGGCTGATTGTTTTGTTCACTTGCCAGAATATAAACTTCATACAGCCAGGAATCATGCCCAAACTGCCCACTATTGTGTTTTCTGTGACCAGCACAGAGCCTTGCATATAGGAGAGGCTCAAAATACTGTGTGATGACTATCTGACCACGTGAATGAAAACATAAATGAAACATGGCCATTGGAAACAGAGTATTGGTTGTGATGTTTAAAATACACTCATTCGAATGGGGCATGGCTATTTTTAAAAGTTATATTCATTGTTTTGATTGAACTTGGCATTCCAACTTAAAATGTTGAAATGACAAAGATGTAGTGGTATCAGGTAGTTCCCTGTATATATCTTTCATGGGCAATACAACTGTAAATATATATATATATATATTTGAAATCTACTATTTCCCAAGCACAGCTGCAAATCCTGCATAAGTTTCTAATTTCCAATGTTAAGAATTCTGAGACTAGATGATTTACAGCGTTCCAGTCCTCTGTGAGGTACATTTTCCCATTTTTTTACTTTAATCTTGTCTAGAGTTGCATTCTACAGAAAAGACAAGCAATAATTTTATGAAATATATGTCATTGTCATTTCAAAACCGGCTAAAATTTAACTTTATTAAGATCC
Source organism: Cheirogaleus medius (assembly GCA_008086735.1). Lineage (NCBI taxonomy): Eukaryota > Metazoa > Chordata > Mammalia > Primates > Cheirogaleidae > Cheirogaleus > Cheirogaleus medius. The sequence goes on from VBSM01001124.1 coordinate 21,081,673, forward strand.
TCATTAATCAACGATCTTGAAGTTTTCAAGGAGCACTAACATAAATTCAAATGAGCTTTAAAAAATGTTTTACAAAAGTCCATTAAAACACTACACACATTTTTTTCTTTTGGCTGTGTTTCGTTTGCCATTAGTGATGATAGCCACCAGAGTATTCTTATATAAATCAAAACTCTCTCCTTTTTAGTCTGACTACTTTCCTGGCCTCATATGCACAGTGTGGTCACAGATTATTGTTTACAACATCATGGCACCTTTTCATGCACATGCAGGTGACAACATGAGCAATGTCTAGGGCATTCAGTCTTTCATTTAGCATAACACACCTCTATTGATGACCTTTGCCCCTTGGCCCTTATCAAAGCTTTTCTACTGAAACTACCCTTAGACGCGGAGGTTTATATTCAAAGTCATGTGATAGTAAACAGAAGCTGTTTAAAAAGAAAAGAAGTTTTACAAAAAAAAAATTGACCAATGCTTCCACTGCTAGAAATACCAAGAAAGCAAGAACTTTCCATCCATCACACTTTGAACTTTGGGTTGCAGCAGAAAATCCAAAGTTGGCAGACCAATGACAGTGCACGAAGAAATCCTTCTGCAAACATTCACCCATTCAGCCATCTCCTAATATTTCAACCACTCTCAGTTTCATTTTCTGAAAGATGTCTAGAAAATTGGATTCTAGGTTTGTCTGTTTTTTTTTTTTAACAGACAGTAGAAATAAAACCATCAAGATGGAGGGGAAATTGTTTGAGTCAAAAACATCTCTTGGTTTTATATTCCAATTCTTTTATTTGAAATGCTCTGCTGTTGCCAAAGGACTCAGTCAATAAATTATTAATTTCTTCTAGCACCATCACGTTTGATTGCTGAGCTGAGGCAATGCTACCATTTTGATTATTCTTTTCCAAGAAGCTAATGTTACCAAAAGGGCAACAGTGCTTATGACTTTAGGAGGAAAAGGTACCTTTGTTCTGATTTATTTTATGTGTATATATATATATATATATTTTTTTTTAAACTGGGCTTGGTTTTATCATGTCACTCCAATGATCTTTGCCTTTGAGAAATCTGAGTGTCATAATAGCATATTGTGACTGTTTAAAATAAAACAGCTTATATCAAAGGGATGACTCCTTTTTTACTCTCCTCCAAAGAGCCTTAGAAAAATCTGAGAAATGTTGAAACCAGTGCCTTTAGTTATATAAGAAATCTATAAGAGATTTTAGGGTTATTTTAAAAAGTAATTTCTGATTTTCTTCAGGAGAAAGTTTCCCCTTATAATAATTATAGAAACTTTAAACATTCAATTCTAATGTGGGTTTTTTTTTCCTATACTCCTTTATGTTCTTGATATACATGTGATAAATTACTGGCTTTATCACCCTTCGGAGCTAATCTCTCGCAATATAATGCCTTGTGCCTCATGTTAATAAGGGGAAAATGGTCAACAGACGCCTAATGTCAAGATTCCCTTTCTGTTATGACGGTCATTGTTCAAGCACATAAAAATCCACAACTTAAATATTTTTGACACAGTATTTAATTTACAACTATTATTTCAGTATTATAGTTGAAATTCCTAACTTAGAAGAAAGGTAATTTTGTGTTTATGCTTAGTGCTAACAAAAATATATATATGTTTTCTAAAGGCAGTTGAATTCTGACTGCTTTATTTTAAGTTCACCCTCTACTGCTGACCTGAAAAACCTATATTAATAGAGTTAGTATTGGCTTACCTGTTCTGGAGTCCTTGAAGCACCTTAATCTTTAAATAGGAAGACCACACGCTCTGGACATGAGGCCAGTACACTCCTCTCTTAGTCCGTTTGTAAATGTAGGCATACTTCTCGTGTAACGGGCCTGCTATGACAAGGACAAAATGACACTGCTCCTTCTAGCTGTTATTAATTTGGATGTAATGGTAACATCTCACCCTGCTAGTTTCCAGTGGTCTTTCCAGAGTCGTAAAGGCTCTGCTACAAGCTACCATTCTTTGTCTAAATATCAGATTTAATGAGCACCTATTATGTGCTAGTCTATGTTTTAGATGGTATCACATACATTATAGCCACTGACCCTAAAAACAATAGTATGATTTTAATTTCAGTATTAACAGACACAGAAACTTTGAGAGGGACATTGTAATTCACCCTTCTTTTTCTTTATCAGTTTTCATACTATCATTGGTTCAAATCTCAAGGTCAACTCCAATGTGGTTTTAAGATACTTGTCAATATTGTAGACATTTTAAAAGAGATCTTTATTTTTAAGTGCCTTTTGCTTCAATTCATAAATACCAAAGCTATTTGGAGTAAAGAAGATAATTTCTTTTCATGTCCACTGCTATTTTCTGATTATTTTCTCACCATTAGGAATACAGCAACAGTCTTAGAAGACAAGACTGTTGTGGTAGTTTTAAAATTTGCTCACACATTTTTTGACAGTTCTTCCCTTGCAAGGTGGATCACCCACCCCTTGAGGGTGAGCTGGTCTTAATGACTTCCTCCTAATGTGGGTGAAGCGACCATATATGAATTGCAAGACAAAGCCATACAAGGAATTGTGACAGTCTCCTTGCTCATGTTCTTAGATCCTCTCTTCTAGGGGGAGGCAGCCACCATGTTGTGAAGACACCCAAACAGCCATGTGGAGGATCTACATGGTAAGGAACTGAGGCCTCCTGCTGACAACCATGTGGATGAGCCCCTGTGGAGGCAGGTTTTTCATCCCTAATCAAGCTTAGATTAGGGACTATCAAACTACAGTGCATGGGCCAAATCCCTCCCATGGCCTGTTTTTGTATGGCCCTCAAGGCTAGAATGATTTTACATTTTTAAAAGGAGGTTAAAAAAGAATAATAATAATAATATGTGACAGAGACTGATGGAGCCCACAAAATCTACATGCTATGTGCTGACCCCTGGTTCGGATAACTGTGGCTCTGTACATTTTAGCTGCAACCTCATGAGAGACCTGGAGCCAGAACCACCCACTTAACTGAGCTGCTCCTGAATCCCTGACCATCATAACTATGTGAAAATATTATTATATTACTACTGTAAGGTGCTAGCTTTGGGGATGATCTTTTACACAGCAATAAATATTAATAGCTAATGCAACTGATCGTAACATGAACTCGATTTCACTTTAGCCATAGGTTACTCACATTTTCCCCATCAACATTCTATTTTGAAGAACTTCCCACAGTCTAGATTTGAGTGATTGTTTCTTCCAGATTAGATTCAGGTTAATCAGGTTTCTCAAGAATAATATGTCAGTGCTGGGTACTTTCCATTCCTCACATCAGGAGGAATACAAGGTCAGTTTGTCCCACTGTTAACAGTATTTAGTTTGTTCACTTAGCTAAGGGGGTGTCTGCAAGGTTTTTTTCTTTTGTAATTAATCAGTGATCTGAGGGCTAATACTCTGAAGCCAAGTGATTATCCTGTTTTCTAAAAGCCTTTCACCTGGTGGTTTTAGACTTCCTTCATGGTTCTTTCCTGAGTCATATATTGCATTGGCAGTTGCCAAATGGGGATTTTAAAAACTTCTATTATTTCTTCTATGTATATTATCTTGTATTACACTGTAAGGAAGAGGTTTCTGATCCTCTTTCTCTTTTTAAAATCACATATATACGCATACCTATATGTAAGAGATAAATAAGTTGACTTTGATTTTCACTTATATAAAAGATGTGTGTAGCATGCAACTTAAAATACATATATAATACTCTTCATTGTAATTTCCATTTAGTTAATTAATTCTCAAAGAATACTTTCATGGATTCTTGCCAAATTCTTGAATCCAAAGCCAACTATGGTTGCAATAAAACCATGATTTGATCATTGTTTCTGCTATTCACAATGTAACAAATACAGAGATGACATCGTTTTTAAAATAAAACTTTATTTCAAAATAATTACACAAAAAAGCATGTACAGAGAGGTCCATACACCCTTCACCCCTCCACTTTCATTGTTAGCATTTTGCATAACTATAGTATAGTATCAAAACCAGGAGATTGACATTAGTACAGTTCACAGAGCTTATTCAGATTTCACGAGTTACATGTGCACTCATGCATGTGTGTGTATATGTAATTCGATGCAATTTTATTATGTGTAGCTTCATGTAACTTCCATCACCAATATGCAAAACTATTCCATCACCACTAATCTCACCACACTACTCCTTTATAGTCACAACTGCCCCCTTCTTACCTCCCAAATCTTAACCCCTGGCAGCCTCTAATCTGTGATCCATTCCATAATTTCACTGTTTCAAGGAAGGATACTATATAGCCTTTCGAGATTGCCTTTTTTCAATCAATATAATCCGCTTGAGATCTACCCATGTTGTTGCAGGTACTTAATATTTCTTGCCTGTTTATTGCTGAACAGTAATCCACAGTATAGTTGTACCACAGTTAATTTAATCATTCACCCACTGAAGGACATTCAGGGTGTTTTTAGTTTGGGGCTATATGAATAAAGCTGCCATGAACATTCCTGTACAAATTTTTGTGTGAACATAAGTTTTTATATCTATTAACAAATGCCAAGAGTGCAATTGCTGGGTAGAATAGTACCTATGTTTTTTTCTTTGTTTTGAAAGAAACTGCCAACCTGTTTTCCAGAGTGGCTGTACCATTTTACATTCCCATGAGAATGTGTGAATACTCCATTTCTCCACATTTTACTGACATTGATGAGTTTGTAGTGATATCTTATTATGGTTTTAATTTGTATTTCCCTAATAACTAAGGATGTTGAGCATCTTTTCATGTGCTTAATTGCCATCTGTATATCTTCTTTGGTAAAATGTCTCTTCATCTACTTTGCCCATTTTCTAATCAGATTCTTTTATTTTTTACGTTAAGTTTTAAGAGTTCTTAATATACTCTAGATACAAGTGCTTTGTCAGATACGTGGTTTGCAAATGTTTTCTCCTAGTCTGTAATTTGTCTTTTTGTCTTAACAGAGACTTTTACATAGCAAAAGTTTTTCATTTTGATGCGGTCCAATTTGTCAATTTTTCTTTTATTGATTATGCTTTTGATTTCAGTGGAAGAACTCTTTACCTAGTCTTAGGTCCCAAAGATTTCCTCTTTTGTTTTTTCCTAAAGATTTTATGCTTTTCTATTTTAAATATAGGACACTTTTAAGTTTATTCTATATCATTAACATTTCTTCACTTTCTCAAGTTTAGACAATCAAGCAAAAAACACATCCAGCCCTAATTTGTAAAATTTGCCAATTTCTCTTGTGTAAATACTCACACTATAACCAATTTCTAGCTATAACATAATTTCACTCAATGCAGAGTTATGAAGAGATGTGCAATGGCACACTATTATACAGTATTTCCACCATACCAGTGAAATAGAGATACGAAACCTTGAGAGGATAGCTAATAGTAAAAGGTAGTAAAATATTTAGGAAGTTATAACTTTTGAGTATTTGTTTCCTTTGTTTTAATACAATTCATTTTAAAATGAGTTTATATAATTTAGTTTGTAATAAATGCTGTTCATTTTTGTTGCTGAATAGTATTCCATTGTATGGGTATACAATCTGTGGGTTCATTCACCTTTTGAATAGTTGCACATTTGCCTTGTTGAGTTGTTTGTGTTTGCGGGATATTATGAATAAAGTCACTATGGACACTCTTATATAAGGCTTATAAGAAAAATGATGTGTGAACGTCATTTTCTATTGAATAAACATAAAATTCATAAAAATTTTACAGTTGGCTCTCACCAGCTGGTATTTACCCAGGAAACCACTGGGAAAATACCTAGCAGTTAACTTGCTGGGTCACAGGTAGGTGAATGTTCAATTTTGTAAGAAATTGTCAAATGTTTTCCAAAGTGATTGTACCATTTTATATTTCTGCCAAACAATAGAAAAAAAATGCTTTTCTATGCCACATACTCACTAATATTTGGTGTTTACTATGGGTTGAATTGTCCCCCAAAATACGTTGAGGTTCTAACCCCGAGTCCCTCAGAATGTAACCTTACTTGGAAATAGGGTCATTGCAGATGTAATTAGATAATATGAGGTCATTAGGGTGGTCCCTAATCCAATATGACTTTGTCCTTATGAAAAGGAGAAATTTGGCCACAGACACATATACATTCCCAGGGAGAGTAACATGTGAACATGAAGGCAGAGATTAGGGTGAAGTATCTGAAGCTGAAGGAGACAAAGATTGCTAGCAAACCACCAGGGCTAGTGCAATCTCTTTCAGAGCCTTCAGAAGGAACCCACCTTGCCGACACCCTGATCTCAGACTTCTAGTCTCCAGAAGGGAAGGATGATACATTTCTGTGGTTTAAGCCACCCAATTTATTGTACTTTGCCATGGCAGCCCTAGGAAACTAACAGCATTGTTAATCTTACTAATTTTTCCATTCTAGCATATATAGTTGTATCTTACCATGGTTTCAATTTGAATTTCCCTGATGATTGATGATAGTGAGCACTTTTTCATGTGCCTGGTAGTCATTCATATATCTTCCTTTATAAAGTGCCTATTCGTGTCTTTTGCCCAGTTTTAATGGGTTATGTGTCTTTTTGCTATTTGAGTTATAGGAGTTCTTAATGTATGTTCTGGATACACATCTTTGCAAATATTTTCTCCTAGTCTGTGGCTTGTCTTTTTGTTTTCTTATTGATGGCCTTAGAGGAACAAACATTTTTAATTTTGATGAAGTGAATTTATTGCCTCACATAACAAAAAAAGCTCAGGGACGGAACTATTTTTATACTTTGTTGCTTCTTTCAACATCTGGATCAAAATTTAGCCCGGCTAGTAAGTTCTTCCTTCCCAACCCTATTCTACTTTAATTATTTCTCTTTTTTATGTGCCTCAGCACAGTTTTTACAAGGTGTCTTTGTTTGTTTGTGCTCCTATTACAAAACATGTGAGATTAGGTAATTTATAAATAACAGAAATGTATCTTTTCACAGTTCTAGAGGCTGGGAATTCAAGATCAAGGCAACGGCAGGTATAGTGTCTGGTGAGAGCCTGGTCTCTGCTTCTAACATGGCACGGTTTATTGCTGTGTCCTCCAGAGGGGCCAAACGCTGTGTTCTCACATGGCAGAAGGCAGAAGGGCAAAAAGTTTCTAGATAGTTCCCTTAAGCCCTTTTATAATGGCACCAAATCCCATCCATGGGGGTGGAGCCCTCATGATTTAATCACTTCCTAAAAGGCTCCACCTCTTAATACTATAACAAAAGCCTTAGGTTCCAACATATGAATTTTGGAACCTAAAATAAATCCAACATACGAATTTTCAAACCATAGTATTGTGTTATTTGATATTTTCATAACTGCTCTTGTTATTCTACTTATGCTAATTTTGATATCTTGGTTCCTGAGTGGCAACAGTATGTTGAACTACAGAAGTCAGAATAATGGAGGAAAAAAAAACCACACTTCTATGTAAGCGGGAGTGAAGGCAGGGGACAAAAAGAGAAAGGAAGAACGTAGAAAGCATTTCTATTAAGTTATTAAGTATGAAATGCCCGATTTCCTTAAGTGCTAAGTTTGACAGTTGATATCTCTGACATTCCACTTTGACACTTCTTGTTTTATTTTTATTGTGAAGGTACATCTTCAGTCTTTCAAATGCACATTTTGGCTTGTGATTACCTTTCAAATTGTTTTTAGAGCAATCTTGTGAAACTATGGGTAAATCAAAAATTCGTGTTACTTTCAAATATGAGTTCCGTCATGGAACCAATGCAGCACAGACAGTTCCAAATACCAATAAAGTGTTCGGGAAGGATGTGACCAGTGAACGCACAGCACGTTGATGGTTTGAGAAGTTCCATTCTGGTGATTTTAATCTTGAAAATGAGCCATGTGGGTGACCTGAGACCAAGGTGGATACTGTTGAGCTGTAGTGGAAGTGAATCCATCTCAACCTACCTGTGGGTTAGCAGCAAGGTTTGACATTACCATTCCAACAATATTGGAGTATTAGAAACAAATCAGCAAGGTAAAGAAGCTGGATAGATGGGCACCGCATGAATTAAACAAGTGTCAGAAGAGTAATTGTCTCGAAGCTTGCCTTTCTTTGATATCACGGCATAAAGGTGAGCCATTTCTACACCGTATTGTCATGTGTGATGAAAATGGACTCTTTGACAATTGCAAGCATATGGCACAAAGCCTGGAGAAAGATGAAGTGCTGAAACACAGTCCCAATCCAAATATTCATCAAAAAAAGCTAATGGCATCTGTTTGGCGGTCCAGTGCTGGTATTATCCACTATGGCTTCATGAAACCTGGTCAATCCATTACAGCAGATGTCTACTGCAACTACCTGGACGAAATGATGAAGATGCTTGTGATTAAGCAGTGGAGATGGTCAATAGAAACAGGCCAATCCTCTTGCAAGACAACACTCGACCACACGTCTCACAAACAATGTTGCTCAAACTATAGAAGCTGGACTTGAAAACTCTCTGTCATCCACCGTATTCACCAGAACTTGCACCAACTGACTACCACTTCTTCCAGGCTTTGGACCACTTCTTGCAAGGAAAAATATTCAATTCTCAACAAGCTGTGGAAAACACTTTTTGCAATTTCATCACCACTGGCTCTCCAGGCTTCTTTGTTGCTGGCACAAACAAGCTACCGTTAAGATGGCAAAACTGAGTCAATAGTTTAGGTGCACACTTTGATTAATTGTACTTCTTCCTGTATGAGATGTAATAAATTACACTTTTGATTTGAAATTGGACATTTCATATTTAATGACCTAACCATAAGAAAGCCTTGAGTTCAAATCCTCTTACTTGCTAATTACTTATCTTGAGCAATCACTGAAACTTCTTGATCTCAGCATTCCCTCATATAAGATTTGGGTAATAAATCCCAATTAATAAAGTTGTTAACCATGGAGTACTATTCAGCTATAAGAAACAATGGTGATATAGCACCTCTTGTATTTTCCTGGATAGAGCTGGAACCCATTCTACTAAGTGAAGTATCCCAAGAATGGGAAAACAAGCACCACATGTACTCACCAGCAAATTGGTATTAACTGATCAACACCTAAATGGACATATAGGAATAATATTTATTTGGTGTCGGGCAAGTGGGAGGGGGGAGGAGGGGATGGGTATATAAATGAGTGAGATGTGCACTGTCTGGTGGATGGTCACACTTGAAGCTCTGACTCAAGAAGGGGGGCAAGGGCAATATATATAACCCTAATATTTGTACCCCCATAATATGCTGAAAAAAATAAATAAAGTTGTTAAAATTACACAATTCGCCAAGGAAGAACACCTAGCATATTACTGGAATATAGTAGGCACTCAGAATTACGATGTATTACTATTATTACTGTCGTCGCTAAGTTAGTGAATCACAGAAGATGCACAGATGGTTGGAGCTGATAATGTTGCAAGGACTGGGTCATTCACTGAGTTAATCAAATCACCCTACTATCCTAGCCACCTCCACTACCCTTTCCCTGGCCCAACATCCTTCTTCCTCTCCAACCAGTGGTTTACTGGTGAATGTTTAACTGGCTCCCCAGGGGACAAAAGCTCTCATTTGTAGCATTTGCCAGTTTCCATGGCATAAATACTCCTACCATGGTTGATTTCAAGCACCAATGTGATGTCACTGAATGCAGAATTAGGAAGAGATGCACATAATCTGGTCTTCCAAGCCTATATATGTGGGATTCAGCACACCCCTGTCTCCATCTCAATCTCGAAAGGTCACTATTTTGTTTTAATAATGCAAGTCCCTTCTGATCACTCAACTTCTAAATTCTGTAGCTAGATTAACAATTTTAAATAAAATGTAATCATGCCTCACACATCTACCATCTTATACCACCTCCAGCATCATTGTTTACAATCACTAAGCAGTTTCTTTGCAAGGGCCTACATAATTTTGTACACTCCTAGCTCTTCGAATTCATGTCATACATGCTGTTCCTTTCCCAAACCCCAAATCCTCTTCCCGACTATCTTGACTATCTTTCCTTCTTATCCTTTAGGTCTCAGCTTAAACATAGGTTCTGCAGGAAAGTCTTCCCTGAGCCCTTGCCTGCTTCCAGTATACACAATTTTTCTTTATTATATTCTTTCACACAAGCAGGTTTTTTCCTGAAAGTACTTTCCCCATCACTCAATCCTAAGTATAATTATTGGATTAGTATCTAATGCCCCACAGCATGTAAATTCTGCTGTGTCAGGGACTGCATATCTAGGACTGTTCTTGGGAAAGAGTACATTCTCAATAAAGAGTTGTTGAATCAAAATATTTATGAATAAAGTCATTGATTTACATCTACTATATCTATATCTAGTTGTCCAAATATGCATATTTGTTTTACCTTCCACTCATTGCATGCCTACTAGGTGCCAAGCCTGTGTTAGGCATTTTTAAAAAATAGTTATAATTCAAATGAAATATATAATGTTCAATTTTTAAAATTCATTTATTCAACAAATTGTTTTTGAGTGTCTACAAGGTATAATATTTTACATTAGGAGATTAGACTACTGGCTACTCCGTATAATTATGAACCTAAAGTTCTTTAAGTAACAAGATGAACCATAATTTTTAAAATATGTTTTAAATAACTCTAAGAGGAACTGTACATTTACAAAAAAATAAAATTGGTGAGAATTGGTGATGTTCCAAAAATATGTGGCCTTGATTATAATATAGATTCAAAAGAAGAAAGAAATTAAGTTTTCTACTCTTGTCGTACAGGACATGGAGTATTGGAAAAGAGTCTCTTTCTTGATTTATGGAAAAAGTGATTTGTTCAGTTCAGCAAAGATATTTGCAAATTTTATGGTAAAAAAACTTCGAGCACAGATGGTCAGAAAAACAAAAGAGATGAATATGAAGAGTTTAATGGAAGGAATTGAAATTACTAAGTTGGAAAGGGTTTGTATTTAGTGCCAAATTTAGCCTAGAAGCAAATGCCTCAGTGCTGGTCCACATTATCAACTTAACACATGCCTGCTGTGTGGCTACATCCCACTTGACTGTACTGAGCATCCACACTCAGTGGGATTGGCTAAAACCTCTTTATTTGTTTATTTTTGGATGTGAAAACCTGTGCCCAGTGCTCAAAAGTTCCTCTGGGTATACCAACCATATCAATTACCAAGCAAAAACAAAGGGCAAAGGAAACAAGATAGTAAATGCCAAAAGACTCAGATCCTCTTCCTCTAAGGTGAGGTTTCCAATCAATATGGAGGAACTAAGAATTAGCATAAAGGTCAGACTCTGCCCTCAGAGGACATTTCTTGATTTCCTTTTGTTCCTTGAGTTCACATAAGCAAGAGGACAGGTTAGGCAAACCATACTTTATAATTCCTTTTTCATAATATTTTTATTCAGATGAAGTCAGAGCAACAGAAACATTCATTGAAAAACAAATGCCTCAAATAAAATAGGCAGTACATTTATAACATGCTAGGCACTATTTTACCATGTGTGTGTGTTTCTAGTTTAGCCTAAACTCACACACACATTTTTATACCATAGCCACGTCAGTGAGGCGACATCCAAAATAAAGAAGTATCTGTAACCTCATTAAAACTGAAATATAATGAAACTGAAATATAATGAATATATAATGAAATATAATGTCAAAACTCTTATGCCATAAGTCATTTTTAGCAAAACAAAAATAGTAAACTCATCACAGAGGCCTTGAATTTGACCATTAGACATAGTGCAAAAATGTAGATAGTGTAATGTATAAAGTTAGTGAGCTATATCAGGTAGAAACTTTGATTATTCTTGGTTGACACTTTGGAAATTTATTTACCCAACTCTATAAGCCAAGGTCAAGAGCCATGAACTTTACAGAATTACTTACTGAATCTGGGTATTACTCACTCATATGTTAGAGTGGATTAAAAGGCTTAAGCAAAATAAAGTGCCTGGGGAAAATTCTCTCATCTCCAGCTACACAGGGACTGCTATGGAAGAGTGAGTGCCAGGCTTTGATTTTTTTCCTTTTTCTTTTTTCTTTTTTTCTCACTCTTTTCAAGCCTATGGTTGGAACTCAAAGTACAGCCTCTCCCATTTTTAAAAAAGGAAATCTTTGGTATTCTCAAGATATTAAACCTAATAGCTTAACATATTTCATTTGAAATTTTTATCTCTTTTTTAATAGAGTGTAATCCTGGATTCAATAGGTCAAAATTTTAGCCAAGCAGCAGACAGGTTTAATGTATTTCCATCATGACAACTAACACAGACATCATCACCTTATAGAGAAATCTGCTGAGAATATTCTAAGACTATTTGTAGTTTTATTTTCTTTATTTTAACTTTTCCTTGGATTTTTGACTCAGGTAATGGGTTAATTATGGGTCATTATGGATGAATTTAGTGCCAATTCCCATCTGATTTCCATACCAAGCCCATGGCATAATGCTATTTTAAGAGTTCAGGAAGAATGACATCTTGAAACATAAAACAATAATTTCTAGTTGTCATTGAAAAATGATGTATTCTGCCTATTACTCACTGACAACCCCTTACCATTATTTAAAATTTTTACCTTTTATTAAGAAAAGATTCAAACATATACAAATAAAAGGGGGCAGTAAATCCTCATTTACTCATGGCCCAGCTCCAAGAATTATCAACTTTCTACCTTCTTATTTCATCTATATTTCTCAATCCACTCCCTGCCTTCCCACTAGATGATTATTACTTTTTATAATTATTTTTTCCACCATTCTTTTTAGTTTATAGCTTGACTGCTTGTTACCACCTCTAAATGGTGTGGACACATGCCTTCTACCATTACAAATAGAAATATAAACATTCTTGTACATACAGAGAACAAGGATGTGTCATGATCTGGCTTTAATAGATAACTAGCCTGGCAATGCAATTCCCACCAAAGAGAAGAACTGGAGAGATAACAATTTTGAAAACAAAGTCACTGTTTCTTGTCATTGACTAGTTTTTAGTCTGCACAGTAATCCTCCATCTTCTGGGATCACACCCACTTCTTTGCAGAGCCTCTTTCTTGTGGTTCTGGTGGAGACAACTCTGCCCCACCCAGGAGTAAACTTGTGACCCAGATTGTTCAATAAAAGAACTCCATCCCTATGGTAATTAGGAATCTTAGGCACAAGGTACCTGGGCAGAGGCTCTCATACATCCTTTAAGTTTGGGAGCTATGAGGACTATGTGAACCTGAAAGTAACAGTCATCTTTCTTATCAGGAAAAAAAGAGAGTCTGAGAATGAAGCAATAGAGAAGAGACAGAGAAAAGAAGACAGGAAGAGAGACAGACAGACAGAAACAGAGAGAGGGAGAGACCATCTTTTAAATGCTTAAATATCCAGCTGTGCCTGAGGCATTCCTGAACTTTTCTGAAACATGAACCAATAAGTTCCCTTTGTTGAATAAGCAAATTGAAACTGAGTGTCTGCCTTTTAAAACAGAATGATGACATTGATATTTTGATAGACATTGCATTGAATCCGTAGATTTCTTTGGAAAGTATGGCCACTTTAATGATATTGATTCTTCTGATCCATGACCATGGGATGTTTTTTTTTAGTTTGTGTCATATATCATTTCTTTCACCAGTGTTTTGTAGTTTTCCTTGTAGAGATCTTTCACTTACTTAGTTAAATATATTCCTAGGTATTTACCAATGTCATTTTTCACAGAATTAGAAAAAACAATCTTAAAATTTGTATGGAACCAAAAAGAGAACCCAAATAGCCAAAGCAATCCTAAGCAAAAAGAACAAAGCTGGGATCACATCGCCTGACCTCAAATTATACTACAAGGATATAGTAACCAAAAGAGTATGGGACTGGCATAAAAATAGACACATAGATCAATGGAACAGAATAGAGAATGCAGAAATAAAGCCACATATCTATGGCCAACTGATCTTTGACAAAATCAACAAAACATACACTGGGGAAAGGACACCTTTTTCAAAAAATGGTGCTGGAAAAATTGGATAGCAATATGCAAAAGAATGAAACTGGACTCCTATCACTCACCATATACAAAAATCAACTCAGGATGAATTAAAGACTTAAATGTAAGACCTGAAACTATAAAAATACTAGAAGGAAACCTAGGGAAAATTCTTTTGAACATTAGTCTAAGCAAAGAATTCATAACTAAGGCCTCAAAAGCACAGGCAACAAAAGCAAAAATAGACAAATGGGACGTAATTAAACTAAAAAGCTTCTGCAGAGCAAAAGAAATAAATAATCAACAAAGTGAACAGAAAACTTGCAGAATGGGGGAAAATATTGCAAACTATGTATTAGAAAGGGGACTGATATCTAGAATTTACAAGAAACTAAAGCAACTCAACAGCAACAGCCAAATACAACAAATAACCCCATTAAAAAGTGGGCAAAGGACATCAATAGACATTTTTCAAAAGAAAACATTCAAATGGCCAATGAACATATGAAAAAACCCTCACCATTATTATCATCAGAGAAATTCAAATCAAAACCACAATGAGATATCATATTAAACAGTCAGAATGATTATTATTAAAAAGTCAAAAAATAACAGATGTTGAGAGGATGTGAAGAAAAGAAAATGTTTGTATACTGTTTGTGGGAATGTAAATTAGTACAACCTCTATGGAAAACAGTATGGAGACTTTTCAAACAACTAAAAGTAGAACTACCATATATGATCTAGCAATCAAATTACTGTGTATTTACCCAAGGGACAAGAGATCATTATATCAAAAAGATACCTGTACCCATATGTTTATTGCAGCACTATTCACAATAGCAAAGACATGCAATCAACCTCAGTGTCTGTCAATGAAAAATTGGATAAAGAAAATTTGGTATATATGTATGTATATATATATATACACACACACATTAAAATAGTTTTCAGCCATAAAAAAGAATGAAATCGTGTCTTTTGCAGCAACATGGATGGAACTGGAGGCCATTATTTTAAGTGAAATAACGCGAAAGTCAAATATCCCATGTTCTCACTTATAAGTGCAAACTATATAATGTATACAAGTGAATATAGTGTGGAATAATAGACATCGGAGACTCAGAAAGATGGGAAGATGGGAGGGGGTGAGGAATGAGAAATTACTTAATGGGCACAATGTACATTATTCACCACTACACAATATATCCATGAAACAGAATTGCATGTGTACCCCTTAAATTTAAACAAATAAAAAAGGTTTTATTTTTAAAAATTAAACAGAAAGAATCTTAATACAGCAAATGTCTCCCAACATTTTATTCGCCACCAGCCATAAATACTGCACCGCAAATTCATTCAGCATTCAGCTACCTGGCAACATGTTTCCCAACCAAGCTAACACAAGCATGGACTCCATGTAGGGCCACCTCCATGAGCAGATGGAATGGCCTTGAGTCAGGAGTATGAGAATAGCATATCCAAAAATGAAATCCTGATCTTTCCTTGTAATGTCTTCCTCCTTCTCTATTTCCCATTCTATAAATGGCATTTCCATTCACCAGCTGCATGAACAGGACTTAAGGCACATTCTTGCCCCTTTCTCTCCTTCACACTCTACCTCCAATCCATCACTAAGTCCCGTTCATTCCATCTTCAAAGTACAGCTCGGCTCCGTGCACTTCTCTGCATAACCGCTGGCTCCACCCTATCCAAGCTACATCAACTCTCCCAACAGTGATCCCTGTGCTTCACATCCATTCCTCACTAGCTTGTATGCACTTATATGCAGATTTTCTTCTGCCTCTGCTACCCCTGAGACAGCAAGACCAACCCCTCCTTTTCCTTCTTAGCCTACTCAACAGAAAGACAACGAGGATGAAGACCTTTATGATGATCCACTTCTACTTAATAAACAGTAAATATATTTTCTCTTCCTTGTGATTTTCTTAATAACATTTTTTGCTCTAGCTTATTTTATTGTCAGAATACGGTATATAATACATTTAACACATAAAATATGTGTTAATTGACTGTTACGTTATCTATAATGCTTCCATTCAATAGTAGGCTATTAGTTAGTTAAGGTTTTGTGGAATCCAAAGTCATATGTGGATTTTCGCCTGCATGGGGGGCTGGTGCCCCTAATCTTCAAGTTGTTCAAGGGTAAACTGTATATTTTTAGATTAGAAAATAAAAAATATTGTTAAATATTCAGGAGAAAGTTATTAAATATATAGGTCTAAACAAACTTGTATTGTGAATTTCTAAAATTAATCTATTATATTAATTCATTAGCCCTTCATGTCAGGTTTCATTGGAAGGAGGTACATCACCTTTCATTTCATGGTTGGTAATTAGGCTATGACTACATAGAGGCAACTTGTGTCAATACATGGGAATAAGGAAAAAGCACTTCATGTTCATGATGAATTAAGACATAACAAATCCAAGGTATTCTGACAAGTTTTGAAATCAGAAACAGAACTATTGATTGAAATTGTGACAAATCCAAATAAATTTTTAGTTTCAAAGCCTTGCTAATTCAGGTATATAAATTAACCGTGCAAACAAAATTATTTTTGTACTTCATAAGCAGCCCTGTTAAAGTACATATGCTTGCATGGAAAAAATAGACTAGAAGAAAATACATCAAAATGTTCACTGTGGTTCCTTTCAGTAGTTAAGATTGGAATTGGTATTATTTTTGCATTTCTAATTTCCAAATTTTCTATAATGAAAATAAATTATTTAAAATTTAAAATAAATTGTATTCTGTAAAATATAATATATTATAAAACTACAAGTAATATCAAAGATATGAAATATAGTCTTGTAAATTCAATGTCTGTATATTTTGTGGGCTGCTGCAAAGCAGGAAATACAGTAGGAAAGTCATTGATTGGGTAAACTCTGAGCCATGGCATCATGTCCACTATCATTAGGGTATAATTTCACTTCAGCATTATAAGAGTTTTTGTGACTAGCAGTAACAAAATTGAACAATAGTTAACATAGACTGAGATTCTGTTATGCACTAGGCATTGTGGTAAGTTCTCATATATTGTCTTCATTTAATCTTTATGGTTTAAGGATTAAACCACAATCTTATGATTTAAGTAAGCAGTTCTCACAATCTTTTGGACTAGTTCAGGTAGTCAGGGATCCCTGGGGTGTCTTTGAGGTCCTATCAGGGGCCTGCAAGTTCAAAAATTATTTTTAAACATAATACAAAGACATTATTTGTCTCTTTCACTCTCTGTTTTATAAATGAGAAAATAGGCTCAAAATTTAGGTCGATTGAACCAGATCACATAGTAAATAGTTGAGCTGAAATTTAAACTTTTGTCTCTCCCCCCCTAGAAACCTCTGCCCTTAACCACTAAACTCTATCATGTATATTTCTTTCACTTCTAGGCTCATGAATTTGCCATGTGGAATTGAGAAAATGTTTATGAGTTGTCTGTGTCCTTGTTGGTTTCATGTAGCTCTGCTTACCAGGGTGACCTCAAAAAGTTAAGATTTTGTTAGTTTGAGGGAAACCAAGAGAAAGACATTCCTTCCCTTGTGTCTGTGACTTAGAGGTAAAAAGTTTGTTTTCACTTTCTTAGGTTTGGTCTGAAACTTCATGCTCATTCAAGAAATATGAGAGCAACTCCTTGGCTTTTCCATGAGGCTCTACCTTATTTTACCTTCTGGCCTGTCTGTCAATCCCATCCCATCCCACATGACTTGAGGTGTGCTTTTCAGAGCCATCTTTTGGCTTAGAAGTTCCAGAATTTCTCAATGTGGCATTATTAGCAGGACATTTAAAGACCTTGGACTCTGAGGTATTAAAGCCCAGCAGCACACCTTGCCTCACTGGAAGGGCCAAAAACACTGCCCCCTGTTTTTATACTTTCCTTAGGTGTAACTCTCAGTGAAGAACCATAGAGAAGAGGCATTATCTACAGAAGACTTGATTTGCTATGCACATACTATTCTAAGAGAGAGCAAATTCATCTACTATCATGGAGGCAGGATGTTTATAATCTACAAGTATTTATTATTAGCAGCAATAATAATAATAATGAACTAATTGATCAGATCAGTTAATTGCCATCTTGGAGAGCAGAAGAGACATTAAAATTAGAAGGTACGGTAGGAAAAATTTCACAAGCAGATTGAGACTGTCCCAGACAAGCCAAGCGTGTGATCACTGTAGGCATACAGTGGAGCCTTGTATTAATTAGAAGGACGTGGAACAACCAAAGACATCCTGAGTTCCCTGTACCCTTGGTGTTGGAGGTGGGCTAAAGGCATGAGCTCTGAAGAAAACCAAAGATGACCTCTACCTCCTTAACCAGATTTTCCTTGCTTAGCATATAAGACCCCAGCCCAGGATCTTAGACACAGGTAAATGTTGGAAGAATTGAAATAGAAAAGCTGTCATTGCCTTTTTCGCCTGGGTGAAAATCCAAAGTTATTTTAGTAACCTAATATACACTTCCCAAAACAGATCTCCAAATTCTCAGACTTCTGAAGATTGAGAAGGTAAAGTATAGTGCCAGACAGGAAGCTACTCACAGGGAGGAGAAGAAAAATAGGTTAAAATACACCCCAGCCATTGCTGGAAATGAAAGGCATCTCTGGTGTTCGTACTCACTGCCACTCTCATGCTCATCCTAGGTCAGGGAGCTCAGTTCATAACCAAGACTCAAATTCTTTGGTTTGGAGTCTCAAATGAATACTCTTCTCACCAAACCAGTCAAAAGCATCATTTACCCAAAATTGTATTATTTACTCATCTAAGATTCCCATTGCTAGAATCAGCAGAGGTAAATACCAAAAGCAAAACAAAAACAGTCAGAAAGCCCTCGGATGTATGTGTTAAGACCCTACTGTTATCCAGTTAAATAAGGTTAAGACTTTTAAATCCAAGCTATACAATCAGATTTGTCTACGGATGCTTGCTCTTCTCACTCCCCCAGGATATTATATCACATCTCAACCATTCTGGCAGTCAGTTAAGTATTACAATGGGAAATGAGTTCCAAGTTTGAGTTCAAAGCAAATATGCCTAGTATATCCAAACTTGTCTCTCATAGAATAGGGTCTCATATCGGGAGTTAAGAAGATGCAAAAAAAATCCTTTATTTTTAAATTTTTTTACATCGTACTTTTTATACTTTTTGATGCCCATTGATAATAATGATAGCTAAAATTAATAGAGCATCCTCTACATACCCGCGATAACACTGTTTTACATGTTGAGATGGGTATTGGGTATTAATCTCATTCCACATAGTCAAGTATGAAAGAAATATTTCATATCTTTATTTTTAATAAATCAATGTAAATTTCATTTTAGTACCCATCCCTCTGTCTGGCAGGAAACTGAATGTCAGTCATTGTCTGGCTTTCTCCCTCACCAACACCAGAGTTATACTACTGTGGGGATCATACCAAAAAAACAAGGAAACAGAGTGGGGGGACCCTTAGGCATTGCTAACGCATTTTAACAGGTCTTACTGCAGTGTGCATCCTCCCTCCCCGCACAGATTCTCAGGCCCAGCGGTGCTCAGCTGCTTCCAGGACACGTGTGGGCCAGGAGCCATCATGAGGTTTCCTGTGGTCTCCTCAGCCTGCACTCCCCTCGTAGCCATTCCTCCCTGGAGTTTTGCTTCCTCTCTGGATGCTGCCAGAATGCAACAAACACTTCCTGCTTTCAGAATCCACAGACCTCTCTCTGTCTGTCCGGCAGTGACAGCGTGTTTGTGTAAACTGAAGGAAATCCTTTTCCCACCGAGTTTTCCAGATTCATTCCTTTCCACACACCCTTCTCTTCCTTCTCCTCCCTATGTAAAGCCTGTAAGTTCCATGAGCTTTTGCTGTAGGAAAGATAAGTCCAGATAGAGTTGCAGCCTACTTCTGCGTCACACCTTCCCCACCCCTGACTGGAATAAGTAAGGGAACCAACCACTTGGAATGAGCAGAAGAAAGAAAGGAGAAAAGGTAAGGAAACATGCAAGGAGAAAAAGTACCTTAAAATATCCAGCCTGACATCAAATCAGCACCGCAATCAAATGCAACGTGTGTTAACCATCTCAATTTTATGAATAGGAAAACTGAAATTCAAAGTAGTTAAAAACAAATAAATAAAAATGTTCCCAGGTCACATAGCAGACTGAGGATGTAGCTGTAGGTCTAAGTGACTCCCGAATGTACAACCAAACTAGTGTCATTTTTTATAAAACAGGCTGTATCATAGAAAGGTAGGATATATTTGTAAGTATCTAATTTATTCTGGTAATTTTAATCATCTAATTAGTGCTTTTTTAAATTATGAGTGAAACTTCCTCATCATTGCTTGAAACCAAAATATGGATGCATATGTTAAATGCTTTTGCTTTCTAAAAATTTTTCCTCATGAACTTGATTGACTAACATTGCATTATCTCCACTAGTAGTATCAACCCAGGAAAAAGTATTTTTAAGGCAGCTTGACAAGTTTTCATACTGTAGAGGATTTGAACAAGAATAATTGCTCAGTGGGGCATTGCTTGCCATGACTCTCCTGCCTGCTGGGTTTCTGGTTTTTAGGCATTTTGACAATGATGTAGTCTTTAATTGGCCTCTTTGCAAACGCCTGTTCCTCACTTTTGGCATTAATTGCTAATTAATAAAAACATGAATATGTCAGGATGTCAGCATATGAGCCAATACCTTGATATTGAAGAATTACATAGAAACGCAGCCTTTAGATTTGGGACAGGCAAAAAGCAAAGATTCAACAGCTTCCAACATTCCTTCAAAGTTGCCCCGCTGTGGTTAGTCAACTTTCACAAGACCCACAGCACCTTCCCTCCCCAGAGAGACTCACATAAAAAGGTTCTGCATAAGCGAGATGCCGGGTAACCATTGCCACAGCCCGGAAGGCACCCACCCACTGCCTGAACTCATCACTTGTTAAACTTGGGATGCTTTAGGTACAAATGTAAATATACAACTATCACACATTCAGATGGTTTCATTACTTCAGTCTCCAGCACCTGGGATAAGATTTGGGGTTGGCCTTGGAAAGGGGAAGAAACCAGCCCAGCTTATCAGAGAGCTCCAAGCCAGAACAATGGGCAGGACCCCCTCTGGTAAGAAAGGGACACTCCAAATTTTCACTTGCTATTGTAACTTCTGTAATACATCCCTTGAGAACTTCATAGAGAGGGATAGGTTTGCAAGCATTTCTCCTCATTAGTATTCACTAAATAACCAGGATGCACCATCTTTTAAAGCTCAGAATGTTAAAAATTAGAGACAGAACTTTTTCCCATGACTCTTTCTCCTTCTGCTCAAAAGCTTCTGGTAAAGCAAAAAAAAAGAAAAAAAAAAAAAGCCACGAATTAAAATTATATTATTTTGTGAATATAGTAGATATACTACAAACATTTGATTGGAAATGGGCTAGCACTTATTATCTTACTTGAAAGACAGCTCACCAGCAAGCATCCTGGCAAACTCTGAACACCTTCTCACCGTTGCTAATGGAAAACGGATATTTGACAGGAATTATCGTCTCAATTCTCTAATTTGTTTTTTTAAAAATAAACTTATTTTATATGAATAATTATAATTTCATAATAAATAATACAATTATTTCATTTAAAATAAGATTATTTTTAATTTTTAAATAAAAATATTTTTATGGAAAAGTTGCAAAGGTAACTGAGACAAAACTGTTAAAATGGAATTCTTTATAACTTACATTTTTTAAAACATAATTTTTTCCTTTTTCTCCATAAAAACCTTACATTGGTTGAGTAGAACCAAAGAACTGAGACCCTCATCTAGAACAAACTGGAAATTGGCTTTGAGACCAAAGTGGTGGGAATGGTCAAGTTGGCCGACAAGTACAAAAAGAAGCTTCTGCCAATAAGATCACGATTCTGTAGCTATGCTGCTCTTGGTGGATCACCCCACAAAGGCTAGGAGGCCTAAGTCTTATATGAAACCAAAAAAGTATCACTAAACAGAAATTCAGTGAGCCCAATCCAGGAGTTAGAGGAGTACTTGGAAATTAAGCCCAGCACAGATGAAGACAGCTCACCACAGCTTACTAAAGATAAAAAGAGGAGCCTTGTTTTTCCAAAATAGATAGAGGGTACTGTCTCCCACTCAGCAGTGTGCAAATGCAAAGAGCCAAAGATATAAGAAAAATTAAAATATAACCACAGAAGATGAAAAACAAGAACAAACAAGACAAAAAGCCTCACACAACATCATCTCTTCTGCAAGTGAGGCTACAAAGTCTCTGTAGCAAGTAGAGCCTAGAGATATTACAATATCCAAAAGATGGTAATTCTAAGAGTATGATCCATGGCCTACTGCTGTCAGGGTCCATGGAATAGGCTGCAAATTGAAGCAAAATGCAAATCCTTTCTGTAGTTTTTATTGGTTAGATGGTATATATTTCTATGGGTGTTCATTTTTAAGTACAATTAAGTCATTATTCAAAGAGCCTACTGCATTATCTAAGATGAGCACATTCTTAAAGTTTAGTCTGGCTACCATATGAAGCTGGGCAATGTTGAAAAGCTCCACCGTGTACATGCACAATCAGCCCATTGGATTTTGCAGTTGGATTGTTTTCTGGAAGGACCATTCATCCTGAGTACATTTTTGGTTTGTCTTAAATTGGCCATGCTTTCCATTCACTGCTATTCTTATTCCTGCTTTTTAATTATAAAACACTCTCAGTTTACTTTCTTCCCTAAAAGTTTAGTTTGGGATTATTTGGTCAATTCTGCAAATGGAGTGTTCCATGCTCACATAATTATTTGGGGCCTACAGTTTATGTTTTTATTATTAAAATCATTCATACCCATACTGTTAAACCAGAAATACTTAATAGTTGCCAACATTCACTCCCTAACAAATCTGTTTAGACAGTGACACTTCACTGTTTCCACATAGATTATTATTATTTTTTTTTTCTAAATGAAAAGTTCTCTAGGGAAGACCTGGAGTCTGAAAGTAAGAGAAACTGAGGCCAGGCTGGAAGTGGCAGCTGTCAGGGTGAGTTGAGCTTCCACTCAACTGTACCCACAGCTGCAGCTGAAAGCAGAGGTGGGCTAAGGGTGTGTGCTGGGGCCGCA
Organism: Cheirogaleus medius; assembly: GCA_008086735.1. NCBI lineage: Eukaryota > Metazoa > Chordata > Mammalia > Primates > Cheirogaleidae > Cheirogaleus > Cheirogaleus medius. Next base: position 21,104,772 of record VBSM01001124.1, read on the forward strand.
GGACCATTCACTACACATGCACAAAAACTGTCCTGTACTATCTTATCGAGCTGGAATTTTTCTACTTTAGCTGTTACTATTTTCCCTGTTTTTGTATGGTTTACTTGTTTCATTCTCACATCAAAGTCGCTGTACAGAAGATAAGAAGAGTATCATGTGACATTGTCTCATTACTTTTTGGATTATATACCCTGTCAATTTAAAAAAGTTGAGAACTTAATCCAAATATATGTATATTTGGTTATTTATGAATCATATACAAGTATTGTCATACTATTAAATACTATAAATATTAAAATATATATAAAATAATTTTAGTAACATTTAAATAAATATAAACAGAGTTTTTAATCTTTTTTTCCAACCGTGATATATCATCTGACATATTCCTATTTTGAAGAATAAGGATTTTGATATTTATGTAAGTGTCTTTTTTTTTCAGAGTTTGAGTGTGAAATAAGGAAATTGAGACTGCACTCTTTGACTCCTACTTAGAATTTGTTTGTGTTTGGTTCCTAAAACCACCAATAAATTGCATTTTACATGAAACTCATTAATGTTGTAAACTCCATGAATTTGTCCTAATTCTTTTATTCTCTGGTGATAACACATTGACAAAAGGAAGTATATTCTTATATTTATTAGATTTAGTACTCACCCTGAAGCAAGTCCATAACCCACTAATTAGGTGTGGAAAGGCACTCTCCTCTTGATTTACGAATGAAACAAAAGTATACTAATGATATCTTTGCAGTGCTGCCAATGTATGCAGATAATACTTGGTTCAGTCCTCAGAAGGAAGTTTTAGCAATTCTATACTCATTCTAAAAACATTCACTAATATTCAAGGTTACAAGAGGGGAATAATTCCCATGTTTTTATGAAAAAAAATTATGTGAGCAATAAACGCGCTTTATTTCTCCATATATAAACACATATTGTTTATCTAGCAATGAAAATTGCTAACTGAAATACATGACTGTATTAATAAAATGTGGTATATGTGGAGTTCTACTCAGCCACAAAAAACAATGGTGATATAGCACTTCTTGTATTATCCTGGATAGAGCTGGAACCCATTCTAATAAATGAAGTATCCCAAGAATGGAAAAACAAGCACCATATGTACTCACCATCAAATTGGTTTTAACTGATCAACACTTAAGTGCACATATAGTAATAACATTCATCGGGTGTCGGTGAGAGGGGAGGGGGGAGGACGGGATGGGTATATTCACACCTAATGGGTCAGGTGCGCACCATCTGGGGGATGGACACGCTTGAAGCTCTGACTCAGGTGGGACAAGGGCAATATACATAACCTAAACATTTGTACCCCTGTTATATGCTGAAATAAAACAATATTAAAAATAAGAAAAAATTTTTTTAAATTGCTAATTGAGCTTTATTGCAGAGATTGAGTGAAAACCATCAACTTACCTAATGGAAATTTGATGGGAAGTGTAATCTGACATTGTTAATCATTTTATAATGAGCTCCCAGGGAGATCTCATTTCTTACTGTGTCAAGATTAGTAAGCTTTTTTCTTTGTTGCTAATACTGAATTTTTCTGACTGCTTTTCCCTAGTCTGGTTTGTTTTTTTAATTTTTTTTTCTATCTGCTGGTATTTAGCACTGGCATCTCCATGATTTTTTCCATGATATCTCATTTCTTAAAGGTTATTTAGAAAATGAACTCTGTGTCTTATTTATCTTTTGATGTCTTTAGCACTTCTTGGCTATTAAAGCGAGTGAATGTTTACTCAATCTATTATGAATTTGGCTTAAACATATTCACAGAGCTTACTTTACTTTGTTTTCAAACTAGTAGTGTATGTTAGCAGATGACAGCATTTTCCAATATTTAGATCCTATCATTTAAAACATTCACAAAAGCATGAGCTTAAATTATGAAATTATATTTAAGTGAATGGTAATAAAACAAAATTTATATAGATGTAAAGCAAAAGTTCTATATTGTTAGGCAAGAGAATTTAGTCTGACATGAAATAAGAAAGAAAGACAATATTGGAAGTTAGTAGTGGGCAGAGGTCTTTGAGAGTGTGATGAAAATACCTTTTTCCTTTCCTTTCACTATTGCTCCTTCCATCCACCACAAAGATGCACACTATAGTTACTGCTTTGGGACGTCATCCCTCTGGAGGAGAGGTGGGGATGGGGAGGGTAGACCCAGGTAGAGTGACATGACCACATGCCTACCTGCAAGAGAGAGAAAAGCTGCCCCAGGATGAGAAAGGCCAACAACATATAAACCACTTTTATTGCTTTTTTTCCTAAGGATCCTACAAAACACTGGAAATTATCTCAGTGGTGAACATCGTAGTGGTTCAAAGCATTCAGGCTTTAGCTACACTGCCTAGATTGAATGCCAGCTTCATCACCTATAGTTCAATGACTTTCGGCAAGTTACCAAGCCTCTCTGTGCCTCAGTTTCTTCCTCTGTAAAATAGGGATCATAGGGGTACCTATTTTGTAAGGTGGCTCTGAGGATCAAATTACTTGTATATTTGAAAATACAAGAGTGCCTAGTATTTAAAAATGTGTTTTGTCCAATTAAAAAATACATAACTAAAATATCAATCCTCTCCTTAAAACCTCTCATTTCTTCTCATCTAAGAGTAAAACACAAAGTCCTTCTAACGGTCTGTCCCATGCAATCTCTTCCCCATTCTTATCTGACTTCATTTCCTCCGTCCCAGTATTCAGCTGGAACACAGTTTCTAAGCCCCTTTGTATCATGTGAGGTCACGTAACTGACTTCTGGCTGTAGCACATGGCCCCTCACGGGGCACTTCTAGACCTGCTATGATCACCAACCACACTGGTTAGCTCACAACTGTCCGGGTTTTAACATTGAAAGTCTCACATCCTGGGAAACCCCTCACTCCTGGGCAAATGGAGAGAGTCACCCCTAACCCTGGCCTCTTAAAACCTCTTGTAAATTTTCATTCTCTCTTTTTTCCATCTGCTGGATATGAATGTCTAGGGTGACCTTGAAATTCACATGTTGAAGATAACATAGCCAACATCAGCCTGGGCTTCTGAATGAAACTGAGTTACTGTCTCTTTTCCCACTGGACTTTATGTGAGCAAAAATAAATTTCTATTCTGATAAACCACTAAGATTCCATTGCCTTAACTTAACCAATAAACTATTATAACTACTGTGCTGGTCATTCTAGCCTCTTTGTTCCCACAAAAAATAAGGATTTCCTGGATCTTCACTCTGCTCAGAATGTTCCTTTCCAGACATCTGCATGGCTAACTTCCTCACCTCCAGTCATTCTTTGCTTAACTCGTGTTTGCTATGGCACCTACTCAACCAGTTTATTCCAAATATCAGCCCATTATCCCTCTCTCCTCTTTTTTTTATAACAGTATCATCACCTTCTAATTTATACTGTAACATTTGCTCTCATTTCTTTTGTTCTTATTGTCTGTCTTGCCTCCCCCACTAGAATAGCTAGAATATCAGCTCCATGAGGGTTGAGAACTTGGTTTTGCTCACTGTGTCTCAAAAGCCTAGAACATTGCCTCAGACATAGTAGCTATTCTATAAATATTTGCTAAATGAATGCATTACTTTAATTTATTTCATTGTCAGAGTTGACCAAGTTGAACAAAAAATAAAATTAAACATGGGACTTTACCACCCCATGGTGGGGGGAGGTTTATGTGATAGAGCTTTTCTGTGAAGATTCCTTCCAACAACTTATAAAGTATTGTTATAGATTTCAGAAATTATGGGCAGAACTATCCTATTAACTATTTTGTAATAATTTTTGCTCCTAGTTTGTGTCCACGTAATCTCCAAAACAGTGAATCTAAATTGAATATGTCTAAAATCAAATATTTAAGTCTACGGGTGTCTTGGCACTTGTAATCACCTTAATTACTGGTTAGACTCTGCTGTGCCTCATGTCATGTTCTCTATCTTTTTAATGCTATAGTGTTAAGGCTGCAGCAGTCGCTATTGACATTTCATCTCTTTCTGCCCCTCTGGCTCATATCAGTGCTTGCATATCCCAGTAATTCTGGGCATTTCAGAGTGTTAGAGACTTGTCCAATATTTACTCTTATAAATTATAAATTCTTACACAAGTTAGAGGCACAGAATCCTTGAGCAGGGCAAAGGGACATCAGAATCAGTTGGTTCTGCATTGTTTCCTTATCTAAAAATAAAGAACCTATTTGTCCTATTTGGTTCCTTGCTTAGAGCAAGTATTATTTACCAGTCTTTTGTGGTGATGATTATAATGCAGAGATCCACAGATCACAGTTTGTGTCTTCTTTTCATCTCATCAATAAGCAGAACACGAGGTATCACTTGTTCTATGGGCTCTTTTTGGTCCAAGGTTCCAGCTAATCAGGATTTGGAGTTGGCAGGAATAGCATCCTGGAGTGGTTACTTTCAGAGTGCAAGGATCTTTTGTGTTCAAAGAAGTGTTACCATGGAGAAAGTCCTCCATCCACTGATAGGATCAGTATGATTCTGGGAAAGATTAAACAACCCACCGCTGTGTAATTCCATTGTTTATTTATATGCCTCTAAGAACTGTTTCAGAACTGCTGTTATCACTGAAGGGTTCATATCCACAAAAGCTGCCTAATGGGAGATAAGCTTTGAATAACTAGTTACAAATGACCTGATCCAAAATATTTTAGAATTAATTTTTATGATTCATTTTGAATTTATTTGCCCATGCACTTTTTCAATCAGTCTGCAAATCGACTATGTGTCTGGCACTGGGCTAGGTGTTGGGATGATGTGTTGGGATGATGCGAACAAACGCCACCCCTGACCTCCAGGAGCTTGTAGGCCCGTGGTGAAGGTAGAGATGAATCACCCAGAGACTGTCATTCAGATGCCTTCATATGGTGTGAAAGAGGGAAGCAAAGAGTGTCCTAACCCAGGTTTGGCTGGCCAGATGTTAGCAAGGACAGGCAGTTGAGGTGATAACAAGTATGGTGCAATAGGTGAGCAGCATTAAAAGACAAGCCTTTGGAGTTTTTCAAAAGAAAAAAAATGTGAACATAAAGAACATAAGGAATTATTGAAGGCTACCACTTCATCAAATGTGTCTACACTGAGAGCATCATTTTTAGCGGCTAACCACATTGCTAAAGCTAAGAAGCCCTTTACTACTGGTGAAGAGTTGACCCTGCCTGCTGCTAAGGACATTTGCTGTGAACTTTGAGGAGAGGGTGCAGTTCAAAAGGTGGCACGTGCGCCTCTTTCGGCTAGCACCGTAACTAGATGCATTGATGAAACAGCAGAGGATACTGAGGCACTACTGTTAGAGAGGATTAATGAGTCACTGTGGCACGTAATCCAGGTTGACAAGTCTACTGATATTGACAACAAGGCAACAATGCTTATTTTTGTGCAATATATTTTTCAGGAGGTTGTGCATGAGGATATGATATGTGCACTTTTGTTGCCAACCAACACCACAGCTGCAGAACTATTCAAGTCTTTGCATGATTACATATCAGGAAAACTGAATTGGTCGTTTTCTGTCGGTACATGCACGGATGGAGCGGCTGCCATGACTGGACGGCTTTCTGGTTTCCCTGCTCAGGTCAAAGGGTTTGTTTCTGAATATGAGTCCACTATGTCATCCATAGAGAAATGCTGGCTAGTTGAAAAATGTCACCTGAACTAAACACTTTTCAGGGTGTGATGAAAATTATCAACCATATTAAATTACATGCCCTTACTCGTGCCTGTTCACACAGCTCTGTGAGGAGATGGACGCAGAGCACACACGGCTTCTCTTATACACAGAAGTGAGATGGCTTTCTAAAGGTAGATCACTGGCCAGAGTTTTTGAGTTATAAGAGCCGCTCCAGAGATCTCTTTTAGAAAAACAGTCACCACTGGCAGCACATTTCAGTGACACAGAATGGGTCACAAAACTTGCTTGTGTGACATATTCAACCTGCTCAATGAACTCAATCTGTCACTTCAGGGGAGAATAACAACAGTGTTCAAATCAGCAGATAAAGTGGCTGCATTCGAGGCCAAACTGGAATTATGGGGGCGAAGAGTGAACATTGGGATTTTTGACATGTTTCAAACATTAGCAGAGATTTTGGCAGAGACTGGGCCAGGGCCTTCTTTCTCCCAGCTGGTGCAAGATCACCTATCTCAGCTTTCAAAAGAGTTTGAGCATTACTTCCCAACCACAAAAGACCCGTGAACTGGGACGGAATGGATCCATGACCCATTTGTGAATAAGCCAGGTGAATTGACTTTGTCCAAGCTAGAAGAGGATTGACCACTTGAGATCTCAAATGATGGTGGTCTTAAAAGTATGTTTGAGACAACTTCAAATCTCCATATGTTCTGGATTAAAGTCAAAGCAGAATATCCTGAGATTCCACAAAAGCACTGAAAAGCCTGCTTCCATTTCCAACATCCTGTCTTTGTGAAGCAGGGTTTTCTGCAGTGACAGCAGCCGAGATTAGACAGGACATAAGCAACACCCTTCAGGTGTCACTGTCTCCCGTCATTCTCAGGTGGACCACCTAGTTGCAGATAAACAAGCTTGGGGCTCCCACTTATTCTGAATTATGGTGAATTGTATAATTATTTCATTATATATTGCAATGTAATAATAATAGATATAAAGTGCACAGTAAATGCAATGTGCTTGAATCATCCCAATACCTTCTCCTGGTCCATGGAAAAATTGTCTTCCATGAAACCAATCCCTGGTACCAAAAATGTTGAGGTTCTATGACAGTGGTGGCCCAAAAAGTAAAGGAGTGACCAAGACAATAGAGAAACATAGAACACAGGCTACAGTGTGAATGGATGTTGTCATCTGACAGGACAGGGAATGTTGGGGGAGTTTGTAAAATCAGTTTGAGAGACTTTAAAAATTTGAATTCTTAGTAGGACAACTGAAAGACATCCACCTCTTTGTGTTGACTTTATATTTCTTAGTCATATTAAAAGTCCAATTAGGAAAAAATCAGGAAAAATCCAATTAAGAGGAAAAAATGATTTCTCTATTTCAGAGGCTTTCAAATGTTTTGACTGCAACCCATAGTAAGAATTATATTTTGTATCATCATACACATGTACACAAAAATGGAAACAAAAAATTGATAAAAAAGCAATTACTCTCATTTGGGATAATGCACTCTGATGTGTTCTATTCTGATGTGTTTTTAAATTATCTTTTCACAATATAGTATATTTAATGATTGTGAATATAAAAGTTCAACTTAAGTAACAAAGAGTGCTCAGGGGACACCTTTTCCCTTAAAACAGAAGTCTTTACACAGAAAAATATATTGGAAAAAGACCTATACTTTGAAATCAAACATATGTTCAATTCTAGATTCACAATTTACTAACTATGCTGCCTAAGGCAATATACTTACCCCTCAGAGACTCCTGATGATGATACCAATTATCACTGACTAAGTATTTTCTCCGTACCAGCCACTGTGCTGGTTCATACAACAAATGAGGAAGTATATGTTATATTCTAACGGTAATACCGAATTAGAGGATTATTGTTCTGATTAGGTAGGATGGACCCTTGAACAGGGTCTGGAATATATTAGTTCAGAAATTAATGAATATATATATGAAGCATTTATTAAAGCATTATTAAACATGATGTATTATATTTCTTATTATAAAGTTGTTTCAAACATTCAAAGGAATACAAATATATGTGTATACACACACATATATACATGAATGTGTGTTTAAAGAATTATAAAAAACATAAATTCAAGTACCCAGCAGAAATAAAATATTTTCCACACCTTCAAAATACCTTCTATGCTCCTTGCATCAGGGCTCCCTTCTTTCTCTCCAGAAGTGATCACTATCCTGAAGTTTGTGTTCATCTTCCCCTTACTTGGCTCATTGTTTTCCCTCATCTATAAAAGTCTTTAAAAACGAATTGTTTCTTTGTATATCATTTTGAAGTTACATGTGTGGAATCACTCCTGTATATTTCTTCAGTGACTTGCTTTTTCCCTCTCAGTGTCAAGTTCACGATATTCATCCAAAAGGATGTGCACAACACATTCCAAACACATGTACTTTTAAATACTCCACAGTTTGCTTATATATATTCCAGGTAATAAGTGTATGGTTATTTCCAGTTTGTTTGTTGTGTATTACAAACAATGCTGCCATAAGCAATCTTGTACATGTCTCCTATGCACATGTGCATGAGTTTCTAGAGTTGCCAAATAAAATACAGGACACCCAATTAAAGTTGAATTTTAGAGAAAAAAACATATAATGCTTAAAATATAAATGTACTTCATGTAATGTCTGAGACATACTAGAATTTATTTGTCATTTTTCTGGAATTAGATTTAGGCAGCCTATATTTTTATCTGCTAAATCAGGCAACCTTATGAAATTCTCATACCTAAGAGTGGAATCACTAAGCCACCATTATAGACTAAATTGTGTCCCCCAGAATTCATGTGTTGAAGCCCTAACCTCCAATGTGACTGTGGTTGGAGACAGGGCCTTTAGGGAGGTAATTAAGGTTAAATGAGGTCATGAGGGTGGGGCCCTAATTTGTTAGGACTGATGTCTCTATAGGAAAAGGGAGAAGACACCAGAGACCTCTCTCTCCCCATGGGCACACAGAGGAAAGATCAGGTAAGGAAGGATACAGTGGGAAGGTAGCCATTTGCAAACCAGGAAAGGAGGACGCACTAGAAACCAGCCTTGCTGGAAGCTTGATTTTGGACTTCCAGCTTCCAGAACTGTGAGGAAAATAATGTCTACCCAGTGGATGGTATTTTGTTATGGCAGACTTAGCAACATACTACTCACCAACATCTGGTTACCAGACATTTTAATTTTTGTGAATATCATGGTAGGGAAATAAAATGCTTTGTGACTTTAATCAACTAATGAAGTTGAGTATCTTTTCATATGTCTATTGGCCATTTATGTTTCCTCTTCTGTTAAGTGCCTATCCATGTTTTTGCCCATTTTCCTTTTAAGTTATTTGCCTTTTCATTATTGAATTACTGGAGATTTTATGCATAATATTCTCTGTGTGTGTATGGTATGACAGTAATCCATAGATAATTATATGTGTTTTAAATATCTTTTTGCACGTTGCGCCTTTTCCTCTCTTGTTTTTTTTTTTTTTTTGGTATGTTTTGTTGAACAAAAGTTACTAATTCTGATAAAATAGAATTTATTCACTTTTCATTATAGTTTATGCCTATTTCTCTTATTTAAGAAATCCTTTCCTAACTTGATGTCAAAAATATCTCCCTATATTTTCTTCTAGAAGTTTAAATTTTTCCTCACCTTTAACCTATCAGTAATTGATTTTTGTGTATGGTGTGAAGTAGGAAGCTGTTGTTACTTCTGTTTCATTGTCTCAGCACCATTTATTGAATTAAGTTTAAATATATGCTTGAATCTGTTTCTGGGTTTACTGTTCTGTTCCACTGGTCAAATGCTCTATAGCTATCCTTGATACTTTCTTAATTATTAGAACTTTATATTAACTCTTGATCACTAGTATTGCAAGCCCTCCTATCTTATACTTCTGAAGGAGTCTTGACTCTTTGGGGGTCTTTGTTCTTCCATATAAATTTTTGAATCATCTTGGAAATTTTCTTACATCCTATTGGGATTTTCATTGCATTAAACCTATAGATTAGTCTGGGGGAAACATTATAATTTGGAATGTTCATATGTATGAACACAGTCTAAAAATACTATGTATTAAAGTCTTTTAACAAGCTATTTAAATAACATTATGTAATTTTTCCAATACCATTCTTGAAAAACTTCTGTTGGATTTTTCCCTAGGTAGATTCTGTCCTACTCCAATTCATATTTGTAAATGTAATAAAAAATAGTTCATAAGTGACTGGTACAAGGTGGAATGATACCAGTACCTTGGAATGAAGTCACATTGGTTCATAGATTTTTCCAGTAGGTTTATGTTTTATATCACCAAGTGGCAATAGTTGAACACAAAGTAGGTAAACACAGTGGAATACAAGAAGCAGTGGAGAAACACAGCACTGTGCACTCTGCCCATTTACTGTTGTTCTTCCTCTCAGCCCAATTTTGCTATTTCCTATAAGTACTTCCTGTGTGGTTCTCCCCAATCTTTCTTCAGTTTGTCCTTGTCACCATAACTCAGCAACCTCAACATTTCCTTCTGTTCCCTTTTCACCAAGATTCCGTCACCTTTTTAAAAAGTACGATCTTATATATATCATAGCATTTCTTTATATGGAAAGGACGTAATATCCCTTTAAATGGTGCTAGTATTTTAATTAGGTTTGCTATTGATTCATTAGTGGCCCAATTACAAATTTGAAGGCATTTTCCCCATAAGTCCCATAATTTTTACTGTGCAATTTAAAGAAAGCAAGGAATTTTGAAACGTGTTAATGGCAATATAGTAGAAACAACTTTACCTTAAATATTTTGTGTCAGTTACAGTCAATTTTTTTACAATTGTTTCCTAAAGTTTTATTGGTGGTACAGAAATAGGCAATCAAGTTTTGTACATTGATTTCATATGAAGCCACATTACCAGGTATCTTTTTTTAAAATAGACTATTTTTTAGAGCAATTTTACATTCACACAAAAATTGAGTGAAAAGCAGAGAGAGTTCATATATACCCCAATACATGTACAGCTTCCCCCACCATCAACAGCCCCCATCTGAGTGGCACGTTAGTTACAATGAATGAACCTTGATACATCATTATCACCCCAAGTCCACAGTTTGTATTATGGTTCACTCTTTTTTTTTTTT
>VBSM01001124.1:21115680-21161145 GCA_008086735.1 Cheirogaleus medius
GCCCACCTCGGCCTCCCAGAGTGCTAGGATTACAGGCGTGAGCCACCGCGCCCTTCCTATGGTTCACTCTTGACGCTGTGCATTCTACAGGTTTGGACAAAAGTGAAATGGCGTGTATCTATCATTATAGTATCATACAGAGTATTTTACTGCCCTTAAAATCCTCTGTGCTCTGCCTATTCATCCCTCTCTCCCTCCAACCCATGACAATCACCAATCTTTTTACTGTCTCCATAGTTTTGCCTGTTCTAGAATATCATATAGCTGAAATAATACAGTATGTAGGCTTTTCATACTGGCTTTTTTCACTTGGTAATATGCATTTAAGTTGCCTCCATGTCTTGATAGCTCATTTCTTTTCAGTTCTGAATAATATTGTATTGTCTGGATGTACCACAGTTTATTTATCTTTTCACCCAATAAAGACCATCTTGGTTGCTGGATTATATGGCAAGAGTATGTTTAAACTGCCAAACCATCTTCCTATGTGGGTGCAACACTTTGCACTCCCAGTGACAATAAATGAGAGTTTCTATCATGGATGGAATTGTGTTTTCCCAAATTTATATGTTGAAGCCCTGATCTCCAATGTGACTATATTTGAAGATAGTACCTTTAGGGAGGTACATAAGTTTAAAGGAGGTCATAAAGGTGAGGACTTAATCCAATAGGGACTAGTGTCCTTATAAGAGGAAGAGACACCAGATATAGCTCTTTCCATGTGCACATGGAGAAGAGGCTATTTGAGGACATAGCAAGAAAGTGACTGTCTGAAAGCCAGGAAAAGATGCTTAACCAGAAACCAATTTGATGGCACCTTGATCTTAGACTTATAGCCCCCAAATCTGTAAGAAAATACATTTCTGTTATTGAAGTCACCCACTTTGTGGCATATTGTTATGGCAGCCCTGTCAGACTAATACATGTCTTGTTCTACATCCTCACCAGCATTTGATGTTCTCAGTGTTTTGGATTTTGGCCATTCTAATTGGTATGTAGTGGTGTTTCATTGTTGTTTTAATATGCAGTTCCCTAATTCCTTAACTACATATGATTTTGAGCATCTTTTCATATGCTTACTTGCCATCTGTGGTGAGAAATCCTGTCAGGTCTTTTGCCCATTTTTTAATTAGGATTTTAGTTTTCTTATTGCTGAGATTCAAGAGTTCTTTGTATACTTTGAATAATAGTCTTTTATCAGATGCATCTTTTGCAAATACTTTCTACCAGTCTGTGGCTTGTCTACTCATTCTCTGACATTGTGTTTCACAGAGCAGAAGTTTTTAATTTTAACTAAGTCAATCTTCTCAGTTATTTCTTTCATGGATTATGCCTTTGGTGTTTTATCTAAAATATCATGACTATACCTAAGGTCATCAAGATTTTCTCCTATGTTAATCTTCTAGGAGTTGTATAGTTTTGCATTTTATATTGGTTTATGATCCATTTTTAGTTAATTTTTGTGAAAGGTGTATGTTCTATGTCCATATTTATATTTTTTTCTTATAGATGCCCCATTCTTACAGCACCATTTGTTAAACAGATTGTCTTTGCTCCATTGTATTGCCTTTGCTCTTTTGTCAAAGATCAGTTGATTATATTTATGTGGGTCTATTTCTGGATTCTCTCTTCTGTTCCATTCATCTATTCGTCATTTCTTTTCTCCAATATCACACTGATTACTGCAACTTTATAGTAAATCTTGAAGTCAAGTGGTGTCAATCATCTGACTTCATTCTCCTTCAATATTGTGTTGGCTATTCTGGGCCTTTTGCCTCTCCATGTAAACTTTAAAATCAGTTTATTGATTCCCACAAAATAACTTTCTAGGATTCTGATTGGGATTACATCTGCTTTCCTGACTGTATCATTTTCTTTCTTGCTGAAGAAATTCTTTTAACATTTCTTGCAAGGAAGTTGTAATGGCAAAAAATTCCCTCAGTTTTTGTTTGTGTGGAAAAGATTTATTTCTCCTTCACTTTTGAAGGATAATTTTACATAGCACAATATTCTGGCTTGGTAGATGTTTATCTCAATACTTTAATTATTTCACTCCACCTTCTTCTTGTTTGCATATTTTCTGTGGAGAAGTCAGATGTAACTCTTATTTTCACTTCTCTTTAGGTAAAGTGTTTTTTTTTCCCTCTCTGGCTTCTTTAAAGATTTTTTCTTTATCTTTGATTTTCTGAAGTTTGAATATGATATAGCTAGATGTCATTTTTGGTATATATTCTGCTTGGTGTTCTCTGAGATTCCTGGATCTGTGGTTTGGTATCTAACAACAGTTGATGGAAATTCTTAATTGTCATTGCTCAAAATATTGCTTTTGTTATTTTCTTTCTTTTATTTTTCTTTTTATATCCCTGTTAAAACTTTTGTAGTTGTCTCACAGTTCTTGGGTGTTCTGTTCAAATTTTATCAGTTTTTTTTTTCTCTTTACTTATTAGTTTTGGAGTTTCTACTGACATGTTATCAAGCACAGAGATTCTTTCCTAAGCTATGTTCAGTGTACTAATAAGCCCATCAAAGGCATCTATATATCTATTATAGTATTTTTTTGATTCTAGCATTTCTTTTTTATTCTTTCTTAGAATATCCATATCTCTGCTTATATTATCTATCTGTTCGTGCATGCTGTCTACTTTTATCATTAGTGCCCTTAGCATGTTAATCATATTTGTTTTAAATTCACAGACTAAAAATTCTAACAACCCTGCCATGTCTGAGTGTGGTTCTGATGTTTCCTCGGTGTCATCAAACTGTGTCTTTTGCCTTTTACTATGCATTGTAATTTTTTTTAAGCCAGACATGAGGTCTCCCAGTACACAGGCCTTTGGTGATGTGGTGGTAAGGTAGCTGAGGAGGGGAGTGCTCTGTAGTCCTGTGATTAGTTCTCAGTCCTTCAGTGAGCCTGTGCCCCTCAGCTGTGAACTTCACAAGCACTTCTTGGGTTTTTCTCTCCCTTAAGGGGAGAAGGATGGTTAGAGGGCTGGACTTGGGTATTTCCCTTCCCTAGGTTGTATGGATTCTGATAGCCCCAGCTGGTTAGGCCTTGGTAAAAGTGCTCCTCTTAAGGGTGGGCCTTGTTAGGAAGAACAGAATCCTCTGGAGTGTTTCAGAAGGTTTACTTTGCCCATCGCCCTGCCTCAAGTGTGAGATTTTTCTCCAAAATTCACTGTGAGAACCTGGTGGAGTTCCTAGAGGTAAAACTCACAAAAGTGTGAGGGTCTTCCTATGACTGTCCTCCCCACCCCTGGAGTTTTTATCTGCACTGGGCCTCCAACAATTTGTCAGTTACAGTCTAGATTTCCCTACCCTGATACTGGTTCATGCAGAGGTTTCTGCTTGTGCAATTTCTGTATTTACCTGGCTGTCTCTCTAATTTTGAGGACAGTGGTTTGCCATATAACTGAACTTCTTTGATGGATATGAGAAGACTTGTTGATTTTTCTGTTTATTCTAGTTTTACATGTTGCTAAGGCAGAATGATGATTTTCAAGCACCTTACCCGCTAGACTGGAAACCAGAAGTCCAGATATCTTTTATTACTATTAATTCTATTTTCAATCTATAGGTTATATTTAGGTTTTCTATGGAATCATATTATCTGTTTATATAAACAGTTTTTCCTCTATAGTCTTTTATTTCTTTTTCTTGTCTGATTATGCTGATTAAGACTTTGAATATACTGTTGAGTAAAAATGGTATTATTGAGTATAATTGTGTTTTTCATGATTCTTAAATAGATTCTTCCAACACTTTATCACGGACAAAAGTGTTTGAATTTTATTTTTACTTTACTGAGAGATTGCTTTTTTATATGAATAAATATTGCATTTTATGAAATGTTCATTCTGCATGTTTTGAGATATCATACGAATTTTCTCCTTTGATTTGGTAATGTGGTGAATCATATTTACAGATTTTTCCAATGTTAATCCACTGATGACTTTCTGGGATAAAACCAAATTGGTCATGATGTGCGATCTTATATAAATATTACCAGGTTTGCTATTATTTTACTCAGGGTTTTTGCATCTATATTCATGAATGTAACTTCATTATATATTTTTTTATTCTACTATCCTTTCCAGATTTGTGTTTCAAGGTTATACTATCTGATAGAATAAGTGGGCAAGTTGATTAGTCAATTTATAGTCTGGTAAAAAAAACAATCCCAAAATGTAAGTGGTTTAAAAAACAAATATTTACTTCTTGCCCATCAGTCTGCAGATCAGCTGCAGCTAAGCTGGGCTAGGCTATGCTCAGCTGGGTTCTACATGTCTCTTCATGCCAGGACCCAGCTTGAAGAGCAGCCACTTCCTGGGATGTGATCTTTACACAGCCAAGAACAAAGTCGATGGGAAAGCCACATGAATAGAGTGGGTAGGTATTATCTCATTCTAGTGAGTGAAGGAAAAGTTAGGAACAATCTATCACAGAGATTATTTCTTTCTCTTTTTTCTATGTTTAGAAAACTTTGTAAACAATTGGAACAATCTGTTTCATGAATGCATAGTGCTACTTACTCATGAAAGCTTCTGGGCTTAGTGTTTTGCTATTGTTGTTAAAGGAGTTTAAACTATTATTTCAATTTCTTTAATGCCTTTGTGCCTATCAACCTTTTTATTCCTTCTCTCTAAGTAAGTTACATTTTTCTAGAAATATGTACATTTCATTTAGCTTTGCAAAATTATTGGAAGCAAATTGTTTTTAATGTTATTTACTTGTTTTTCTAACTTCTGCCAGATCCATATCTATGTAGGCTTTATAATTTCTAATGTTGTCTTTTTTTACTGTTCCATATCACCATGGGTTTTACTATTTTTATTAATTTTTTCAAAGAATCAACTTGTTATTATGTTGATTGTCTTGACATTATTTTTATTTTCTCATTACAGTAGATTTTTAACCTTATGTTTTTAAACATTTAAAAGATACACTGTATATATTGAGAAGCACTGATCTATTCCCTCTGTACAAAAAGTGATGCCCAATTATAGACTAGTATCAGTTTATAGTTATTTCAAAGATTAGAGAAGTTGTTAGTAGATTGGATATAAATATTTATAGTACAAATTATCTACAATATAATCATCTTCCATGCAGCTTGTAATAAGCTTTACAAATTTAGTTAAGTTCTTAGACTAATTTAAAAATTTCAAGTAACCTTTTCTGAAAATAATATGTACATGTCATAGATATGTTTCTATCCATGCTTGAAACTTGATAATAGCCATATATGTGTTTAACACACACAGAGGTATCTTTCTTTTGTTATAGTAAATGTCACTTCTCCATATTATATCAATGTAACACAGCATGACAAAATATGTGAGGCAAGAATATTTAAGGAAAGTAGGTGTTGGAGAGTAATTATTTTGAGATTTCTTACATGCATCATTGTCTACATTAATAGTAAGTAGTTGTGTCTGCATCTTAGAGAAAATTCAAATCATATAACCATCACTAAAAATATTATTTTTAAAAATATTCAAGTATTTTAGGGTTCTTTACTTATTATCCATGTTTTGTGCATTTTTAAATGTCAAAATTACTCTAATTAAGGCTTGTTTAGTTTCTTTTCTTCTTTATATGGGACTTACTCAAGCCATGCACTGTACTATTCTAGCTAGTTCTTATCCTTTTAGATCAAATATTTACACTGAAGGATCTCTTACTCTTTTTAGTATCCTAAAGTATAAATAACTTTAATTAGTATTCCTGAGTATAAAATTTAGAAATTAAGAGAGGAATACATATAAGCAAAAGAGTCACAACAGTTAATTTTCTATCTATGCACAAGAGAGCATAATTTTCTTTCTGTTTTGCCTGGAGAAAAGAAAGGGAATGTTATTATGAGTTTTTTTATATATTTATAATACATAAATATATGATAGGTGAAAGTACACTGTATTTCTGCACTTAATTTATGTTATTGCTAAAATCTGATTATAATCATCAACTGATTTGTTAAGAATTACCCAAAACATAAATGAGTAATGCAAGTTATTTTTAGTCTTTTCTATACCTGTAAAATGTTCTTCAAAACTCATAGATGATTTTTCCATTTCTGAAACATATTGAACATTATAAATTTATATACACAAAATTGTTTGATAAGAAAGTCACAGAAAATAATTTTCCACATTAAATTAGTACTTTAGTCTAATCAGAAAAGAAAAAAAATTGAGGTAGGAAATGTGGACATATTGAATCTAAGGTCCCTGGAGATTATCTTTCTTTTACTTGAGATGAACCCTCGTTTCCCAATATAAAATATACAAATTAAACTCATAGAGATGAAACAATATAATGTAGAAGATAAAAAATGCATTGGACAGAATAAAATTATTAGCCATTTTAGTAGGAAGGATTGGTGAACTTGAAGACACAGCAATACAAAGTATACAAAATTTTTAAAAGACTGAAAAAAAAATGAACAGAGCATTTGTGAGCTGTGTGAAAAGTTAAAGTAGACTATTGTTGTATAATTGGAGTCCCAGAAAGAGAAAAAAGTGGGAGACAGAAAAAAGTATTTGAAGAAATAATGGTCAAAAAAGTTCAAATTTGATGAAAACTTTAAGCCCAAGGATTCAGGACACTCAATGAGCCCCGAATACAAGCAGCATGAATAAAACTACCCCAAAACACATCACAGTCATATTGCTTAAACAGATGATAAAGAGACAATAGTAAAATAAGTAATGAAGGAGGAACACATATGTACAGAAAAATAAAGATAAGAAGAGTAACAGACTTCTTGTTGGAAAAAATGCAAGACAGAAGACAGAGGAGCAACATCTTAAAATACTGAAAGAAAAAAGCCTTCAGCCCAGAATTCTGTACCCAGAGAAAATATAATTTAAAAACAAAGGCATAATAAAGACTTTTTGCACCAAAAAAAATTTGAAAGAATTCATCACCAAGAGAACTAAACTATAAGAAATATCAAAGGCAATTGGGTAAAAGAAAGTGATAAAGAATGAGTGCACAGGAAATGGTAAATGGATGGATAAATACAAAAACTTTTCTTCTTTTTTTCAAACTTTCAAAAGATAATTTTTGAAACTACAAATAATGTGACATTAATAAAATATATAGAAATAACATGAATAACAATAATTTACAAAGAAAAATTGGAAGTAGAGTGTTGAAAATTTCTTATACCTCATGTGAAGTTATATATTACTTGATGGAAGACTGGTGTATTTAGAGTTTATACAATTACCCTAAAGCAAACATTATAAAAACAAAACAAATAGATAACCAAAAATTAGATAGAATAGAATCATAAAAATTGCTCAACTGATCAAGAGTCACAACAAAGAGGAAAAAAACAAAGAACAGATGAGATAAATAGAAAGTAGATAGTAAGATAGTTGACTTATACTAAATCATATCATAATCATCTCGAATATAAATGGTCTTAGCATCAGATTGGACAAAAAAGCAAGACCCAATTGTATTCTGTCTACAGGAAATCTATGTTAAATATAAAGACATAAATAGTTAAAACTAAAATGATGGGAAAAGATATCCTAGGCTAACACTGTTATAAAGTAAGCCACAGTGGCTATATTATCAAAGTATATTTCAGAGCAAAAAATATTACCAGTATCATTTCCTAATGCTAACAGGGTCAATTCCTCAAGAGGACATAAGAATCCTAAGTATCTGTGTCCTTAATATGAGAGCTTCAAAATATGAAAGCAAAAACAGAAAGAACAGAGTTAAGAAACAGATGAACCCATGGCTATACTGAGAGATTTCATCATCTCCCCTCCCAGTAATGGATAGAACAAATAAGGATGGAAGAAAAAAGATAGAGAATATTTGAACATAGGAAGACAAGAGTAGTAGGCTGGAAGGGTTTAATTAGGTTTGGGAGCCAGGATCTTGTAGGGAAAGGAGAAGGAATCTAACAGAGGGAGAGGACAACAATGCAAGCATGAGTAGGGTCAAGAGCGAGGACTGCCAAGGATGCTACAGGGGTCGGGAGTGCATGCAAAATGAGTGGGTCCATCTAAGCAAGAAAACAGGCACACACAGAAGGAAAAATGAAGAGTTAGGAGCTTTTGAGTTGAGGAGAGTGAAATTAAGGAAGCCTACACATTCTTCTTTTCTTCTCCTGAGCTTGGGTTACTCAGAACTACTGCAGACACCTTGTGGTCCTGCAGATGGATGCTAGTACCGATTTATGGATACCAATCCCATGTTCAGGCTTAGACTCTACATGTTCTTAACGAACTACCTGCTCATTCTCTTCGCCTCAAAGACTATTCCATAACTTCAGCCTTTTGTTGAAGTTACTACTACGCCCTTCCTGTCTTGAGCATGTTTGCCCTCAGATCCACTTCTTCCTTTCCCCTGCCCTCTTCTGCATTTCAGGAGGCTTATCTCTGCAGGATGCCTTTTTTCCAGGCTGGCTTCTGGCTAGTTCCTTAATGGAAAGCATGAGTGGGAGATCAAAGGTGGAACAGAAGGAGCCTGGATGTGTTTTGCTCTTCCTTTCTGCTTCAGACAGCTGCAGCTGTTCCACAGCCTCTGGTCTAGAGGCTGAACATGTTCATCTCCTGGGAAAACACTGTCTGAGTTGAGAGTGATCTCAGCCTGCTCAGGATTCAGCCTCTACCCAGAAGTTTGGGCCACTGGGCTCCAGACACACTGCCTTCTCCCTCTTCCCCTCTGCCCTAGAGGCTGTAGTGGTTTCCCACTGATGCTAATCTCCAGGACAAATTAGCATTCCTGCTTGGTTTCTCCACTCTTTCATCAACCTATGTAACCAATTATCTACATTAATATTTCTCTTATTAAATATTCATGTGGTTTACACTATTGCCTCCTATCTGAGGCTAACCATCTAACTGTGTGAGATCGTAACTCTTGCCTCCTCTGGAATTACTTTGTTCGTGTATTTACTCTATTCATCATTTTAGCTCTCCATTATCCCCCTCCTAACTACAACCTTCCTTTGGGCATACATTTCCCTTCTATTCTCTTTCTTTCCTGGACACACTTCTACAAAGTGTGGTCTGCACTTACTGCCTCTCCCTGCTCACCTCCCATTCATGTCTGAACCCACTCAAGTCTGGTTCTGCCCTCACTAGCCACATAGATCCCCTCTGGTTCTCCTCTTTGGCTACCACTCGGTATCCCCTGTAGGCTTCTCATTTCTACTGTAGATGTTCTCAAAGCTCTCTCTATTCTGCTTCCTCGCTCCTCCCCTCCCTTACTCACTCCATATATTCTCCCTGGATAATCTTCATGCATTCTCATGACTTTATTATAATCTTGCTGCATATGACTTCCAAATTTATAGCTAGCTTCAACATCTTGCCTGTTCCAGATCCATATGTCCAATGCCAATGCCTTCTAGTCAGCTTGACAGGAGCACTCTCAAATTCAACATGTCCATAAGGGATCTCTCTTCCCCCACAAGTATATTACAGCTTACATTCATTATCTTGGGGAATTGCATCACCGTCACTCACTTACTGAAGTCAGAAACTTGGGAATCACCCTAAATTTGTCCTTTCCCTCCTTTCTCTTTGTTGAATCAGTCATCAGTTTCCATCAGTTCTTTCTCTTATATCACCCTCATGACTGCAATTTTCCTACTACTCACAAATTATGCACCCTTGCCTGTTTTCCCTTATACAAGAACAACCAGAACTTTCTGACAGTCTCTCTGCTTCAAACTTTACCCATCCCCAGTCATGTCTCCAATTTGCTGCCAGAGTACTTTTTATAGTTCATAGAATGGACCATGTCATTGACCTATTTCTAAGTATTTCAAAGGCTCCTCATCACACCAAGTGATAAGATCAAAATGCCTTATCAATTCCTTGTGATCAAAGCCTCTGCCTACCTGTTCTACCTCATCTCCTGTTACTGCTAGTCCCAGAACACCTCATGCCCTCACACAGCTCTGTGCCTTCACATGAAAGACCCTCTTCCTGGACAGACTTACTCCGTACCCTGGCTCCCTCAAAATTCTTGAAAATTGCTGCACATCCTTTAACTCTCCTCTGAAAACCCTTCTCCATAAAACTTTCTAACATTCTTCCCATTAGTCCCATGCAAAATTACACCTGTTTGCACTTTGAGCTTAATAAGCCTAGGTACTAAAAGAACTTGGCACAGACAGTATCCTGAGAAATCAGAGCATATCTTCATACCAATAAGATTATATAAAGATTTCCAAAGTAGTGGGGGTTGGAGTAGGAAGGAAACTTCAGAGGAAAAGACGTTTAAGTACTGGTCAACCTCTGTGCCATTTGGCCTGGGCTCTGGGAGAGGAGAGGGAAGGATGGAGGGTGAGAGTGATAATACAATGTTCAGAGATTTGTAGGATCTGAGAGTGGAGAAGATCAGAGCCTCTCTTCCTGAGTAAACCCTTAGGGAGGCGGTTGAATAATAGCAGAAACAAGACTACAAGGTGTGTCTTAGCAGGCAGGTCCTCTTAGGCTGAAGCAGACATTGGATGATGATATCATGGGCCTGAGAGTTACAGGCAGGCAGATAGATCTTAAATAGCCTCAGGGTGTATTTTCAGACCCTGTGGATCTTGTGGCAGAAAAACTGATTGCTGTGTACCAATGAGGGGCACAGAAGTAGCAAGAAAAGTCATCAGAACTAGGGGCTTCATACATTGGAACCAGGAATCTTTCATCATGACTCCTACAGACAAATGACTTAGTGCCAGTTAAGTTTTACACTTGGAGTTGCTTATGTGTCCAATTTTCTCTCCCTTCTCCAACTCCAAACGTAAATTTTAACTGATAGCTGATCACAGAAGCCATGCCAGGGGATAGTGAGTCTACTAGGGGTCTGGGGAAAGCTTGGTTCACTGCCCAAAAAGAGGCCCCGGAAGAAAGAGCCCCTTTCTGTCTCTGAGTATCTGCTCTACTTACACTCAGAAACATTGGGATGGAAAAAATTGAACAATCTGTCTCTAGTTTTAATTTTTTTCTCCCTGTGTTGATTGATTTCTTTTTGTTGTTGTTATTCATTTGTGTTTTTGGGGTTTTGTTTGTTTATTACCTTTCAGGTTGTTACTCAGGCTGAACCTTTGGATCCCAGAGGAGTTGGAGCTTCACTCTCAAGACACAAACTTTGTAGCTTCCTGAGCACCACCAGATAGATATCTCCATCAAAGCACACAGAACAAGACCATCAGATCACATATCCTGTATGTTCTCTCACAAAAACATAGAACGAAGGACTTTTTTTTAACACTTTTCTTGGAGAGATAAGACTGGTTTATGTAATATGGAATGATGAATGAACTTGGACTTTGAGATCTGATAGACCTTATATTTTTTCCTAAAATGCCTTCTGGAGAAAGTTATTTCGTTTATCTATGCCTCAGTTTCCTGGCTGTAAAAGTAGGGGTGGTGACAATAATGCTTCTCTTTGAGAAGTTTTGTGAGGATTAGTTAAATCATACATGTATAATATCTGATCAAATAAGTGTTCTATGAATGATCATTTCCTCCTCTAATTTTCTTCTAATAGGTACGGATTCCATTTTTTAAAATAGTGGTAAGATTTTTGAGGGCTGTTGGACACAGGTTTTGAGATGGCAATGATACCAGGTGTCCCTAAATTCCATTATAGTGGCTAGAATGGAGGCTTATGGATACCAGGTTATAAATGGATTCCTCAGTGACCTCAATGGTTCTGTGGACCAAATCTGTGCTGGATTTGTTATATTTATTGGAAGAGATCAACAAAAATGCTGATGTCTTAGTTTGCGATATTGTTCTATTCACACATTGTTTTTAATCCCTTTTAAGAAAGAGCATTTAAAGCAGCTTCCTTTTAATTTTAATGGGGAAAAGATCAGTTCACATTCACTATTTTTCCCCAGGGCTATATTAATTCTCATACTCTCTTCCACATTGTGGTCAATAAGGATATTGATTGCCTTGAAATTCTGCAGACTGATACATTGGTTCAATATATTGATAACTTCATCTTCAGGAGAAAGTGTCAAGTATACTGGGTGCTCTGCTAATACACTTGTGTGCAAAAAGTAATGATAAATAAAAAATGTGTCATGTTTACCATGTTTATGAATTCTGTATAGTCCATTAATAGAGGGATCCCTCTAAGGTAAAAGATGAGTTATTGCTCTATGCACCCCCTGCCATTAAGAGATATAATGCTTTTTGGGACTATTTTGATTTGGAGGCAGCATAAGCCACACATGGAAATATTCTCCAATCCATTCTCCACCCAGTGACTTAGAAGACTGTAGTGTTAAAATGGGGCCCAAATCAACAAAAGGCTCTGCAGCAGCTCTAGGCTATGGTTCAACCTTACCCAACACTTGGGTCATATAATCCTGCAAAAGATTGGGGCCCAATATCTCTCATGAAAATAAATGGAAATATCTTCAACAAAATATGAGCAAATCAAACCCAACAATATATAAGAAGAATTATATACCTCAACCAAGTGGAATTTGTCTCAGGCAAACAAAGCCAGTTTAAGAAAATCAATTAATGTAATCTATCATATCAACAGGCTAAAGAAGAAAAATAACATGATCATATCAATAGATCCAAAAAAAAAAAGTATTTGACAAGATACAAAACTTATTCAGGAGAAAAACTCTCAGTAAACTAGAAATAGAGTGGACCTTCTTCAATTTTATAAAGAACATCTACACAAAACCTACAGCTAACATCAGACAGGAGGTGAAAAAGGAGCCATTTCCTGCTAGATCTAAAGAAGACAAGGATGTTCCTTTTACCACTGCTTTTCAGCATCATACTGGAAGTCCTAGCTGATACAAAAGATAAGAAAAAGAAATAAACAGTATAGTTATTGGGAAGGAATAAATGAAAGTGGCCATGTTCAGAAATGAGATGATAATTTATATAGAAAATTCAAAAAAATTGACCAAAAAAACTTCTGGAGTCAGTAAGTGATTATAGTAAGGTTTCAGGATACAAACTTAAAATACAAAGTCAACCACTTTCCTATACTCAGCAATTAACATGAAGAATTTGACGTCAAAACACATTGTGATTTACATTAACACTGTCCTAAAAATTACATATTTAGGTATAAATCTAACAAAATATATAAAAGATCTATGTGAGGAAAACTATAAAACTCTGATGAAATAAATTTTAAAAGAACTAAATAAACAAAGAGAGATTCTATGTCTATGGATAGGAAGACACAATATTGTCAAGATGTCAGTTCTCAATTTGATGTATAAATTCAAAATTTGATGTATAAATTCAATACCAATAAATTGCTGCAAGTTGTTTTTGAATATTGACAAAATGATTTTAAAGTTCATATAGTAAGGCAAAAGACGCAGAAAACTCAATATTGAAGAGAAAATCCAAATCAAAAGACTGACATTATCTAACTTTAAGATTTACTATAAAGGTACAATACTCAAGACAATGTGAAGTTAGTCTAATGGACAAATAGATCAATGGAACAGAGTAGAGGGCCCAGAAATGAACATACATAAATACAGTCAACTGATATTTGACAAAAGAGCAAGATATAATCTTTTCCAGAAATGGTGGTAGAACAACTGGACATTCAAATACCAAAAAAAAAAAAAAAATCTAGACACAGATCTCATACCCTTCACAAAAATTAAGTAAAAATGGATTGTAGACCTAAATGTAAAATGCAAAACTATAAAACTTCTAGAAGATAGCACAAAAGGAAACCCAGATGATATTTGGTATGACGATGACTTTTTAGATATAACACCAAAAGCATGACCCATGACCCATGAAAGAAATAATTAATAATACGGACTTCATCAAAAATAAGAATTTCTACTTTCTGAAAGAAAATGCCAGAGAATGAGGAGACAAGCCACAGACTGGTAGAAAATATCTGCAAAAGATACATCTGTTAATGGACTGATATTCAAAATATACAAAGAACTCTTAAATCTCAACAATAAGAAAATGAATAACCTGATTAAAAATGGACAATACACCTGAACAGAGAGATAAAGAAGATAAAAGATGGCAAGTAACAGTATGAAAATATGTTTAACATCATGTGCTATTAGGGATTGAAAATTAAAACAAAAGTGATATACCACTTCACACCTATCAAAATGCCCCAAATCCAAAACACTGACAACACCAAATACTGGCAAGGATGTGGAGCAACAGGAACTCTCATTCATTGCTGGTGGGAATGCAAAATGGTACAGCCACTTTAGAAGACAATTTGGCAGTCTCTTACAAAACCGTATATACTCTTACATACAGTCCTGCAATCATGCTCCTTCGTATTTACCCAAGTGAACAAAAGACTTGTGTCCAGACAAAAACCTACACATGGATGTTTATAACAACTCTACTCATAATTGCCCAAACTTGGAAGCAACCAAGATGTCCTTCAGCAGGTGAATGGATAAATAAACTGTAGTACATCTAGACAATGGAATGTCATTCAGTGCTTGAAAGAAATGAGCTATCAAGCCATGAAAACACATGGAAGAAACTTAAATGCACATAACCAGGTGAAAGAAGTCAATATGAAAAGGCTAAATACTGCATGATTCCAACTATATGACATTCTGGAAAAGACAGGACTATGGAGACAGTGAAAAGATCAGAGGTTAGTGGGAATGGAGGGATGAATAGGTAGAACACAGTGGATTTTTAGGGCAATGAAAGTACCTCATATGATACTATAATGGTGGATACACGTCATTATACATTTGTTCAAACCCATAGAATGTACAGCATAAAGAGTGAACCCTAATGTAAATTATGGACTTCGGTTGATAATGATACATCAGTATAATAAATACTACTCTGGTGCAGGATGCTCAGAGTGGGGGATGTACGTGTGTGGGGACAGGGGATATATGTGAACTCTCTGTATTTTCCTCCCAATTTTGCTTTGAACTTAAAACTACTTTAAAAGATAAAATTTATTAATTTAAAAAATTAAATAAAAATCCTGACATGCTCCTCTTCCCTACTAGGAACTAAGAGCCTGACTATGAAATATCAGTAATTATGGGAAAAGCTGCCCAGCATGAATTGTGATTGTCAGGTCCTCAAAGTCTTAAGGTCAGTGGGTTCAAGAGTAATCCCTTATACAGTGGAAATAGCACTTTGGGGATCAAGCCCAGGCTGGTCCAGCAGGCATTAGTGACATACAAGAAAATGTGGCTCAGACCCTCACATTACCTATCACTCTTGTAATGTCACTTCCTGCCTATAGTCTATGGGAATTTCCCTACTACCAGCTGATGAGGTGTTAAAATGCCTGACTAAATGGATGGATTTGCTGCAAGCCAAAAACAGATCGCTACTAAATTATAATCCCACTCAGTGTTGTCCCTAGTAGTGAGGGGAAGTCTTCTCAGAGGCTATAGCTGTGAGCAGTCCAGGTCTCCAACTGTGTGAAGGAATAAATGGCCTGATATCAGAATACAGACCATGGCTTGGCTGGTTGCTCAAGGGCCCTGCTGTGGTCTGAATGTTTGTGTCCTTTCCAAATTCATATGTTGAAACCTAATCCCCAATGTGAAGGTATTCAGAGGTGGGGCCTTTGGGAGGTGATTAGGTCATGAAGACAGAACCCTCAGGAATGAGATTAGTCCTTTTATAAAAAAGGCCCCTTCCACCACGTGAGGATACAGTGAGAAGGCGCCATCTATGAAGCAGAGAGCAAGGCCTTATCAGACATGAATCCGCTGGTTCCTTAATCTTGGGCTTGCCTTCAATAACTGTGAGAAATAAATTTCTGTTGTTTATAAGCTACTCAGTTTATGGCATTTTGTTATAGCAGCCCGAACAAACTAAGACAGGTTTAGAATATTAGAAGAACGGAGTGAAGGAGTTTGAGGGAAGAAACATATGGATGGATCTGTAAAATGGCACAAATTGGGAAGATATCTGGGCTCATGTCATTTCCCCCCCCCCGCCCAAGATTATGCTTCATAGATGAGGCACTCATGTCCTCTAGTGAATGTCAGCTAGACTCTGTCTTTAGCCACCCCAGTGGACAAAAGGACCACGAACAGAGTGGCCCTGGTGGTAGAATTGAAACTTATTTATGGACATGAGCTCCCTCCCACCAATGCTACTCCTGAAGCCTGACTTATCAACAGCAGAGACACAATCTTAGCCTTTGGTATGGGGTACCATACCTCAAGGGACCAGACTGCCACTCCTTGGTAAGTTAATTGCAATGGACCAGTATTATCCTGGAGAGATCAGCAGTTGGTCCTCAGTGGACACCTGGACAGAGAACAGTATGTTTTCTATCCATCGTGTCTCTGTCCGCACCGCAGTTAAGGCTCTGTGAGTGCCTAATTTAGATGTTAGATCTTGACCTGTTTTATGCTAAAGGAGGTGCCCTGAATGGCACATGACTCTGGGATCCACTCTTTCTCCCATACACTGCATCATCCAGATGCACTCATCCTGAGAGAACACTGTAACAGCCGGTGAAAGACTCAGCTAATGCACCAACTTAGGGATAACACCTCGTGGGTTTGGTCTTGAATTTCCCAGGATGCAGCTTATGTAGGAAGCAAAGGACGATTTACTGTGTAGAAGTAGGATTGGTGGCTCTTGCTATCATCTAGTGTCCCACTTGCAAAAGTCATGTTTCTCATCCCCATTGAAGGTTGTATAAATTAGAATACCATTCGGTAAATATTCACACTTTTCCCTGCCCACAACACACACATGCAGAATCCATGGGAAGAGTATGCTTCTCTGCTGTATGGATGTTGAACGTGGCGATGTGGTGTGTTTGAGCCTCTTGGACCATAACTTCCCACACTTTGGCTATGGGCTCAGAAAAGTGACTCGCTTTCAGGTGACACAAGAGAAGCTTGATTTGTGCTACTGCAGCTGCCCTTGCCCGCCTATGCTTCTGCTATTACCATGAGAGGAGCACGCCCGAGTAGCCTGCTGGTCCCAGAAGAGTAAGAGAAATGTGAAACAGAATCATCCCAGCCAATCAGAGGACCCAGAGTTTAAAACAGACCTTCCCCAATAGATCTGTGATCATGATAATAAATGTTTATTGTTGGAGGTTACTGAGCTTTAAGATAGTATCTTTTACCATAGATGAATGACACAGAGACCCCAGTTCAAGAAAGGTGGGGGACATTTCCACTAGGAAACACAGTAAATAGTTCCTCTGAACCTAAAGCCATGACTGCCTTTCACTTTGAGATCCTCTTGCTGGTACAGCAGAAAGCATTTATGCTGGCAGAGCAATCAGCCCTAATGATCATGATAAGCTAAATTTGCTGCTTATAATGGGCCCAGGGAAAAGTATGCCTGAAACATAGCAGACTCGCCAACACATCTCTTGTTGCTTCCATATCCATTATAATAGTAAGCAGCCGATTGCCACAACTGCAGCCCAGCCTGATAAAGCAAGGTCTATGTTCTTCCATCAGGCAAGCAAACTAGACCACAGTGTTTTAAAAAGTCAAAAGTGTAGAAATTATAGAATATGTGGTGGAAAAGGGAGATAATAGGACATCAACTATAGCCTGTCTAGACCAACTGCAAAAGTAAGGACTATAGTTTTTTCAACTAACTCTTCTGTCCTAAGCTTTATTATCTTTTTTTTTTAAGAGAAATTATGAGCACCTTGAAGAGTCAGTGACAGATTGGAATTAATGTGGAGCATGAAAGAATAAAAGGAACTGACTGGTATAAGGTGTAGATTGAGCAGAAGGAAGGAAGGCAATGGGTTAAATTGTGTCCCCCCAAAAGATATGCCCAAGTCATAACCCCCTGGTACCTATGAATGTGACCTTAATTGAAAATAGGGTCTTTGCAGATGTTTAAAGATCTTAGGGTGAGATTATTCTGGATTTAGGGTGGGCCAAAAAAATCCAATAACTGGTGTCCTCATGAGGGAAAGGAGAGGGATATTTGAGACGCACAGACACCAAGGGACGAAGGCCATGGGAAGGCAGAGGAACATACTAGAGTTATGCTGCCACAAACCAAGGACCACTAGGAGCCACCAGAAGCTGAGAGAAGCAAGGAAGGACTGTCTCCTACTGCCTTCGGAGGGAGTGTGGCCCTGCCGACACCTTAATTTCAGACTTCTGACCTCTAGAACTGTGAAAGAATAAATTTCTGTTACCTTAAGCCACCAAATTTGTGGTCATTTGTTGCAGCAGCCATAGGAACTTAAATACATGAGGAAAGAAGGAAAGCAAGGAAGAATCACAAGTACTTGAAAATATCTTAATCTTTTACATAACTTATAAAATGAGGCATTAGTAAGTGATCACAGTGATTCCTTCTAGCCCAAAACATCATGAGTCTATAAAGGCATTGTGCTAAATTGTCATCCAATGTATTTTTAGGAACTAAGGAAAAATGGGCAAGATGGGACTCTGATGTCCTCCCTTAGCTTGGGCCAGGCCACATCAAGGCTCCCTTGCTGCTCCCTTCAATATACCCACTCTGCAAATCTTTTCTCCAGAAATAGAAATGAGAAAATTTCCTTTGAATTGTTCTGTGAAGTATATGTACAAGGCTGACCTGCCAAGAATTTCAGTGAAGACTGATTCAAAATAGTTAACATAATTTTTTAACATATAGAATAAAGAAAGTAGATTTTATTTTAGTCCTAATAGAGCAGAGATCGAAGAAAATGGAAAATACCGGTAGGTGTAATTTAGGTATTAAATATATGTAAAAATGAACTTAATAAGCAAATTGGCCTCTAGCCCTAACATTAGGTTTCAGTTCTGCAAGTGGATTAACTATGTAAAAAACATTTTTTTTCCTCACTAACATCTTTGGTTCTTAATTTTGTTAATCAAGAAGGAAAGCTGGAGGTAAAAATTATTCTACTGGTTCTTAAGCAGAGTTGTACAGTGAACAGGTTTAGAATTTGCATCTTGGAAATTCAAATATAAAAACGTACAGACGTTCTGGTACTTTTGAACACAGATACCGAGCTGTGAGTGGCATGAGTTCTCTCGCTTGTATATGATTTAACTAACTACATACTTTTGCTCTCTACAATCACTCCCTGCTGAGCTCATCCAGTGTCATCGCTTATACCATCCTAGTATCGACAACCCCCAGATTTATGTCTCCAGCTCAGGCTGTTCCCCTGAACCCCAGACTCAGACATCCGACTGCCTCTAGACATCTCCAAGTACATATTGAATAAATATCTCAAACTTAACATGTCCCAAACTCCTCATCTGCTCCACGAGCCTCCCGCCACAGCTCATGTCTCCATTTTCCTGAGTGACATCTCCATTCTTGTTATCGTTTTTCCTTTTATTTCTCACACCCAATCCTTCAAGAAATTCAGTTGTTTTTCCTTTCAGCATTCATCCAGATTCTGATCACGTCTCACCACTTCCACCCTAGGCCAATTCCCTCATCTCC
The DNA here is from genome assembly GCA_008086735.1 of Cheirogaleus medius. NCBI lineage: Eukaryota > Metazoa > Chordata > Mammalia > Primates > Cheirogaleidae > Cheirogaleus > Cheirogaleus medius. The sequence continues at coordinate 21,135,084 of VBSM01001124.1, forward strand.
AGCCTGCGTCTTGCAACAGCCTCCTAACTGGTATTTCTGCTTCCACCTTGGGCCTCCTGCAGTCTGTATAATTCTCAATGGCTGCAGGAGAGATCCTTTCAAAACTTAAGTTAGGCTCTTCCCCTCAAGTGGCCTGAGGTGATTTGTGAAAATGGTTTGCTATTCACTTGACCCAGAAAACCCCACAAAATCATGCAAGTCAAGAGGTTCAAATCTTTGTGTTCACTTCAAGAACACTGGTGAAACTGCCCAGGCCATCAAGGGTATGTATATACGAAAAGCCACCAAGTATCTGAAAGATGTTACTTTAAAGAAACAATGTGTACCATTCCGACGTTACAATGGTGGAGTTGGTAGGTGTGCCCAGGCCAAACAGTGGGGCTGGACACAGGATCAGTGGCCCAAAAAGAGTGCTGAATTTTTGCTACACATGCTTAAAAATGCAGAGAGTAATGCTGAACTTAAGGGTCTGGATGTAGATTCTCTGGTCATTGAGCATATTCAGGTGAACAAAGCACCCAAGATGCGTCGCCAAACTTATATAGAGCTCATGGTAGGATTAATCCATACATGAGCTCCCCCTGCCACATGGAGATGATCCTCACTGAAAAGGAACAAATTGTTCCAAAACCAGAAGAGGAGGTTGCACAGAAGAAAAAGATATCCCAGAAGAAACTGAAGAAACAAAAACTTATGGCACGGGAATAGATGCAACATAAAATAAATGAAAATAACAGTAAAAACAAACGAACAAAACTTAAGTTAGATCATGCCATTCCTCCACTCAGAATCCCACAGTTTCTTTCCTTCTCACTCAGAGTAAAAGACCCCCATTACCCGTCTCCCCCCGGACCTTGCCTGCTCCGACCCACCCTCCCCTCCACCGACCTTGCTGCTGTCTCTGAGCACAGCAGGAAAGACTCCTCCCCAGGCTGTTGCTGTTGCTAGCCCCTCACCTGGAATGTTCTTTCCCCAGACACCCTCCTGGTTAGCTCCTCTCGCCTGCCGCCTGCCACTTGTCTTTGCTCAAATGTCACCTTCTTACTGAGGCCTTCTGCTACCACTGTGTTCACCTGGATCCCCCAAGAAGCAGACACCAGGATGGGGTTAGGTGTGCAGGGATTTCATTAGGGGGACACCTATGTGGGAACGTCAGTAGAGATCTGGAAAGGCTAAGACAATCCTCTCAGTCTGGCCCTGACGAGGAAGAGAGGGAAGGAGGTGGGTGGAAGTGCCCTAGACCACCGTGTGGTTCCAGCATATCAGCCGTCTGTCCTTCCCTCCGGGATACCCGGCTTTTTGTCACCTCAGTACCCGCAGGCAGACTGTTGTTCTCCACCAGAAAGGGTCTTTCCCCAGTTTTCACTGGACAAAATGCCACTTGTTATTTTGTTCTCAGCTTAATGTCATTTCTATAGAGAGGGCTTCCCTATCCCTCAGTCTGAAGTATTAACAGTCTCCTCTGTGTGACTGTCCTATTTACCTGTGTCCTTTTTTCCTTGGAAGCCATTATCACAAGTGTTACTATTGCTTATTTCTGTGCCTTGTAAATTGTCGTCTCTCCCTTTGGGCTGTGAGCTCTGTGAGAGCAGTACTGTGGCCCCCTTGTCACCATTGTGTCCCCAGGGCCTAGCACCTTCCAGGACAGTTCTTGGCACATAATGGACAGGTAGTAAATCAATGCTTAATAAATATTTAGCAAACATTAGCTACAATAAGGAGCTTTCTTAAAACGTATACATATTAAAAAATTTTAGAAAGCAAAAAATATTGTTAAATATATAGAAGTCAGAGTCTGAGGGAAGGGTCATGAGATCGAATGCTCAGGAGCATCTATAAAGAGGACCCCATCCCATGTTTCAGGATGCCCTGGCCTTCCCATAGTGGACCTCCATGGAAGAACACTCAGACATCTCTGTAGTTCTAGCAATTAGGTATTCAGCCTGCCCTCAGTTATGCCTGTCCTGCCATGCAGGGGATAAAAGCTTCTTTGTAAGCTACCAAATAGTCCCTAAGACTGTCACAGTGCTGATAGCCTCATTTTCTCATTATCCTTCTGGAAGATGTAAATTCAACTCAGCAGTAACTGACCAACTCTGATGTCTTCACAGGCACTGACTGCTCCCTGGATATCTTACAAATGCCTATATAGCTTACGCTGGCCACAGCATTCCCATTCCTGCCCAGACATGGCTCCAAGTCACCGCCAGTGAAATCTGTAGCAATGGCGGTGCTGCCTGTGTCCCACCTACCACCCAGGACAGCATCTTCTCCACCTGATGCTGGGTGGTGAGTGAGCCAGGCTCAAATGCCCATCTTACTGCCTGCTTCCTTTGACCACTTTTGGCAATCCGGGTCCTCCAAGAGGCAGAGGCCAACATGGGATTAAGTGTGCATGCATTTTATTAGGGGAAATTCCTGTGATGCAAGTCTGACTTGAGTGAAGGAGAAGAGAGAAGAAAGGTTGGGCAGAAGCATCCTAGACTGCTATGCAGTCTAAGGCAGATTCTGCAAAGGCTCAGAGAGTCCTCAAGGCAAAGTCAGCTGACAGAGGAGTCCCATGTGTCCCAGGAGTGGCTTGCCTTAGTATGCCTGCCACACTCAGGTACTGACTGAGCAGCCTGTGGAAAGCATGGCCTCAGGGCAAACCCAACGATAGATTTCAGGGTGCAGCAGCTGGAACCCTTAAACTCTGGGATAGACAGAATATCTCCCAATGATGTCCACATCCTCATGCCTGGAACCTATAAATGTTACATCGCATGGCAAAGGGAATTTTGCAGATGTAACTAAGGTTAGAGACCTAAAATAAGGAAATTATCTTAGATGAGACACCAATGTAACTGCATGAGCCCTTAAAAGCAGAGAAGTTCCTCTGGCTAAAGGCAGAAGAAGCGTGACCAAAGGATAAGTCAGAGAGATTGAAGCATGAGAAGGCCTTGCTGTGCCATTGCAGGAATGCAGGTGGCCTTCAGGAGATAAGAGAAGCTCCAGCTGACAGCCAGCAAGGAAATCAGTCCTACAGCTGCAGGGAACTGAATTCTGCCAATGATGTGAGTGAGCTGGGAAGTGAATTCTCCCCCAGGGCCTCCAGATAAGAGTCCAGACCTGTCAGCCGCTTGATTTCATCCCTGTGAGAACCAGAGCACAGGAACCAGCCAAGCCCACCCAGGCATTGGCCTACAGGAACCATGACATAATAATTGTGTGTTATTTTGAGCCCCAAGGTTTGGGGTAACTTGTTACAGCAGCCATAGAAAACTAATACCATCTCCCTGTGGCTGGAACACCATGAGGCACATTCTTCAGGCCCCCACACCACCCTGTTCAAAGTCACAGCCATTCCCTCTTTCCTTAACCCTTATCCCTGTCGTATTACTCTCCATGTCCCATCACTTTCTGACAGTCTATATGTAATAACTTACTGATTTCTTTTGTTTGTTGCCTGCTTCCCTCTATAATGGCAAGGATTTTTATCCACTGTGTTCACTGCTGGGTCTCAAACAGTACCTGGAACATAATAAAACACTTTTTAAAATTGAACAAGTAAATGAAAATTAATTTTGCTGCATTTCCATTTGGTTTGGATTGTGGCTGCATGCAGTTGCATGCATAGGATATGGGTCCAGAAGGCTAAGAATAGAAGAGAGTAAAGCTATAAAAAAAAAAAAAAAAAAAAAGTTATCAATGCCATTGATCTGCTGTCTTCCTACCTAGGAATTATGTGGTCACTGATCATCTAAATAGCAGCATGTCGTCACAGTGTAATTAGTACTTTGTTTCCAGGGACACTTAGTTACTTGATTGTCCAGGATGTGGCCCTGTCACTCTTTGGCTTTCCTGGAGCTGCCCACTTAGACCAATAAAGCTGATAAGCCCCAACATTTTACCCTTTATAAAGCACATTGACAACTATGATGAAGTTATTCACCTGAGGTCCAGGTCGTGTAATTTCTAACTTAGAGCCCATACTCAGACCATCGTTTCCAATATCAAATCCCATGTTCCTCGCATTGTGACATGCACCCTTTTGGCTTCATTGGTTTTAATAATGACGGAGAAGAAGGGAGACGTGGAAACAGAGAAACTGATTTAAGAACTCTAATTGTGGGAGCATGAGAAGACTTTGAGAAGAGGGGGAAAAAAAATCAGGCCAAAATAAATTTAGGAAGAGTATCCAAAAAGTTTTATTTCTGAGCATGCCTAAAAACAGAATGCATTCATTAAATACATGACATAATCCCTTGGGATTCACCTATGTATTTCATTAACCTGAATGTGACCCTGGAAAAATTATCATGGAAACTATGGCTTTAGATGGTGCTCTTTTCTCCATTCGCTGAGTAGAAAGTAAGGAGAGAGTCATCACAGGCATTGCTGGAGTCAGAGCATTTTAAGTTGTCAGCACCTCAAGCCCCTTGGGACTTTCACCCCACTAAGGAAGAGCACCAAGTATAGATGACGAGGCTTTCCTCATATCCCATCCTGACTGCTACCCAGTTTTTCTTCTAAAACGTTGGCTTCCATGATTTCTTCTAGTAGTGTGTATAGTTTAAAAAAAAAATAGGAAGGGGAATTATAAAAATAATACTTGGTCATTTTAGAAAATTTGAAAAATAGAGAAAAATGTAGAGTAAAGAAAAGATTTCCCCAAACGTCACTCTTCAGAGATACTGCCTATTAATGTTTTAGTATACCACTCTCCAATATATTTTTGTGGGATTTTTGCACATTATAAATGCTCTAAATAAAATTGAATTACTTCTAATTCTCCTTCCCCAGGTTCATCCCCAGAGCCAAATAATTTTAAAAATGTGCCACACATCCTTCAAGTTGATGTTTTATATTTTTCTTATACATATGGGTATTATATAATATTACTTTTGTGTTTTTAAATTTTTGCATAAATGCTAAAGACTCTACTAAAAAGTCTCAATTCAGTTTTTTAATTCAACCTAACATTTTGATCTATCCATATTGTCAAAAATGAGTGTATTATTCATGAATTTTAGCTGCTAATATTTCACCATCTGAATAGACAGTTTATTTATTCTCTCTGAATAATATTTAGTTATTTTCCATTTTTTTCTCTTACATTCAAAAACACTATAATGGATATTCTTAAAATATGACTTCCTGGAGCACATTTGCAAGAATTTCTCTGGGCAATATTTTTAGAGGAGAAATTGCTGGATCATAAGGTATACACAATTTTAACTTCGTGTGATTTTACCCAATTACTCTCCCATAATGGTACTAATTCCCATTACCACCAGTAGTGTATGAGAGTTCTTTTCCTCACACGGCTGCCAACATTGGGAAGGATGTACATACATATACATACATACATACACACACACATCTCTACATATCTGCATATTCTGGATACGAATTTTGCTTATGTTTGAAATATCTTCTTTCAAATATCTGATGTTTGTCTTTTAAACTGTTATTCGTAATAGATTATCATACAAGTTTTACATTTGATTATAGTCAAAATTATCAATCTTTTCCTCTAAAAATTGTGCTCTTTTTGTGTTTTATCTAGAAGTCCTTTCTTGGCACTCAGTCATTATGTTGGCTATTTGCTGTTTTCTGTCCCAGATCCACCCTCCACCCTTCTATGCTCTGCTCTGCGCTCTGTAAATCCACCCTCTGCAGACTGCCTCAGCCGGGCTCCCTTGGCATCCGCTTCCTTTTGGCTTTGGCCAGGGAAAGGCATCTGCAGGAGAACAACGGGCTGGAAGAGAGAGAAATCGAAGTCTTTATATTCCTGATTGTGAAAGTTCAGAGATTGTTGCATTCCTCTATCTAAGGTCACAGCTCCTGCAACTGGAGGTTTCCACTTGTCCCGTGAACTCTCTCTTCCCCTTCCCCTTCAAGCTTGGGGACAGGAATAGTGAGGACTGTTTGCTGTCACCAGCCCCAGAATGCCTCATCATCTGGAGCAGGTTTCCCTAGATCGTCTCCACATCATGTAAATAGTCCAGTCATGAAACCTTCATTAATAACCACTTTTGAGTGACCTCTTCTTTCCCACCCAGACCCTGGTCAATATGGTCATGAATATATTCTCCTATATATTCTTCTATAATTTTCCACGATTTTTTAGAATTTGTTTATATATATGATACAAGATCAGAAACTAATGTCATCTTTGCCCATATGGAAAACCATGTGCCCAATACTATTTGTTGAATAGGCCAGTGTTTACCTGCTGACTTGTCATACCCACCTCTATCATATGCCAAGATAGCACCTAGACTTGGGTCTGTTTCTGAGTTATTCATTCAGTTCCAGAAAGGCAAGACATTTAACCTCCCTATACAATTAGTAATAGCATGTATTTCATATTGCTGTTGTGGGAATGAGGTGAGTTAATACTTGTCTATTACTTTGATCAGCACAGGGCACATAGTAAGAGCTAAAATAATTTCAGTTATTATTTTAATTAATATTTGTAGATCGTTGCATAAATCCTACATTATTTTAATGACTATAGCTTTATAATTAATGTTGATATCTGTTGGACAAGTCTCTTTTCCTATCATGTTGTTTGTTGTTGTTTTACTGTGGCTTGTCAGAGACTCCACATGGCATTTTCATCTTCCAACAGGTCCTTCAAGCATGATGGGACCTTCCATGTCCCTAGGGCTCAACTGGTGTGACTAGGCAAGCAAGGTGTGATTTCAGGTGAACCCTCAGCTCAGCCTGATCCTACATGGAGGTGTGTAGTGTAAATAACAGCACAGATTTGTTCCAATTTAGGGGAGTAACTGGTCCTTCATATTTCTGGATGAGTCATGGGGCTGCTCCAACTTGGGAGGAAATAAGTAAAGTCCTGGGTACTTCCATCTCGCAACTCTCCCGATGAAACAGTTTGAATATAATGATGGTGGTTCTTGAAGAAAGCTGCAGAAGCAATCCAGTAGGAGTGGAGCACACTGAAGCAGGAGGGTGGCAAAAGGCTCTGACAGGCTGGGCACAGGGCACCAACATGGCCCAGGTCCAAGCACGGTGCTTACCGAAGGCATAAGTAGATGGGGCTCAAAGCCCCATTACATGTCAGATGCCACAGCCAAGCCCCCAACCAAAAGAATCCTGATGCCAGTAAAAACATGTATTAAATCCCAAAATACTATCCATCAAGTTCTGTCCTTTTGTATGGGATGTGTATAGATATATATAATATTTGCTGATACCTCAGTTCTTATACTTTTCTTTTTTTGATTTCTTGTTCATGAAAGGAATTTTCTATGTTGTATCTTCATTCACTTTATGCCTTGGAGTTAGTTTTCTTTATTCCGATTTAACAGATGACATTATTATTATTTAAAATAGGCGTCATGCTATATTAGATTTTCTAGGTTTAAACCCAATATTTTGGAGTGAAGGTGACATTACTGATGGCAAAACCACTTTTCACCAAAACCACTTTTGATTTAAGTGCATGTTGTAAAGAACTCTCAGTATTTATAGTATATGGCTCTAGTTTTAGGATAGGTACCTGGGTGATACGATAGGAAAACTATTTGTAGTTATGACAACCATAAAGTGAAAGATTTGTTCCATTAGACCCAAGAGATCACAAAACCTAATTATTCCATTGCTTCCTCTGGCATAATCTCTGTGTCTGTTGTTTAAGATGCTAATTCTCCAAGGATGCTATTAGTACCTCACTTCTGCACCGCATGTCCCACGCTGGAAATGGTGCAGGTGTTATAAATGCCACTGTGTTTCCAAAGCACAAACCTCCATTAATCATTTATGTTTATGGTTACCAAGAACTAATGTCACTAAGTGGTGATAGGATATTATTAGAATAATGCAATGGGATACTGGGAACTCTCTAAAAACAGTGTGCACTTTTATGCCTCTGTGTCATAGTGTGTGCTTTCCTCTGGACCTAGGACCCTCTTTACCTCTCTCTGCTATTGAATTTCTGCTTGTATTCAAGTCCTAGATCAAATATCAGCTCTGTGAAGGCTTCTCTATTCTCCCCAATAAAAAGCACTCTTTCCCTTCCCTTTGCTTATCTAAGTATTTTAATACTTATCAGACTCTGACTATGTGCCTCCGTCTAGCTCGGTGCCTGCTTCTTATCTGTCTACCCTATTACACCTTAAATTCTTGGAATGGATCCTTCTCATCCTTATTTCCCCAACACCCAAAACAATGCTTGTCACATAGTTGGCACTCAATGACTGTCTACACCATATGTTATTCTTTTTGAAAGTTCCCTTCATTCTATCAGTGCCTGTTGTATATGGGTGCCTCTTTGCAAATGTTTGTAAAATTAAATAGAATGCATTTATATGTAAGACAAATATTTGATGATTATTTTAGTTTTCTTAACACTCTCCAAACAGCACAAAGAATAGTAAATCAATGCCTATTGCCATTGCTATGGGAAGTCCATAATGGCATTTAGGAATGAATACTTGGCTTCAATTTTCGTCAATAAAAGCCTATTAACCGAAGCCACTGTACATGTACACTGCAATTGGACAATTAAGTAAATGGACAGCAGAAGGTGAGAGGCAGGTTTCTCACTGTTAGAGTGGGAGGTCACAGGCAAGCCAGAAGAAAAGGCTAGAATGATCTGTGTGACAATAGATTAGAGACATCAGTATGAACTCATATTTAGCTTAATATAAATACAGATGGAAATAGATATATTTGTAGATATGTATATATGCAGGGGTTAGCATGCATACATGTATTTCCTTGCTATGTCAGCTGAGAAGGCCTAGCAATAAAGCACCCCAGTAGCAATGAGCGTACCCAGTGCCCAGGTCTTGGTTTCTAATACCATTCTCCGGTACAAGGAATAGGACTCCTTAGACAAATAGCTGATTATAAAACTGAAACAAGACATATACAAGATGAGCCTGGTGCATCTTGTAGTGCCAGAAAGTAAGGAATGCTCAAAAAACACCCACAATGATAGGGCTATTCCAAAGGGGCATAGGTGCCAACTGAAAAGTCTCCCAATGGCCAAAGCTGAAACAATGCAAGTGACAAAATTAAGTAGTATCGGCTTAACACCCAAAGTATAAAATAATTATCTATGAGTCCAAGTCTGATATAACAAATAATAAATAAATAAATAAGAACAGATGAACCTCCTCTGCAGACAAAGTCCAATAATTCAGGTAGCTGCTCCCCGTGAAGGTGGTGGAGCATAGCTCCTCATTCCTTAAGTGTAGGCTGCACATAGTGCCTGCCTTCCAAAGGGTGCAGTGTGGAAAGGTGAGGAAAGAGTAGTGTTACAGTGGAAAACTTGACAAGTACCATCTCAGTCATGTGATCAACATCTATATCAACAGTGATAAGTCATCTCGATAGTGTGATGTGATGAGAATGGCACTTTACCTCTGTATTTTTCTTCCCAAAACCCATAACTTCCCCAAACCCCAAAACTCTTGCTTATATCAATTGGCCTGTGATTTTGTTATGCATTATTTCCCTTAAAGTCACAGTTTCCAAGAACTGATCAGCAACAGTAAGGACTTACTGTATAGGTACCACAGTCATATAACCATATATATTTACATCTAATTATGTCTACGTAGAGATATAAATACTAGTAAAAGTAAATAAAAAATTATATACATTTCTGGTCCATTGGTTTGGCCTTATTTTCAGAACCTGGGCCCTTTATTTTTATTCTCCCTGTCTCCAACAGAATTTAAACATTTTTATAGGCAAAGTGGTGACACAATTTTAGGGCTGTTGGATTTCTGGATTTCTGTACAATGCAGAGATAAAGAAAACACTGAAACACTGTATTTAGAAAATGGCCACCAAATGTAGCTCTGATTGCTTCTCTTAACTTCTTGGTGCAATTGACCACATGTTCATTCATGCACTTTACAGGGATTCTGGACACTTCAGTTTTCACCACTCCTGGCCTTGCACAGCTCACTGCCCATATGCCGAGGCATATAGACACAGAAACAAGCGAGTCAGTGAACCATAACAAAGCCACGTGTGACATCAAGGAAGGCTTCACGGAACAGGTGTCATTCAGCTGGCCTTGATGGATGAATAGGCATTCACAACCATGCTGGATCATGAGAAAAGAGAAACACTTAGACAAATGATCCATTCATTCATGGAGACAAGGGCAGAGCGAAGCCTAGGAATAGAATTATCCTGCTAAGGAAAATCGAGGTGAAGTGGCAAAGTTGGTACAGTTTGCTTTTGATGCTTCCTGCTGTCAGGTGTTGAGAGTTTAGGGTCTGTTGAAAGGCAACCTGAGTTCATAACCCACCTCTACTATTTATGACTTAGTGGGCTACTTAAGCTCTCTCTGCTTCCAATTCTTTATCAGTAATAATAATAATGATATAATAATAAATAATAATGTAATAATAATAGCATCTACTTCAGCTGGTGAGAAAATCAATAAGATAATATATGGCTCACACTAAGTGTAGCATCCAGCACGTGAGCGTTTAATGCACATTGTTATTGATGTTAGTGCTGTTTTTTATCGCAATGCAGGCCAGTCCTACTGAGGTTGCTTGGTGTGTCTTGGATGTTATGCCTGCATTTTGGGAGCCTGCCACCAGAAAATTGGTGGGACCTGCTTTTGGCTGCAGAGAACCTACCATTTGGGCTTTTCCCAAGCATTGACAATGAATCATATCATCTTTTTCATAAAAATTCTTCTTTTCATTAAAATGCCTTTGAAATTGCTAATTTATAAGTTTTATTTAACTTTTCAGGAAAAAATATTACCTGGAATACTTTTAAAAGAAGGACAAACATCTTTGTACAAATGAAATACTTTTTTTCAAATTTTAAGTAATTTACTTCGGCTTCATGGGTAAGAGGGGCAGAGATGTACCAGAGGTGCCCCCCACCCCGGGTCTCCCTTGTCTCAAGGGAGGAGGGGCGACACCTCCTTCCTTGAGAATCCTGAATATCACAGCATTCCCTGAGAGCCTGCTTCCCTGAAAGTTGCCATCCTTTCTCTCGCACATACCCTCTCTGTCTCCTCTTAACAATATTACAAACCCTACACCTACATCACCAGCACATACGCGCACATACCCTGCGCTTACATCACCAGCAAGACTCCCCCTTTAGCTTCTAAGTGCTCCCTTCTTCTTTTATTCTGGAATTATCTGCCCAGCATCTCGTTAGTTGGGACTGGATCTCTTTACCTTCTAACAAAAACAAATCCTGTACCAAAGAAGACCCTGTTCTCACCTTCATTGCAAAGAGGTAAGCATGATGTTTAACATTTTAACTAGAAATATAGTCCAACTTTGTGGCTTATTACAGAGAAATAATTTAATAGTGAGAGTTTCCAGGCAAGTAGGAAGGAGGGGTAGCTTGTCAGCAATCTAAAAGGAGAGGCAACTGGTCACCCTCGAATTTTTCCATGAATGAAATAGCCCCAGGCCCAGGGCCATCCATACAGAAGCTTTAAGACTTAGAATGACTCACAAGATAGCCTTCACAACATTGCTATACTGGAGGCATTTTATTAAATTTAATACCAAGAGTAGCCTAGAAGGAGAAAAAAGCTAACAGAGGTTAAAATATATTATGATGAGTTGGGGAAAGGGCAATCTCTCCAGCTTTGGCTGACACTGGCAGAGAGCTGACACCTAATTTCTCCATGCACATGAACAGCTGGTCTTTTAATACACCAACCAGGGGCAACTATCTCTGCTCTTGCTCCAAGCTGGGCCAGCCATGACAGCCACTTCACAGAGAGCTTAGGGTGAAGGGGGATCATCCCAATTTGCCACAATCTGAGATGGCCTCTGTGCTTAGAGAAATGGCATTTTGGCCCAACTATATATTATACTTTCAATGTCTCCCAAGTCTTTGGAGAGCAGAATGGCCTCATGAGACCCAAGAAGGAAAGGAAATTGGGTAGAAAAAAGAGGATGGGGTGGAAAAGGGAGAAAAAGGAGATAAAGAAAGAAAAAAATCACAGTCTTCGGGCAGCCAGATCCTCAAAGTCAACTCCTTCATCTTTCCATCAGCAGTATCTCCACCACGGGACTTAATCGCTTATGTTAACAATGTAGTGATATGTGGTAAAATCCCTCTGATAGGGATGTCCTACAACAAGATGGTGTTTGCCTCTGGGGAGAGAGGGAGGAGGAGTGGGAGCAGAGATGTGGGTGAAGTGACTTAAGCTCTGTCTGTGACACTTTATTCCTTTCTGTAAAAAAAATCTGAAGTAAATATGTCAAAATATTGACATTTGATATATCTATATTGGGTAGACAGGTGTCATGTATTTTCTTTATTTTTCCATATGTTAGTTATGTATTTGAAAACATTAAAAAACAATTCAAATCATTTGTAAGTTATGTAAAGCAAAATCAGTTTCTCTCCTTCTCTGAAAATGTTATCTTTCCATGTTTTTATTTTGCTTGCATAAGAATATATGTACATATATTTTAAATTGTATCATATTATGTATATTATTTGTAACTTGCTTTTTGACTTTTAGACAATTTCTCCCAAGTCAATACACAGATCTACTTCATTCTTTGTATTTTTCCACAAGATAGATGTATCATGATTTTATACACTGATTCTTCTATTGACACACATTTAGATTTCCAGAAGTGTTGCTTTTTTTTTTTTTTTGTCCCTTGGTTTGTTTTGTTTGTTTAGGGAGAAAGTGCTACTAAAACAATGTAATAAGTAAACTTGTATATTTATCTCTATGTGCTGCACATTTATTTCTGCCATATAAATTCCCAGAAGTGAGGTTTCTGGGTCAAAGAGTATGTACATTTTACATTTTAATGACTATTATCAAATTGCAAAAACAATTGTAATATTTTAGGTCCCGCCAACTGTGCATAAGAATGTCAGTTGCATACATCCTGGCCAGCAGAAGTTATCAATTTTTCCCATCTTTGGCATTCTAAATTATTGGTTTTTGTTTTTGTTTTGTTTTGTTTTTGCATTTCCTTGACACCTTGTAAATTTGAGTATCTTTCCTATGTTTACTGGACATTTGTGTTTACCCCTTTAAGAACTGCTGCCTATTAGTATTTTTTTGCTCTTATTTCCAAAAATTTGATATCTGCTGTATAACTCACTCATTTGTTCTGTAAACATTTATGGAACAGATAGTGTGTGCCTGGGACTAAGTCAGATGCTGAGCAGTCAGTGGCAATTAAGATACAGATTGTACCTTCAAGGAGTTTACAGTCCTGTAGAGGGAGATGTGCAAACGTGAGTAGTAAAGCGTAAAAGGCACCGCGAGAAACGTCTGTCTAAACAGAGCACAGTGTGCTGCTTTTGGAAACCCAGGAAGGTCTACAGAATCTTAATACAGCACATGATGCTTTCACTGTTGGCTCCTGCGAATGGGTAGGTACCGTGTTTCCCCCAAAATAAGACAGGGTCTTATATTTATTTTTCCTCAAGAAGACACCCTAGGACTTATTTTCAGGGAATGTGTTATTTTTTTAAAGTACGATACAACTATCTACATTTATTCAAATATAATTAAGTTGTCTTCTTCTGGAACATCATCATAACTCTCCAAATCCCGAATTCCATCCTGAATTTCTTGTGACTCTGTTTCCTTTAGAACCATGGGCCCCAGTCTCTCATGTGGAGCAATAGAGCTCTCATGGGGCGGATGAGAAGGGCTGCTTGTCTTCTTTACCGCTCTGCAACGAAATGCATGGGTTGTGCAGATACACTGCGCAGCCACGCCCATCACTAGGTCTTATTTTCGGGGTAGGGCTTATATTGCGCAAATGCTTATAAATTCTGCTAGGGATTATTTTATGGGTAGGTTTTATTTTCGGCGAAACTCGGTATTTGCCAGTGTCCTCCACAGCTGGGGATCTGTGCAAGAGAAAGAAGCAATGCAAGGAGAAAAAACATGTGTATAAAACCATGCAGATGTAGAAAGTGTAGATTAGTGCTCGGGAATCAGACCACTGAAATAGGAAATCAGGAGAACCAGGAAGAGTTGTTGCTGGTTCTGAAACAGAATGAGGATGAAGAATTTGAAGAGCCTGAGGAATATCCCACTGGAGACGTTCCATGGGCAGCTGGATAAATGTGTCTGGCGTGCAGTGGAATTGTCCGAGTGAGAAGGTATAGGGAGCAATGTGTCATTAGATAAAGCAGTGTTGAAGCTACACCAGCTCTCTGGGCTTTCTAGTATGTGGGGTGGTTTGTCAGCAAACTAAATGGTCCCCAACGGCTATTTTTTAAAGCACCTGCTTTATTGTTTTTTAAAAAATGTCTCTTCCCTTGATTTTAGTCATCACTTCTTGATGTTGTCAAGTACCTCCTAGTACACTCTCTTTCTCTCCTAGGTTTTTAAAAATTCTGTATATAGAGATCAGCAAACCAAAAATTTTTAGAATTGTGTATATATATTAATATCAATAGCTGTATCATAGTATATATACCAAGTATATACTAAAGTATATCTTACAGGAGGAAGATGACAATCTCTCTTGGTAAAGTATTGAGACATGAACTTCCTGTCTTTTAAGAAGTTTGTGGTTTATATCCTGATTCTGGTGTGCTTTTTTTTTGGTGTTTCCCATTGTCATTTTATTTTTTATTTATTTATAATGCCTTAATTCCTTCCTTTTTTTCTTTTTTTTTTATTTCAGCATATTATGGGGGTACAAATATTACGGTTATGTCTGGTGTGCTTTTTAGGTTAGGTTAAGGAGTCAAATCCTTGAAATCTGGATCATGGAGGCTATACACTCAGACATAATCTCAGCATTTTTAATTGCCTTACTGTACAAATAAGCTACTTATGAATTGGATTTTTAAAGAAAAGCTTTTTAACTCAGAGACTTACATTTTCATTTTACAGATGCTTTAAGATGAATCATTAGTACCCCTTCTTTGATCGCTTTAGCTTGAAGATTTTCTTCATCAAGTATTTAGGTCATCATATATGAAATGTCCAAATTATAATAAAAAATTTAGTTTATTTTATCTCAAACAAGAAGCTGTACAATTAATCAAAGTATGCACCTAAACTATTGACACAGTTTTGCCATCTTAACGGTAGCTTGTTTATGCCAGCAGTGAGGAAGCCTGGAGAGCAAGTGGTGATGAAATTGAGAAAGGTGTTTTCCACAGATTGTTGAGGATTGAGTATTTTTCCTTGCAAGAAGTGGTCCAAAGCCTGGAAGAAGTGGTATTCAGTTGATGCATGGTCTGGTGAACATGGTGAATGACAAAGAGTTTGCAAGTCCAGCTTCTGTAGTTTGTGCAGCGTTGTTTGAGCAGTGTTGTTTGTGTGACTTGTGGTCCAGCATTGTCTTGCGAGAGGATTGGCCTGTCTCTATTGACCAATCTCAGATGTTTAATCACAAGCATCCTCATCATTTCATCCAATTGACTGCAGTAGACATCCACTGTAATCAATTGACCAGGTTTCATGAAGTTATCTATGGTGGATAATACTGGCACTGGACCACCAAACAGAGACCATTAGCTTTTCTTGGTGGATTTTAGGTTTGGGGCTGTGTTTTGACACTTCATCTTTATCCAACCATTGTACAGAATGCTTGTGATTGTCAAAAAGAATCCATTTTTCATCACGTGTAACAATACAGTGTAGAAATGGTTCACCTTTATGTCATGACAGCAAAGAGAGGCAAGCTTTTAATTCATGCAGAACCCATCTATCCAGCTTCTTTACTTTGTCAATTTGTTTCAAATGGTCCAGTATTGTTGGAATAGTAACATCAAACCTTACTGCTAATTCACACACAGGTTGAGATGGATTCCCTTCCCCTTCAGCTTTCAGATCATTATCCACGTTGGTGCCAGGTCACCCACATAGCTCATTTTCAAGATTAAAATCACCAGAACAGAACTTCTCCAACCATCAAAGTACTGTGCGTTCATTAGCCACATCCTTCCCAAACACTTTGTTGATATTTCAAGCTGTCTATACTGCACTGGTTCCATGACAGAACTCATATTAGAAAATAACACAAATTTTTTTGACTCATCCATAGTACACAAAATTGCTCTAAAAAAATTGAAAGATAATCACAAGCCAAACCATGCATTTGAAAGAATGAGGATGTACCTTCACAATAAAATAAAACAAGGAGTATCCAAGTGAAATGTCAGAGATACCAACTGTCAAACTTAGTACTGAAAGAAATCGGACATTTCATACTTAATAACCTATAACTTAATAGTTTATGATCTCAGCATAACAGTGAAATGCAGATGACACCCTCATCGCTGACTCCTCAGCAAGCTGAATATTTTGTAATCAAATCATTACCCCTAATTATTCTGATTTATGAATTCTAATCTGATCTCATATTCTCTTTTATTTGGCATTGTATTTTATTTTACATTATCAAAACAACAGGCACACTGAAAGCTCTGACTTCAGCATTATACAGTGCATACATGTAACAAAAATATTTGCATTCCCTTAATATTTTGGAAAAAAACCCCAACATATGTATGTGGTTGAAAAATCAAACAGAAGGGCTTGTAATGGGAAGGAGGTCAGCTGCTTCATCTTTCCAAGGCACTCGCTTGCTCTTTAGAGGCAACCCTTTAAAAATGTCTGTTTCTAGTCTCTTTGGAGTGCTTCCACAATCTCTTAATTTCCTCACTAATACTCACTTTTACATGTTTTCACAGTATCTATTGACTAGCTGAGGGTTGATCTCATCTATACCTCTTCACTCCACCTCCCGTTTTTCCTTACTTCTCTGTGTTATTTTATTACTATTCATACTTCTGTCAGACACCTCTGCAATTTTAAACCACTCAGTTAAACCTCCAATTCCTAGCCCAACACCCATAGCCAGTATCTCCTTCTCTCCTTTCTAAGTGATCAGGACATGGATGCACTAGCTAGCTTTTTCTCCGTTCCTTCAACTCCAATCCCATCTCCTAATTCTTAATCTTTTATATTATTAAGGTGGATAATCCTTGTATTATTTTTTGTATCAGTTAAATTCTTAATTTATCTATGGGTTACTTTTTAAAACTGAAAGTTTAATGACCAATACAAAGTTTATAGTATTATATAAATATGGAAACTTTGTTTCTTGCAGAGCCAATTTATGTGATAGGATTACATTTCTCCTTCTACATTTCTTCTCCAATGTCTCAATTGCTGTATCATTCTACAGAAATATTCCTACAGTCAGGTTAGAATAGATTCTCCTTTTCTTTGTTCCACCATATGTCTTTATCATCTTCTCAAGTTTATCAAAACTCTTATTCTATTTAATCAATTGAATCCCCTTCTCTTCCTAAGACCTGCACTGGAAAACCCCTGACCCTTTGCTCAATCTGAACTGGTTGCTCATTAGGCCTCAGTAAACTATCATTTGGGGATTGTATACCACTGTTATTCTGGTTTGATACTTCATCTCCTAAAAATCTATCTTGTCCTCTTTCTTGGTTTGGTTGAAACACCTCCTTAAGTAATAGTTTAAGAAATGATGAGCATCATAAAGACAGATATATAGACCAATGGAATAGAATAAAAAAACAGAAATAAACCTTCACATGTATGGTCAAATGATTTCTGACAAGATTTTCAAGACCATTCAGTGGGAGAAAGAATCTTTTCAACAAATGGTGCTAGGAAAACAAGACATCTACATGCTAAAGAATGAAGTTGGCTCCTTAAATTACACCATATACAAAAATTAACTCAACATATCAAAACCTTAAACGTAAGAGCTAAAACTATAAAATTCTTAGAAGAAAACATAGGGGAAATCTTTATAGCATTGGATTTGCAATGATTTCATAGATAAGACATCAAAAGCACAGGCAACAGAACAAAAAATAGGTAAATTGAACTTCATTAAAATAAAAAACCTTAGTGTCAAAATACAATATCAAGAGATTGAAAAGGCAACCCATAGAATGGGAGAAAATATTTACAAATCATATATATGATAAGGAATTCAAATCCAAAAAAAATATAAAGAACCCCTACAACTTAAAACCAGAAAAACCAAAACCCCAATTTTTAAAATGGCCAAAGGATTCAATGGACATTTCTCCAAAGAAGATATAAAAATGGTCAATAAGCATATGAAAAGATGCTCAACATCACTAAGCATTAAGGAAATGCAAATCAAAACTACAATGTGATATCACTTCATACCCACTGAGATGGCTATTATAAAACAAAACAAAAAGAAAATAATATTAGTTGAGGAGAATGTGGAGAAATTGAAACCCTTGTGCATTGCTGGTGGGAATGCAAAATAGTGCAGCTGCTGTGGAAAACAGTGTGGCAGTTCCTCAAAAATTAAACATAGAGTTACTGTATGATCCAGCAATTCTGCTTCTCGCTATACACTCAAAAGAATTTAAAGCAGGGACTAGGACAGATATTTGCACACCACTGTTCATCTAAGCATTATTTTCAGTAGCCAAAAGGTGGAAACACCCCAAATGTCCAATGATGGATGAATGGATAAACAAAATGTAACATAGTGAGGACATTATGCTAAGTGAGATAAACCAGGAACAGGAAATTAAACACTACATGTTCTCACTCTTACGTGGATAAGAATATTAGGAAGGCATAAAAAGGAATGAAATTTTGATATGTGTTACAACATGGACAAATGTTGGAAATACTATGCTAAGTGAAATAATCCAGACACAGAAGATCAAACATTATATGATTCTACTTATATGAGGTACCCAGAATAGTGAAATTCATGGAGATAGAAAGTAGAATATTACCAGGACTCGAGGGAGGGGATAAGGAGTAGTTATTGTTTAATGGATACACAGTTTCTGTTTGGGTTGGTAAAAAAAGTTCTGGAATGGAGGATGTCACCATTGGTTGCATAACAATGGAAATGTACTTAATGTCACTCAATCGTACACTTAAAGATGGTTAAAGTTTTATGTTATGGGTATTTTACCACAAGAAAAAATTTAAGAATAGGAAAAAAATTAGGCAAATGAGCATATATAGCAGCATGCAAAATAAATGCAAAAATCAGGTTCCCAAATTTTTGTGTCCAGGTAGATCTGATCAGTTTCCTTCTTCTGCATATTCAGTTTTTCCAGCACCACTTATTGAAGAGGTTGTCTTTTCCCTAATGAATGTTTTTGGCACCTTTGTCAAAAATCAGTGGGCTGTAGATATGTGGATTAATTTTGGGGTTCTCCATTCTCTTTAGAGGCAACCCTTTAAAAATGTCTGTTTCTAGTCCCTTTGGAGTGCTTCCACAATCTCTTAATTTGCTCACTAATACTCACTTTTAAAAATAAAAGTGAAAAGAATATATTTTAAAAATAAAAGTGAAAAGAAAATATTTTGAGTCCTTAAAAGTCTAAAAATCTCTTTAATTTTCCCTCAGATTTGATGGATAGTTTACTCAAGTATAGAATTCTAGGCTAAAATTAGTTTTTACTCAGAAATCTGAGGAATTTGCCTGTAAGAAATCTGAAGACAGCCTGATTTCTTATTTTACGTCTCTTGAAAGCTCCTAGAAATGTGTAGCACATTTTCTTAAAGTGAGACCTACCTACTGAAGTCCTGAGAAATTTAGGGTGGCCTTTTCCCTTACATTTTCAACAAAGGATAAACCTTCAAATTTCACTTATGGTTACTTGATCTGTTAAGAAATCTAAGAGAATGGAGAACCCCAAAATTAATCCACATATCTACAGCCCACTGATTTTTTACAAAGGTGCCAAAAACATTCATTAGGGAAAAGACAACCTCTTCAATAAGTGGTGCTGGAAAAACTGAATATGCAGAAGAAGGAAACTGATCAGATCTACCTGGACACAAAAATTTGGGAACCTGATTTTTGCATTTATTTTGCATGCTGCTATATGTTTCTGAAACAATATATGTCTCTGTGAGTTATTATAATGTCACATAAAGCAAAATGCGAAACCTCCTCTTTTCTCTGAAGGGAAATAGTGCCACAGAAAGGTAGAAGTCAAATATTTATTTATGGAACAAAAATCTGGTTAATGCAACTGAAGCACCTACCTTGTGAAAAAAGAAAAAGAAAAAGAAATCTGGTTAAAAAAATGGCCCACATTTTTTGCCTTAGTAATCACTGTGAATTACATTATAATCAATATGACTACAAACTATCTGACCAGCCAAGAAGAAAATAAATATTTGATCATGTAATAAACTATTTGAATGTCTACATAAGAACCCAGGCCATATAAAAATAGCCAATTCAAGAAAACATAGGAAACAACTGATAAAGCCACAAATAGAAATAAGATTTCACAATCTATGCTGATATTTTGATACTTTTCTGTGATAAAAGCATATTCCAAACTAAATTTGTCTTTATTTGAACCATGCAAATATTTAAAATTATTTTACTTGATACTATCTGAATGATGCTAGGAGAATAATTTTATGCCACTGAAAAGATTGATTCCCACCTCGCAACCTATACAAAAATCAACTCAAAATGGATCAAAAACCTAAACATAAGACTAAAATCAATAAAACTACTTGAAGAAAATATAGGGGAAATGCTTTAGACATTGGTCAGAGAAAAGATTTCATTAATAAGACCTCAAAAGCACAGGCAACAAAAGCAAATATAAACAAATGAGATTATATCAAACTAAAAAGCTTCTGCACAACAAAGGAAACAATCAACACAGTGAAAAGATAACCTATGGAATGGGAGAAAATATTCACAAACTAACTCATTCAACAGAGGATTAGTATCTAGAATATACAGGGAACTCAAACATCTCAACAATGAGAAAAAAATCTGATTTAAAAAATCGGCAAATGATCTGAAGAGACATTTCTCAAAAGAAGACACATAGCCAAAAAAATATATGAAAAAATGCTAATCACTAATCATCAGAGAAATGCAAATCAAAACCACAATTAAGTATCATCTTAATTAAGGTAGGATGGCTACTATCAAAAGGACAAAAAATAACAAACACTGATGAGGATGTGAAGAAAAGGGAACTCTTATACACTGTTGGTGGGAACGTAAGCTACTATAGCCATTATGGAGAATACTATGGAGGTTCTTCAAAAAACTACAAATAGAACTACCATATGATCCAGTAATCCCACTACTGAGAATTTATCCAAAGGAAAAGAAATAATTGTATCAAAGAAACATCTGCACCCCCATGTTTACTGCATCACTATTCAAATAGCCAAGATATTGAATCAACCTAAGTGTCCAATAACAGATGAATTGATAAAGAAAATGTGAAGTACTATTCAGCCATGAAAAAGAATGAAATATTGTCATTCACGGCAATATGGATGAACCTGGGGGACATTATGTGAAGTGAAATAAGCCAGGAACAGAAAGTTAAACACCACATATTTTCACTCAAATGTGGGAGCTAAAAAAGTTTATCTCATAGGGGTAAAAAGTAGAACAGGGGATACTAGAGGCTGGGAAGGGTAGGAGAAAGGGAGGGATAGGAAAATATTTGTTAAAGGCTACAAAATTACAACTAGATAGGAGGAATAAGTTCTAGCATTCTATACCACTGTATTATTATTATTATTAACAATAACATATACAGTTTCTAATAGTTAAAAGGATATTGAACATTCCTAACACCAAGAAATGATAAATGTTTGAGATGATGACTATGCTAGTTACCCTGATCTGATCGCTATACGTTATATGCAGTGAAACATCACTATGTAACCCCATGAATATGTACAATTATTATTTTCCAATTAAAAAAACTAAAAATAAATAACAAAATTACTGATAAATATAATTTAAAAACAAAAAAAATCTAAAAATCGGTTCTGGTATTTGAAAATAACTCATCTTCATACATTTCAGGTCTCTGCAACTAATTGGCCATGCATATCCAATTAAGACAGGATCTTCCATACCTTTTCCAAGAAGAAGTCTGAGTTTTATGTGGGTAATTTTTCTTGTAATACTATGCTATGACTTGGAAATAATGAAGTCCTACCCCTTTGTCAAGCACTATAGATCCTAATATAAAAAATAGCATAGAAACCCAGAAACTAATCGTTAACTATAAAGACAAAAGCACTGTTGGGACTGATTTTATCAAGGGAGACTGCTCAATATCTTTTGATCCTAGAATTTTAATTAAAATTATGTATTTCAATTTTTCATTTCCTTCCCATAAATGAGAAGACTGCTAGCCTGAGGGCTTAAATACAAACCTGAAATAATTAAAATATATAATAAGAGCTAGACTTTTGAGTAAACTTTTTTCATGTCCTTATATTCTGAGTTTATTTTCTGTAACTAGTGATATTAACATAGTTGAGTTGTCCTCTAAATATTTTATGTACATAATGGACATTACAACTCAGACATCCATAAGCTTATACAATATTGCTTTTCTGTTATTTATTGCTACTAGATAAACATAATCTTCTTTTCTACAACCAGAAAGTCAATGATGAATGCATCCTAAATAATATCAAGAAACATAAATAATATTAATGATTATTACTTGTTCCTTAATTCAGTTTACAATTTGTGGGCAATTTCAGATGGCTGGTTTCTGCATTTGGGTTGAATTATCTGTACTCTTTAAGCCATAAAAGATTTGAGGCCTAAATTACCTTTGTATCCAACATCACAGCAGCACAGGAAGCTAGGGTGCTGCTGTCAACTGTTCTCATACCTAAATATAGAATCTCAAGGCAATGTTTTCACATGGAGGCTTCATCGCCACCATTCCCTTGCTGGTCTTTAGGGTTCAAAGCAAAATGCATGCTTTTGGTTTGCAACATTCTATCGAATTTTCTGTCTACTGGATTTGGTTTAACTTGACGTAATGTTATTACTTTTTTCCAGTAGTCAGTGTTGTCTTATACATTTAGCAAACAGTCAAATTACATTATTTTGTTTTAGGGAATTTCAGCCTGCTTTTGAAATCTGGCAGCACTGAGACCAGAAGAAGAAGAAAAGGACAAAATAACAGTTGAATGAGCTCATCTTACAGGGATCACGATCTTTGGTACTGTTATTTTCTTTGTGGCTGTAGCGCTCCTTTGAAATGGGAGTCAACTCCATCACTATTTTATTGTTAAACTCCAATTCCGCCATAAATATAGACCTGCGTCTTAGTTTTCTTTTGTGAAGAGATGAAAACCATGTGGTATATATCACCAAATGTAACTCTAATAATACTATAATCTATGAAACAGGACACATATGCCATAGTTAATATTTTACGTTCATGTGGTACTTTGCATCTCATGAATAATATTTTACATATTTATTCTCACTTAATCCTTAAATAAATTCCATGAGAAGGGAATTATTGGTCTTATTTTATGGATGAGAAAACAGAGGCTCAGAGAGCTTAAGGGGTTTGCTTAGGGTCACACAGCTATTCATTATCCAAGGCTAAGACATTAGCCCAGCCTTTGGAAACCAACTCCAAGCTTTTAGAAATATCTAGCCCTTAATCTGGTTGTTTTTCATATACTATAATGTAGGCAAATTAAAAAGAGAGAACAGTCTATATAACTCTTGATTCAAGTGTTTCAGCATGTCTTATTTCAGATTAAGTGAGAAAAATAGTCTATAGCTTGACAATCAAGGATTTCCAGTGTTGCACCAGCCTACATTGTCAATCCTATTACTCTCTAATCTCTATGTGCACTTTTGCTCTAGTGAGACTGAGCAACATTTTTTTTCTAAAAATATTTAAATTTAAATTGTTATTAATACAAACATTTGTGTTATCAATTGATTTTGACCAAGTCCCCACTTTGAATGAGTTACTTAGTGGGCACAAAAAGAAAGATTTCATATTTATTGAGTGCCTTCTGTGATTTGGATCTTTTACATATGTTATTTTTTCAATTGATATATAATAATACATATTATGCGGTACATGTGATATTTTTATATACATATATAATGTGTAATGACCAAATCAGGGTATTTAGGATGTCCATCACCTCAATCATTTATCATTTCTTTTTGTTGGGGACATTTCAAATCTTCTCTTCCAGCTATTTTGAAATATAAAATATTACAGTCATCCTATTGAGCTACTGAACACTAGATCCTATTCCTTCTATATAACTTTATGTTTTCACCCATTAATCAACCTTCTTTTATCCCCTATCCAACCCTTCCCAGCCTCTGGTAACTACCATTCTGCTCTCTAGCTCCATGAGAACATCTTTTTTAGCTCCCACATATAAGTGAGAACATGCCATATTTGTCTTTCTGTGCCTGGCTTATTTCACTTAACAAAATGACTTCCAGTTCCATTCATGTTTTTACAACTGGCAGGATTTTATTCTTTTTATGGCTGAATAGTATTCCACTATATATATATACCTCATTTTCTTTTACATGTGTTACTTCAGTTAACATTTAAAATAATCTTTCAATATGAGTATACCTTTTTCCCTTTTAAAAACCAGGAATCCAAGACTTAGAGAAACTAAATGACTTGCCCATTCTAACAGCAATGTTTGGAGTTGGCTTTAAGCTTTATAAATGGTAGTGATTTCAAATCCAGTGATTTTTAATTTTTTCTCTAGCAAATTTCTCCTAAGATGTTGATCACCTAATTAGAGAAACAGATGACCTTTGAAACTCTCAATGAAAAGTAATTATAAGATAGTGTTTAATACATATATTATAAATCCAATATAATATGATATAAGAGAATATGTCCATTCTAAATGTTACCATTTGCTAGAATAAATGAGTAGCAGACAATGTGTTATAGTTAGGAGAGAACAAAACTCTTCTGCCTAAAGTAGTCAAGAAAGGCTTCAGGGAGTAATTTAAGTGGGACTGTTCAGAATTCTGATTGGTGAAGGAGGAAAGAGAGAGTATTTCAAGATAAGAACACAGTGTGGTTGAAAACATGGAACTGGGAAAGCCCAAGTCTCTTCAAGGGACAGTGACTATAGGAATATATGTGGGGAACGAGGGTGGAAACATGGGATGAAGTCAAATCATGGGAACCTTTGAACCTTAGACTAACAGGTTGGGGATTCATCCTACAGGCAACAGGGAATCATTCTTAAACCCAGCTGTGATGTACTTAAATATTTAGCAGTGGTTTGGAAAGGTGAGATGGGAAGAGAATTCCTACAGGAGCTAACTATGGGTACGAGGCAAAGAATGAAGCAGTGTGTGTGCACACATGTGTGTGGAAGGCCAGGTTAGGAGACCTCATGGAAGAAAAGTCAAGACTTGGCAAATAACTAAATGTGGCAGGAGCAAGCGGTGAGTTAAGGTGGCTTCCAGAGCACTGGTGCTGGACAACAGAAGGAAGGATGCTGTCATGAGTAGGCATGGGGATGTAGAGGGGAGTTATTTCGAGTGAATTAATTTGAGGCGATGGCATAATATCCAAGGGGAAGGACCCAGCAGACAGTTGGAAATATAACACTAACTGCAACTATCAAGGGTTAGAAAATATAGCTTTGAAAGGTGCCTGCATATAGATGAAAGTTTTATGGGCAGTGATGATCCCCAAGGGAGAAAAAAGTATCAGGGAAGAGCACATGGTCAGCACTTACCTGGCTTTCCTGATTTTATCATGTGCATGCAACTTTCCAAGGGGTGGCCCAAGTTGTGCTAGAATTGAGTATATATTTCTTAGCTACTAAAACTGTAACTCCAGTTGTGATAGATATAAAATTGTTCATAAAGTGTGATCATGTGAAGGAAATATGGAAGGAATGCCAAATGGGAAAGTTGAAAACTTTGCTAAATCTACAAATTTCTTTGAGAAAAAAAATGCAGTACTTTATGCAGAATTCATTTACTCTGAGATAGCCAAATACATTTTTACTTCAACATAAGACTTAGAATTTTAATTCTCTAAATCATAAGTAATCACAAGATATAGCAAAAGGTAGTCCAAGTATTTAATAATGTTTATGTTTATTACCTGATATAACTATATATTTTCAACATAAAAGAGGCCCCAAGATATATTACATAATGTGTCTTATTATTTAAATGATCAAAAAAATCATCACATTTCTTAGGTACTCATTACATTGACAAGTATTACCAGGAAAAAGGTTCTAATAAGCAATGGCTTTTTTTTTTTTTTTTTTTTT
>VBSM01001124.1:21161201-21189156 GCA_008086735.1 Cheirogaleus medius
CCTCCCAGAGTGCTAGGATTACAGGCGTGAGCCACCGCGCCCGGCCTAGGTTCTAATAAGCAATGGCTTTTTAAAAAAAATTTTATTGAGAGTATGAGAAAATTAGCTCTTTACCGTGAGCAGTTATCTTCTTTAAGTCTAATATCTTTTTTGTTTTGTTTTGTTTTGTTTTGCTTTGTTTTGTTTTGCTTTGTTTTGTTTTAAGAAGGGCCTCCTATACTTGATACCTCAAGAACAATACTTTATAGTGACTTTCCGTGTACTGTAAAATGGATGTTAAAAATCGGTTTAGTTATCTTTTATCTTACTGTCCTGTCATATGTATTTTAGCTACTGAATATAATCTCAATGTTATCTTCATACTTACATCATCATTCTTTGGACACAAGATTGCTATAGCTCTGTTTCTTCATCATTTGTTCTAGTAGTATGATTTTAATGTGCCTCTTCCTATTTTCCTCCTGAATTGTTTGTGTTACTCTTTTTCAACTCTTTCTCATTCTTCTGGTAGTAAACTACAAAGCATCCACTGTAATTTTCCAGGTCAAATCTTAACAGAGTCATTTAAATGTCAACAGCCACATTTTTCAAATGAGGATGCCAGGAGTATTTTACAGCTCTGCAAGCCAAACAATAATATTGTCTGTGGGCACTCAAATCTCATGCTTCAGGGAATAAACTGGAGCGTTTGTAAAGAGACAGAAAAGTGTTTCTTCCTTCCTCAGCATTTGCTATTAAACTAATTCAATGTATCCACTCTGCTTTTTCATTAACTGTGTATTTTTTTTGCATTAGTTTCCAGTTCTATAACTATTGGTAATTGCCATAAGCGATATAGAAAATTACATAAGCCAATAACCTGGCACTGCATTGGAAGGCTCATGCCTGGGAACTCTCTTGAGCTTGTAGTTCTTAATAGGTGGATTTCATTTTATGTATTATATAGAAACACATTTTTCTCCAAACAATTATTTCATGATGTCCTATATGATGCCCTTCAAATTTTCAAATGACTTTTGTGCAAAATATTGAGCTTTAAAGATTTTTTCGTAGGAATACAATTATTAGAAATATTTTAAATCAATGCAACTTAGACTAGAGACTATGATGAGGATTACACTAGGCTTATTTTGTGTCAACGGTTATCAAGTGCAGGTGTCCACTGTCCAGGTGACAGGCACTCTGAAAGTCCTGACCTCAGCATTATACAGTGTATCCATGTAACAAAAACATTTGTACCCCCTTAATATTTTGAAATTTAAAAAATGCACTTGTCATGACTATTGCATTCAGTAATTTTAAAACAATATAAGAGATTGAGACTCTCCTCTTTGGTGTGCTATAATTAGCTAACCCCACCTGGTACCAGCAGTGTACACCCCCAGTTATTATCAAGGTCTAGTTTTAGAGATTAAAATCAGTACAGAAAGAGAGAACAAGTGAAATCCTCTAATACTAGTGAGATTTCATCCTCCTACTCCAATTAGCATTAACCACAGCGGGGATGTGTTTTAGACTTTTGTTGCTGTTCTCAGGAGAGCTTAGTTTTCTATTGCATTCACATTCTTATCATATTAATAATATGATACAAAGAGTCATGGTTAACTTAAAGCTCATGAAGATTTACTTCTTTAATGAAACTTAAGTCTCTGTCAACACAGTGCCATGAGCACTGATCAATTGCTGGGGCAGTTTAAGGACTTTGACAGCAAGAGCAGAAAGTCAAATTAGATTACTTTTATGCTAATTAGACTCGTTTAACAGGCTAGATTTCCATGTTTGATTGTCCTCCTCCATATCTGATTATCTCTATAAGCACTGTGATTAGCTAAATCAAATACGAAATATGACAGATTCTAAAACCTATTAAGTCTTGTTTAGCTATGCATAAAGTAGAAGTGGTAGTAGCGTTGGGGGTAAGGAATAGTCGTTTCCAGGTCTTGGTTTTAAATGCTTTCATTTCTGTATTTTAAATTCCAGTCAAAAATCACTTACTCTTGTGTTCTAAAATATATACCTGTGTTTTTTGAAACAAATCTTCATTTTTTTAATTGAAAAGATGATTAAACAGAACCAAACACCCAAAATGTACATTTGTCAACATTTTACTTCAATGGCAATTTGTTAATAGTAATTAAGCAACCTGAAGGGTGGCGCTGTTGGAAAAAAAGTCATTCTTTCATCTCTGTAGTATATTTTAAGTAAAATGTGCTTTATATGTGAGTTTGCATGCCTTCTCATAAGTGTTTGTCAATTTTCACATCTATTTACCTTTACTACTAAATGCTTTTCAATTATTGCTATGTTAAGTTCTTGCTATAATTTTAGTGAAAAGACATTGCTAGGATGCTAAAAAAACAAACAAAAAACCTTATGATTTTATATTTATTACCACAATGTATTTTATTTAGAAAAAAGATATTATAACATAACTTTAATTGGTTCTGGGAAATGATAACTGTCAGACTACAGATCTTAGGAATGGTCAATATTTCTACTTGATACTGCAAAAAAGGTTTTGAAGGTGCAAGAGTGCCAACTACAAGGAAGACCAAAAAATATGGCAGCATTACTTTTGCATCATCCTTAGAATTAATGGCCCCTTTGGAAGTATGTTTCTGTTGAATGTATTGTCAGCTCAGGCTTTATTCCCAGAAGGGAACAGGGCACTATTGAGAGTATCTGTCACAGTTTAAACACAATTGATTTGTTGAGTCCTGTGTTCACTTGGCAATTTCTCAGAAAAGACTGTGAATAACTAATTTAATCTTGTTTGTCTTGACTATGATCTTGGCTTTTTCGAAAGACAAGGACCTTGACTGGCCAGGAGGGAAAGTGGTTCTTTCACTTGTGACTGGTTGCACCTCCTTTGCTGTTGAGGATTCCATCCCCTCCTTGCCCTAAGCACAGAAAGTGCTTTACATTTGTTTTTTCTAAGAGCCCCAGAAGCTCTCTGATCCACTGTGCTGGTGGTATGTTCACAATCTTGAGGTGTTTAGTACTTCTGGGTGGATCATGGTCCACATGGGTAGCTTCCTTATGTAAGCCTGAAAGCCTTCATCCTAGTTCACAGCAGTACTTCTCATTCCCCAAGTGCCCAGCCTTGTCAGCTCAAATCTACAGATGAACGTCATGCAGACAGCTAGTGAGCCATGTGGGTAGATCAGCATCCATTTACCTGTTGGAAAAACAAAAGGGTCCTGTCCTAACTCTATTACCCTTTATGACCAGCAACAAATTCTTTCCTTTAGGTAGATCATGTTTGGCAACTCCTGGATATATAGCCTAAAAATTAAAAATAATATGTTATACAATATTTTCCCACATGAACTTGAGACAACCTAGTGAAACAGGCAGAAAGATGTTATCAACGTGAGGTGAAGTAGGGGGAATATAACCTAAAATTCTAAGGTCACACTGTTTTAGGTCAAATTCCAATTCTGCCATTTAAGTATAATCTTCGGCCAATAATTTAAATTCTTTCCAGTTCAGTTACCTCTTTCATTAACTGGAATAATAACAATATTATTTACCTTAAAGAGCTATTATAAGGCTTAAATTAGCTAATACCTGTAAAGAATTTAGCCGTAAAGAATTTAGTGCTTGACATGTAGCACTAGGCATTGGTAAAATTTACCTGTTATTACACAGCACAAATATGTAACAGAGACAGAGCTCAAATCTGACTAGGCATCCAATCCTTGTTCCACTCTGTCTTGGAATAATGTAGCTAAATTTCAGATCCTTTTAAAATTTCCACTTCACTGGTCCAGAGACTATTAATACTTACCCTAAATCTCGTGGGTGAACAAATTAGGCTGCTTAGATATAGGAAGTAGGTCTAAGGGTTGATTTAAACACAGTACTGCTAGTTATATTATTACATGGAAGAAAAACGTTTTTAAGGATCTGGCATTTTTCAAAAGTTCATACTCAGAACAAGAACTGTTAAAAAAAAAACAACAAATACAGTCGGTCTGGAGCTTATCTCTTAGTTTAAATCTTCAAAGGTCAGCTAAGTCTCTCTCAACTAAATACGAAAGAAACAATGAGATAGTACTTATCTCCTCAATGAAGAACACATGGACAGCCATTTATTTTTCAAGCCTTCACAGAAAAGTGCTACTGTATGATTTCAGTGGCTGCTAAGACTCTGTGAGTTGCTCAAAATTGCTCAAGCTTTCCTACATTTTTATTTAGAAGAAGAAATGAAGGCATGTGAGGTCTAAGAATGTGACAAATTCTTTTTACCCTGTTAGCCGCTTTCTTTTATGATAATAAGCTCCATAGTATAATGGTATGTGCCCTTATCAAAAATAAATGTTTTAAAGTGTAGTCCCAATCTGTGTAAATATTTGGTTTATGATTAAGTATGTAAAGTAGTGTCCTCATAGTTCTGATGTTTGAGGAAAATTAGTATCTACACGTTTTGTGGTATAATCAGTTTATACCAAATAAAACAAAACCTGCCTCCCGTCTCAGAGATAACTCTTTCAGCTTGTTAATATATATCCTTTAAGAATATATATACATACACATTTATACACACCACATTTACATATATGTTTATATATTTTTACCTTTATTGAGGTTCACGTCATTTTTAAATACTCTTCTTCTGGAAATGACTTTTGTTTTGGATTGGTTTTGTTCAATATGTCATACATTTCTTTCCACTTGACTTGAAAAAGAAATTTAAATAAATCTCTCTCTTTCGTCTCCAAAAACTTATAAATTATTACCTTTATGCTTTTAACATTTTAAAATATGTTCACACTCCAACCCTTACTACTTTATTGTAATCTATACAGACTCTCTCTGCAAGCCGGTAAAGTGTAGTCAGTAGTGATGTTATTCAGATTATACTAAATATTTTTCAAATACTTTAACCAACAAAAAACGCCCCCAAGAAACTATTATGTTTTATATTGTGTATAAATACATATATATTCCTATATACCAGCATTATGATGAACCAGAAAAAACCCAAATTACCCAACTTACTAAGAAGGTAGAGCCACACAATGATAATCAACACAAGAGTCCTTGCAGCAGTCCAGAATTCAAGCTGTGCATATGGAGAATTCCACTGTTTCAAACAACCTGTATACCATGGGTGATTCTCTATAACCCATTTGCGCTATGAGCCATTTAGTAAGCAAAATTAGATTTTTTCCCCCAAAGATTGTTTTTTCTTATCATTGCATGCTCACAGACACGACTCAGGCTTGATGGATAACTTACTCCTAGCACCCTGCTTCCCAGAAATGGAGATCACAGCATTGTGTTTTACCCAACAGATAATTTACTCTCTTGACTAATGACCAGTTAGATAGTAGCCAAATAGATTCAGATTTCTAAAATCTAATGGAAATTTAAGAAAGGTAAAATTTTGTTTAACAAATACTTGTCAAATTATTAAATTCTTACCAAGGTGATCAGTAATGTTGCCATAGGGCTAGTAAAGTTAGGAGATTTTCACCACCCCTACGAATAAAGGGCATGCCACTTAAATTCAGGCACACTTGAAATGAATCCTAAGAAGTCTTTCTAGACTAAAAATATTTTATAAATTCCATTCAATTAACAACTATTGAGTGCCTGACAAAAGTTGCAAAGTAATTCTGTTGGATGAATAGATATCACTCCCATGTGTGGTTCTGGGTTTGACATAAGGAATGAATATGGAATATGAAGGAATATGGAATTGGCCCTGGAGGAACTTATAATTTAAAATATAAAGACATATACATAGAAAGTACATATATGGTATAGGAAGCAGAAGGTGATATACGTCTTAAAAAAAAATTGCTGGCACATTGTGCTATGGGCACCAAAGGGGAGGAGACAGGGAAGAGGCAGACTTTAAGTGGTCCTTGAAGGGTTGCAATGATTTGGTGCCAAGACCTGGAGAGGAGCATCTAAGGAGAGATACTCACACCTGCAATGGCATAGAGGTGCGCAAACGCTGTTTGATAGGACATGGGAAGCCAGGGAACATTTGTGAATAGGGAAACGGTACGATCAGGGTTGTGCACGGGGAAGAGCAAACTGCAGAAAGTAAGTAAACTCTGCAGGAAGGTAGAAAGGCTGGAGGGGAGGGAATGGCTTCTGCAGGTCCATGGAAACATGGAGCTGGAGCTTGGGAACAGGCCTGGGCTGTAGGTAAGGATTTGGGAATCTGGGTGTTATCTTCCTAGTGTTTATACTTGAGAAGTCCTGAGAAAAGCAAAGAGCCAGGGCAGGTTCTTGCTGGAGGGCGATGGTATCACAAAGGCCCACTTCCATACTGAACGTCCCTTGCAATATCTGACACTTCAAACATGAAGCACAAAGTAAGGTCTACGGGAAGGTGGGAAGTCAAGGTGTTGAGAACCTGAAAGGATAGTCCTTCCCAGTGCACATTAGGGCTAAAACAAGGATTAAATGGAATACATTTAAACAGCATATTTGGACCTTCCTCAGTAGCCATGTTTCTTCCAAGCCTAAAGGAACTCTGAAGGCAGTCCCAGCATTTGAATATATTGTCATGGCATGCATTCTTTTTGAAAGGGTGTTTTAAGCTACTTTGTTATCCTGAAAGCCCTGTAACTGTGCCTGCTGCCTCTATTTCATGCCTGTCAAGGAATACTTGGGCCAGGAACCTGTAGGATCCAGTGGTGTTATTCAAGTTCATTGTCTTTATTGAGCCCTGAAAATGGGGATAGGTCTGGGTGTCCACCCTGAGGCCTCGCCTCAAGGAGGAACTTGGCATAGTTTTCCAGCTGGTAAGTACATGGGCAAAGGAAAGAAAGCAGGGTATGAATAGCGCCCCCGTGGGAAGCAAGAATTAAGACTGCCACCGACCCGGCTTTATCCTAAAACCCAGGAAAGTAGGGTCACTCCGGGCTAGTGACGTCCCCCTCGCCGCCCCACGAGCTAGCGGCGCCTGAGACGCCTGGAGGAAAGTCAGATCCTATCTGCGCTACTAGTTATCCCCGCAGCTCCTTCTCCGGGAAAATAATACTGCCCCCAACATTCAGGAGCCATCTGTCCTCGCCCCAGTTCCCCGGGGCCGAGCAGCTAGCCCAGGGTCAGGGTCACGTAGCGGGCGGGCGGGAGGAAAGCCCTGCAGCTGGAAGCAGAAGGGCCCGGGGAATCCCGCGAAGCCGCCGGAGCGCGTGGCGGCGGGGCGTCCCAGGGCTTTCCCGGCCGCCGTGCGCGCGGCGGCCGCGGGGCTGCGGACCCTCCAGCCCAGTGCAGCCGGGTGGCAGCCGCGGAGCAAAGCAGGTGGGTGTGGGTGTGGAACCCGGCCCGGGGCCGCGGTGAGCGGCGGGCGCGCGGGAGCAGAGGGAGGCTCCCGCCGAGGTGTGGGCGGCGCCCGCCCGCCCGCGCCCCGGCCGCGCCCAGGGTACCGGAGCGCTGTCCCCGGCCGAGCGCACAGCTCTGGAGCTGCGAGGCCGAGCCACGGCGTACCCCGTGGTGCCTGGCCAGCCGCACACCCTGCCACCCTGCCCCACCTCCCCGCCGCCCACCTCGAGAGCCGCAAGCGCCGAGGAGGAGGAGGAAGAAGAGGAGGAGGAGGAGGAGGAGGAAGAGGCGGCGGCCGCTCCTGCCCGCGGGTGCGCGGAGCGCGGGAGGAGGCGGAGCGGGAGGCTGGGGTGGCCGCGGCCGTGTGTGTGCGCGCCGGGCCGGCGAGCCGCGGGGCGGGGGACCGGCGCCCCAGAGCGCCCCGCCTCGCCTCCCGCGCGCAGCCTCTGCCCTGCTCCGCCACAGACACACACCCACCAAGCACCCAGCGCCCTCCGCCCTCCGCCCCCGCCGGCCGCCGCCGCCCTCGGGCAGCCCCAGCGACAGGCAACTCCCGGGCTGGCGCGGCTGGCTTTCCGGCTCCCTCCGCGCGGCGAGCTCAGCCCCGCTCGATTTTTCCTTCTCTTTTCCAGCCCTCGCTCGTCGGCGCGGCGCTGGCGGCGGCAGGGGGATGGGGGCCCCGCCTGGGGAAGGGGGCGAAGATCGATGGAGATTATTGTTCTTTTTAAGGATGCCTTAGCTTCCTCCCGCCGCCTCTCCTTGGAGCCTTCCTACTAGAGACGGTGAACCGGAGTCAGGGATGTAAAGACAGGGGGAAAGCACGCCGGGAGCTCCAGCCAGCCGGGGAGACCCTCCTCTCTGTGGAGGGGAGGGGGATTTCCAGCGACACATCATTGGCGAAGGGGATCGTCGCAGCGAGAGGAGCCCCGGAGGGAGCGGGGAATCCCACAGCCCTTTGTGGTGCCCGAGCCCGTGCCGCCTGCTGAGCGGGGTCGGTGGGACCTAGGTAAGTGGCGGGGGCACTGCTGCACCCCGAAGGGGTCTTCCTTTAAGAATGAATCGTCGCGGCAGCCTAGCCAGACTTGAGTTGCTAAAGGAATTGGAAACTGCCATATGGCGCCGAGTGGACTTACACACAAAGCTGACTTAGCCCTGAGAGGGTGTTTCATGTAAGGCTCCTTCCCGGTGGGGAAGGCACTCAAGTGTTAGCCCCTGAAAAGCTTCCCAGCAGCCTGCCTGGGAAGGGATGGGGAATGTTATTTCTAGGAGAGGAGCTCTTGTTGCCTTCTGTTCATTTGTTGGTAAATGCCACACTCACACGCACACACTTGTGGGACTGGATTCAGGGAGTGTGATGTCTCTGTATGAACAGTCCTCAGAACACAGAGCCATGCATGCATTTTGTTCTTCAAGCGCTGCGCGGTTTCTGTTCTGTAGCATGATTCCTGAGAGGGAGAACGGGTCTCCAAGGAAAGAGCTTCATGGCTGTTTCCAACACACTCTGCTAGGGGACTTGGGAATACATTTGCCCTGAATGGCACCAAAATATTATCGACCATTTGCCTCATCATTTGCTATCCCAGTGCTTAATGACCCTTTCCAAATAGTATCCTGCCATCCATTTTCTCGAGTTATGTGCATTTATGTGTATTCATTCATAAAAATTGTCAGTGTGCAATATGCACGAGCCTGCCATTTTTGCAATATTTATGACTGCACAACTATTTCAACAGTAAATAATAAATACAAGATTACACTGGAAAAATTTAGTATGCACAGATGTACACTAGGTTGATTTCACGCATTTTCAACATTTCTTCTAATCAAGTAATTTTTTGCTTTGATTCGTTTTTCGATTTTGCTGGGAACTTGATTTTCTTAAGTCTAAGATAAAGGAAAAGTAAACATTTTATTGTTATTTTTAAATGTGTAGTATTGTATGGGACAGAGGTCTCTTGGTTTATTTACCAATAAATGTCAATCAAGATACTACATTTCATAGGACAAGTGAAAGATTTCAGTCAAAGATCTAATCTTGTCAGTGCTGAATAACTTAAAGGAAAGGTTTTGTAAAAGAGGGTAACATTTAAAAAATTATATATATACACATAAAGAAAAAGTTTTGCTTTATCTATTTCACTCTTGAGGGGTGTGTGTCAGTAAATATAAAGTTGTCCACAGCTTAACTTGTAATACATGAATAAAACCTATAGACATCTAGACTAGAGAGGTCTTTGTTTTTAAATTAACCAAAACTTAAACAGTTCAGTGATTTGGTACATTATATATGTGTATGTGCATTTAATTGCTGCTTGAAGTGGTGTTTTTTAATATAAGACATGAAAAGTGCTTACTTGTGTTTGCATAGACTTTCTGAAAATTCTGAAGATCCAATGCATAAATAACTTTTCCCCCCACTGAATGAAAAGTATCCTCGTCACCTAAAAGAGTTAATATGATTCCACAAAGTAAATGCCATAATGCCCTCTCTGTTGCCTTCAAGTTCAGACCAATTGTTTATCACAAACAGAATTCTGTCTAATGCACCCTTCTTCCTTTTCTGGAACTATTCAGACTTTTGGAGAAAGGAGTGAATCACCTGGCAGTTCTCTTTGCTTTCTTCCTCCTTTAAGCTTCACCTTTCCCTCTCCATGTTCGTGTTCCCAAATCTCCCTCATACACAAACTCACACGCACTGACTATAGATAATAACTCGACTGCCTGCCACTTTGAGAGTTCTCATCCTCGCGTGTTCCTTTTCTGTTGCCTCTCTTTTCTTCTTCTCCTGTTTTTCTGAGTAGAATCAATCTGTGCATCAGCTGAAATTATTTCCCATTTCACTGTGCTCCAAATCCCACAGTTCAACTCTCCAAACATACATGTTTACTGAATTCTCAGATGGGATTAGTTAGAAATTATTACCTTATGCAATCCTTTTTGTTTGGCTTTTAAAACTTCCTTGTTTATGCAATAGGGCAACTGTGGACATCGGCCTGTCATTCTAACTTTAAGTATGATAATAAAAGTGATATGGCTAGAAAAAGTGAAATGGCAGGATATGGTTTCAGTCACATTTCTTGGCAACTTAAAAGCATATCTCTCGAGTTTTTTGTATACCTGCCTGTATGTTTATAAATGTGCCAAGTCTGTGGAGCATCTTAATTAAGCTTGAGAAACATATTGTTTGTTGAGTGTATATCTGGCATTTATAAATGGTACTTTAGAGAGACCAGTATATGTGTATATGTATAATGAAGGTAGACCAAATTACTGGCAAAATCTAGGAAACCTACAAGATATGTTTCATTCTACCCTAACACATTTTTCCTTGATAAGGAGGTAATTAGTTCCTTAAAATTTGCTGTCCCTTAAAGACTAGTTCCAAAGGAAAATTCTTAAAGTTGATAGGAAATCTCCTCATGTACATTTTAAGGTAAATATACGTGGTTAAGATAGTCTACTTATTTCAGAATGTAATATTATTTGAGATTTGCTTATATTCGTCAAGTGGATTTTGCATAAAATCACGATGCCTATTATATTCACAAGTCAGAGGAATGGAGAGTACAGATACATTATATGTGATATTTTTTAAGTTCAGAGTATTTTATTAAGGTTAGAGTTTATGGCCTTGTTACTCCCCAAGTGATAAAATAAATTTTATAGAGCAGAGCAGTCTTCAATTTTTCAGTCACATTCTACAAATATCTTCATACACTAGATCTATAGCCCATTCTGTTTCATTGCATATAATATTTCTTCCTTGTACTTCTTAAATATATATTTCCACCAACTCTTTACTGCGCGTACAGGTTGTGAGGCAGAAAGTCAAGTGTGTGAGACCAGGGTCCCCGGACCTGTGTAAGCCAAACCCTCTAGTGTCATCTTGAACAGTGCCTGTTCCCACAGATTGAATTGGACATCTTTACTCTCTGATTTAATGTCCTGTAGCCACTCACTAACTCATTCATTAATTCATTTATTACTTATTAAATATGTATAAGGAAAAGAGTGCTTGACTAGAATGTAACAAATGCAAAAGATATAGAAGACAGTCCTGCCTTCAAGGATATTTTAAAGTGTAGAGAGTCCAAAAATAAAACCTTGAATAACTGATTGAAGAATCATGGTTATAGTTCAAAATGATAGCTTTTTTCCATACAGAAATGCATTTAACAATATCATACTTAATAGGTTAAGACAAATTCATGTAGAGGTTCACGAAAATTTGTCACAGGCTATGTGCATTTAGGAATTGTTAGAAAACAATAACAACAATAATAAAACATTTTATTAAAATTTTAAAATTTATATTTAAATTAGGTAAGAATACTGTAATTATAAGTAATATTTTATTTTATCACATAAATAAAATAAAGTTATTATTATAACAAACACTTAAGCTAGGTACTATTTTAAGCATTTTACAGATATTAATATTTTCATTTTCACAACTACCTTGTGAAGTCACTGTCAATAACCTTTATTATAGATTATATAATAGATATGAAAACTAATGTTCAGAGACTTTTTTCTTAACTCTTTAAAGTCATATGGGAAGTAAATGGTAAAGTCAAACTTGAACCCAGGTGTTCTGGCTTCACTTAACCACTATGATTTCCAGAAATATTAAGAAGCATGATCCCAAGCAGAACAAGATGTTTGCAATTCCTAGATTTATTTGGAGCTATGTGTTCTCACTAAAAGATGCCATCGTTATTACTACAGGGGAATGCTTGGAAAAGGCCAAAAGTAGGGAATTTTTTTAAGTAGGAGAAAACTCCCATATTTTCAACATGAATTTGAAATAAGAAGGTAGTTTAGTTAGAGGCTGATTTTTAAAATGTGAGTGGGATTTTATCAAAATGCTGACACATTAGACGGTACTATCCTTACAGTAACCACAGAAAGTGAGGCTGGCAGACACAGATGATCTGATCGGTCAATTTCTGATGATAGTTTATTTTCCTTTTTAGTTTTTTTTAAGTTTATGAATCACTTTGAATAAAATATAGTATTACAAATACATTTAATTTAGCTATTTTTAGGATTATATGTTCATATTTTAAAAGAAAGTTATTAGTTTTGCAATATTATTTTCTTTTACTCATGTTCCCAGTTTTTCCTCTGTAAAATGTAACTCCAATATTTTAATGGAAGTTGAAATACAGTCACTTAACAGATTTACTTCCTAGTATATTTTTTAGAATGCATTTATTTTATTAAGTGGTAAATAACTATAATAAAATCATGAAACCATAAATCAAATTATAAATTGAGATTTTCATCAATAGAACTTTATATAATATTTGAAGTACAGTTTTTTTCTAAACAGCCACTGCTTCTGCTTATGTGAAAAATATCATCTGGATTAAATTTGAAAGATAAAGTGATTAAATATTGCTTGTAGGATGCCATAGAATCAGATATTTAGATATATCCTCATGATTGATTGACATTTTTATTTTCCACCCAGGTATTGGGTCTTATAGGTTTAGTCACAATATATAGCCAACTTTCAACGTACAATTGGCTTGTTGTAAAAAAGTTCATTT
This sequence comes from Cheirogaleus medius, assembly GCA_008086735.1. NCBI lineage: Eukaryota > Metazoa > Chordata > Mammalia > Primates > Cheirogaleidae > Cheirogaleus > Cheirogaleus medius. The sequence goes on from VBSM01001124.1 coordinate 21,174,047, forward strand.
TAAAAGTTTGGTTATTGTAGAATTTATATATTTCTTCATAAAAACAGTACTTGAAATGATGTTTAGGTCCTCAGCCAATCTACCAAAGCCTTTTTAATCAATAATATACCTGAAGTACAGTACTGTTAGTACTAAAAAACCCAACCATGATATATAGCATATTCCTGGGGAATCATTTGATTTAAATACTTACTGACTTCTGTTTGAGGCTGTCTTGGAATACAGTGGTGGATGCAATACTGCCTCGGCCCACAAGGAGGAGAAAAAATGGAGAGGGAGTTTCTATCCAACTAACTCTGACTTTAGCCAGAATGAAGGAAGCTTTTTAAGATTGGTATAGGCAAAATGTTGAATAATTGATTCGGAGTTCTATCGTGAGAGCCAGGGACTGCATCTCCCTTAGGATTCTCATTTGGTATTTCATCTTAAAGATATATCCACCGAGCTCCTTCTCTGTGCTAAGCCCTAAGCTAGTTATTAGGGACATAAATATGAGTAAGACATCATGTACTCACAGCCTGCATGTGTAGATGAGTAAATTACACACACAAAAATATCGTAAATGCTATTGGCAGGGTCGGACAGCAATCCAATTGAGTAGTTGTGGAACAGAAGCATCCCAAGGGAAAGAAAATACAGTTGTTTTCAGTTCCTAGGTATATTTAGAGCCATGATTCTCTACTCAGACCCAGTGCCCTATTTTTTGAAGCTGTATTTTGTAATGTCCCCTTTACTTTCCTAAAATAATATTAATAGATAATATAACTTATCTACACATATAATATGTTATATATTTTTGATATATAATATTTGTACTTATGGGGTACATGTGATGTTTTTTTACATGCATGGAATGTATAATGATCAAGTTAGGGTATTTGGGGTATCCATCACCTCAAGCATTTATCATTTCTATGTATTGGGACATTTCAAGTCCTCTCTTCTAGCTATATTGAAATATATAATATATTGTTAACTTTAATCACCCTACTCTGCTAACAAACATTAGAATTTATTCCTTCAATCTAACTGTAACACATATAATATTTTAAAGTCAACATAAATTCCATATTTGTAATAGAAAGGATAAATAAGAAGAAAGCAGCTTAAGATAAAATAGACTTACCAATGTGTATACTTACATATAACTACACTGGAAAATGTAATAAAACAGTCAGATGCTTGCCACTTACAATGCATAAGTTTGGCTAAGAAAATATGTTTAGATAAGAGAAGAAGATAAATTTGGATAAGAAGATAATATTCAACTGAATATTGGTGACCCTTTTGTATATTTGCATTTAAAATAAGAGTGAAATAAATATATTCATTGAGTGTGACAGCAACAGTTGCAAACAGATGTGGGTGTGCTGTGTAATCGAATCAGTTAAGGAGCAGCATTATAGCAGGAGACATCACTTTCCAAAATGGTGAGCAAATCTTGGTGAAGTTCCAAATACTGTAGTTACGTTCCTAGAAAATTCCTATGTAAAAATGTGTTATGTACAATAGGGCTAGGATCAGGTCACAGATACAGTAAGCGAGCTTTTCATTTACACATGTGTCTGATGAGACGTGTAAAAGTTGTGACAGACACAGGATTTACACACACATAGCAGGGTGTCCTGCATTCCTGGGCCTTGCCCTCCAAAATACTTCACAACTTTAGAAAACTCATTCAAAAAGGACCCTATTAATCTCATTCAGCAGCACTGATTATGGGGATATTTTCCCATTGAAGAAAGCCAATCCAGTACTACTGTGTGACTATGTTGAAAACATAGAATTCTCTTAAGTTTTTGGTATGCAGGTAAGTTTAGAGGCTGACTAAATAACAAACAAAATAAACACCAACAAAATCAAACCAAGCAGATTGCTAAACATTCCAGACATCTTAATAGTAGGCACAATAGGTGAGGCAGGCTGATAGAGAGGATTTGATCATAACTGTCAGGAGTTTCATTTTCTTTGTGGGAGTTGTCAGACAAGACTTCACAGATAAAGTGACGTCTAAGCTCATTTTAAAAAGATAAGTGTGAGTTGCTGCACTGAGATCTTAGCCCTCAGACCCTGGTCCTTCCCTGGGAGGTGATGGAGCTCAAGGAGAGCCCTGGAGGCTGTCCCCACCCCTAGGGCCTGCCCCTCCAGTTGGGGTCCACCCCTCCCTCCTTTGCCCTAGCCTGAGGCCCGGTCCCCAGGACCTGCCTTGGAGCCGCCCCTTACCCCCTTCCCCTTCCCCAACTGACACCTGAGACTGCACCTCCCTGTGGAAATCCACTGCTCTCCCTCCTCCCCATCCCTCCTTCCCTCTTCTCTTCTTCCTTTGTGCTCCCTCAGGCCCAGCCCACCCCTACTTCCCACGCCCTGCCCCAGACTCACTCTCCACTGTGACTTTGGCCTGTGCCTTTCAGTGGGGGTCTTGCAGCTGAAGAAGCTGCAGTCAGCAAACCCCACATTGTGCAGAACCAGGCAGCAACACATGCCCTTGATGTTGATCTCCAGGTTCTCTTCCGGTGCCCAGGCTACCACATCCTGTGTCTATGGCAGCTCCGGCATGGCTGTGTCAACTCCACCTCCAGGCTCACTGAGCTCTGCTCCTCCTCTGTCTGTGGCTCCAGCTTCCTCTTAAACAGTACCAGTGCCTCTGGAGTGATGGGAGAGGGGAGATCATGACAGCCATCGCCCACCACCGACCTCCAGAAAGCCAAGGCACAGAGGGCACACCCAGCCTCCAGCACCTGCCCTAGCCTGGCCCAGTGTTTCTGATAACAAATAAATTACAGCATGCATTTTCGCAAACTCAGACTTTAAGTGTCTGTGCACTTGAATTGAAGATGAGCTTGGCCTTTGAAATCATGAATAATATGGATGGGAGAAGACAGATTTGCTCACCCAATTTGTGGAATATTAGAATTAAAAGGAATCTTCCCTCACTTTTTTGTCTTGGAGCTGGCCATAAAGAAATTCTCTGACCTACCTTGTGTGATTGTAGGCAATAAGACTCATTTCAGAAGGGGTCCTGCCCCGTACCCTGCTAGAATGAATGCTGCACAGAGAGGCCAGGAAGAATCTGAACAGGCCTTGCTGAGTTTCCCCACTCAGTCTATTGTTTTGAGATCATAGCCTTTTTTATATAATCACATTTTTATATGGTTTTCAGTCATGCCTATTCAATGAAGTTTCCATAAAAGGCCCAAGAGGACACGGTTCAGAGAGCTTCCAGATAGCTGAACAGTAGAGGTTGCTGCAGGGTGGCATGTCCAGGGTGGGCATGGAAGCTCCAGGCCTCTTCCTGATAGTTTGCCTTATGCTGCTCTTCATCTGTATTCGTTGTAATATCCTTTATCCTGGAGATCCCAGCACCCCACTTGCAGCATTGGACAGATCATCCAGATAGAAAATCAACAAAGAAACATAGGACTTAATCTGCACTATGGAAAATGGATCTAATAGATATTTATAGAACATTTCATCCAGCAGCTGCAGGATACACATTCTTCTCAGCACATGGATCACTCTCAAGGGTAGACCCTAGTTCAGCCACAAAACAAGTCTTTAAAAATTAAAAAAAAAACAAAACTGAAAACGTATCAAGTACCTCCTCTGACCACAATAGGATAAAACTAGAAATCAATAACAAGAGGAACTTTGGAAACTACAGAAACACATAGAAATTAAACAATATGTTTATGAATGACCATTGGGCTAATGAAGAAATTAAGAAGGGAAACTATGAAACTACTAGGAGAAAACATGGGGAAACTCTCCAGGTCATTGGTCTGGGTAAAGATTTCTTGCCAAAGCAAAAATGGAAAAATGAGATCTCACATCAAGCTAAAAACTTTCTGCATAGCAAAGAATACAATCAACGAAGTGAATAGACAACTCACAGAATGGGAAAATAATATTTACAAACTACCCATCTGACAAAGGATTAATAACCAGAATATATAAGGAGCTTAAACTACTCAGTTGGAAAAAATCAAATAATCTAATTTCAGCATTGTCAAAGATCTGAATAGGCATTACTCAAAAGAAGACATATAAATGGCAAGTAGGTATATGAAAAAACGATCATCACTAATAATCAGAGAAATGCAAATCAAAAGAAAGAAAATCAGTGTATGAAAGAGATATCTGCACTCCCATGTTTTACTACAGCACTGTTCACAATAGCCAAGATTTGCAATCAACCTTAGTGTCCATCAGATGAATGGATAAAGAAAATGTGGTACATATGCACAATGGAATATTATTCAGCCATAAAAAGAATGAAATCCTGTCATTTGCAACAAAATGGATGGAACTATAGGTCATTATTTTAAGTAAAATAAGCCAGGCATAGAAAGACAAATTTTGCATCTTCTCATTCATATGTGGGAGCTAAAAATGAAAACAGCTGGACTCAAGGAGATAAAGAGTAGAATTACTGGAGAGGCTGGGAAGGGTAGCAGGGAGGAGGGGATAAAGTGTGGATGGTTAATGGTTAAAAAATATAATTAGACGGAATGAACAAGATCTAGTATTTGATGGCACAACATGGTAACTACAGTCAACAATAATTTATTGTTCATTTTAAAATAACTAAAAGAGTGGAATTGGAATGTTCTTAATGCAGAGAAATGATAAATGGTTGAGGTGATGGATACCCCAGTTACCCTGATTTGATCATTACACATTGTATGCCTGATCAAAACATCACATGCACCCCATAAATATATACATGATTTATGTAAATAATAATTTAAAATCAAAATAAAACTTAAAAAAAAGATGAGTGAGTGAGCATTCTCCAGGTAGAAAATGAGGCAGATGGAGAGTAGTCTAGGCAGAGGGAGCAGCATTTGCAAAGCAGTGTCATTAAAAAAGGGCTTGGCTGGTGATTGTGGTTCAGCATTCGCAGGTGTAGGGAAGTGATGGGAGAAGAAGGTTGCGATTAGATGTGAAAGGTGTATGTCACCCTACATCATTTGGATTTTATCCTGTAAGACAGGTGGTGGGGGGGTCAACTACTTTTAAAAAAGCAGTCCTTTTTAAAGGACTACTTTTATAGTCCACTTCATTTTTGAAGATGATCTCTGAGCTGGCATGAGGAGGATGAACTACAAGAGGAGAAAGATTGACTCTTGGGAGACTAGTTAGGAGTCTATTGAGGAATATAAATAGGATAAGGTCCAGGACTTACCTTAACAGGGCTGGTGTAGAAGGGGAAAAGGATTTGATTCCAGTGGTGAACACTTGCAATCCAAGTGTCTCCAAGTCTTCCAGCTCCCGACACAGGTCATAATAGCAGGCATTAGCCTCTCTCTTTTCTCTTCAGAGTCATTGTTTTAGTTGAGCTATCCTGAGCTTCTGTAGTAAACCTTCATATTTCAGTGGTTAATAGAGTAAACATTTATTTTTTGCTTATATGAGAGTCCAGTGTGTGTGTGTGTGTGTGTGTGTGTGTGTTGTGTGGTGACTCGGGGGACCTAGACTCTTTCTCTTGGTACTAGGAACTTGGAGTTCTCTGCATGTAGCTGATGCTGTGAAAGAGAATGAACATAGAGAAGGCATACCCAAGAGGTGACACACCTCACTTCCATTCACATCCTCTTGGTGAGATAGTCACCTTGCTCCGTTGTGTACAAAAAGAATTGGAATATGTAACCTCTGGCTAGGTAGCCACTCCCCAGCAACATTTCTATGTCATGGAAAGGGAAGCACAATTTATGCCAAATAACTATTTCTACCATATCCTGCTTCTCTGGCCACAGGCAGGAAAACCTTAACCCCAGGAGACAACCTGAATGCCACCTAGGCATTCCATCCATCTCAAAGTCCACATTCTGTGGGTGATGCTAAATCCCTCACACCATTAATTCTGGATATGGCCCCTCATTATCCAGAAACCTTTGTACTAAAAGGCACGTTATCAGCCTTGCAATATACAGGCATACATCATTTTATTGTGCTTTGCTTTATTGCACTTTATAGATACTGCAATTTTTACAAATTGAAAGTTTGTGGCAACCCTGCCTGGAGCAAGTCTCTCAGCACCATTGTTCCAACAGCATGTGCTCACTTCTTGTGTCTGTGTCACATATGAGTGATTGTCACACTATTTCAAACTTTTTTCATATTATTATATCAGTTATGGTGATCTGTGGTCAGTGATCTTTGATGTTATCATTGTAATTGTTTTGGGGCACCGTGAACTGTGCCCACATAAGGCAAACTTAATAAATGTGTGTGTTCTGACTGCTCCCCCAGCTGGTCGTTCCCTCATCTTTCTCCTTCTCTTTAGACGTCTGTATTCCCTGAAACACAACAATATTGAAATTAGACCAATTAATAACCCTACAATGGCCTCTAAGTGTACAAGTGAAGGGAAGAGTCACATGTCTCTCACTTTAAATCAAAAGTTAGAAATGATTAAGATTAGTGAGGGAGATATATCTAAAGCTGAGATTGGCCAAACACTTAGCCAAGCTCTGAATGCAAAGGAAAAGTTCTTGAAGGAAATTAAAAGTGCTACTCCAGTGAAGACACAATGGTAAGAAAGTGAAACAGCCTTATTGTCTATATGGAGAAAGTTTGAGTGGTCTGGATAGAAGATCAAACCAGCTAGAACATTCTCTTAAACCAGAACTTGATGCATGCAAAGCAAGGCCATAATTTTCTTCAATCCTATGAAAGCTGAGAGAGGCGAGGAAGCTGCTGAAGAAAAGTTGGAAGCTAACAGGATGGCTCGCAAGGTTTAAAAAAAGAAGCCATCTCTGTAACATAAAAGTGCAAGGTGAAGCAGCAAGTGCTAATATAGAAGCTGCAGTAAGTTATCTAGAAGATTTAGCTAAGATCACTGATGAAGATGACTACACTAAACAAAAGCTTTTCAGTGTAAATAAAACAGCCTTCTATTGGAAGAAGATGCCATCCAGGCCTTTCATAACTAAAAAAGAGGAGTCAATGCCTGGCTTCAAAGGGCTTCAAAGGATAGGCTGACTCTCTTGTTAGGGGCTGAAATGCAGCTGGTGACTTTAAGCTGTATCCAATGTTCACTTCCCATTTTGAAACTCCTAGGATCCTTAGGAATTATGCTAAATCTACTCGTGCTCTAGAAATGGAACGACAAAGCCTGGATGACAGGACATCTGTTTACAGCATCGTTTACTGTATATTTTAAGCCCACCATTGAGACCTACTGCCCAGAAAAAAGCAATTCCTTTCAAAATACTACTGCTCATTGACAATGTACCTTGTCACCTAAGGGCTCTGATGAAGATGTACATGGAGATAAATGTTTTCATGCCTGCTAACAAAACATCAGTTCTGTAACCCATGGATCAAGGAGTAATTTTGACTTTTAAACCTTATTATTTTAGAAATACATTTCTTAAGGCTATAGCTGCCATAGAAGTGATTCCTCTGATTGATCTGGGCATAGTCATTTGAAAACCTTCAGGAAGGAATTTACCGTTCTAGATGCCATTAAGAACATTCATGATTCATGAGAGGAGGTCAAAATATCAACATTAACAGGAGTTTGGCAGAAGTTGATTCCAACCCTCATGGATGACTTTGAGAGATTGAAGACATCAGTGGAGAAAGTAACTGCAGATGTGGTGGAAATAGCAAGAGAACTAGAATTAGAAGATAACATGAAGATGGGACTCAATTCCTGCAATCTCATGATCAAACTTGAGCAGATAAGGAATTGCTTCTTATGGGTGAGCCAAAAAAGTAGTTGTTTAAAATGGCATCTGTTCCTGGTGAAGATGGCGTAACGTTTTTGAAATGACAATAAAGAATTTAAGTTGAGAAAGCAGCAGCGGGGTTTGAGAGGAGTTGATTTCAATTTTGAATGCAGTTCTACTGTGGGTAAAATGTTATCAAATAGCATCGCATGCTATGGAGACATCTTTTTCAAATGGAAGAAACAATCTATGTGGCAAACTTCACTGTTGTCTTAGTTTAAGAAATTGACACAGCCACTTTAACCTTCAGCCACCACCCTCCTGATCAGTCAGTGGCATCAACATGAAGGCAAAACCCTCCACCAGCAAAAAGATTATGACTCACTGAAGGTTTAGGTGATCATTAGCATTTTTAGCAGTAAAGTATTTTTTAATTAAGGTATATACATTTTAGTAGACATAATTCTATTGGAAACTTAATAGGCCACATTATTTTGTAAACATAACTTTCGTATGCACTAGGAAAGCAAAAATTTTATGTGACTTGCTTTATTGCAATATTTGCTTTATTGTGGTGGTCTGGAACTGAACCCACAATATCTTTTAGGTATGCCTGTACAATGATGGGTCAAGGCTGGGATAATTGCATTTAAAATACCCTTTGGGGAAGGGAAGAATGGATGACATAGGCCAATCATTGACCCATAACATGGAAGAAATCCTACTAGATATTATTGAAGGCCCCCCTCTGTTCTGGCAGTAGAGCAAATTTCTTTTTTAGATCCTGGTTTGCTGTCTTGGAAGAATGTCTTTGTTCATTGTTCTCTGTAGCCCTCACTACCCTCTGGGAAGTTTCTTCATTGTCCATTACTCTCTATGGCCACATCCAAAATGGGTATTGAGAAGTATGCCCTTCCTGGAACTTACACGACTTCCTTAGCTTGCTTCTTCTCAATTCAAGTCTCAATGCCTAGAGGTTGTTTTATAGTCACTGTTTTTTTTTTCTTTTTCCTTAAGGCTTCACTCTTAATTTTTTCGACAATAATATTCCCTCACAAATCCTCGTAGGTTACTTATCTATTTGCTTTCTGTCGGTTACACTATGAACTACAATGAAGGTTCTTTATTATTCATAATTTTTGAACCTGCTTCATTCCTTTGCTCGCATCTCAACTACCCATGTCTCAAGTGATTTTGTTGGGGTCATCTCAAAAATAGGCTTGAGTGGTTAAATAACTTCATTAATCAAGGCTGAGTCACTTTGTCTAACTAGGAAGTCATAAAGGACTTCTGTCACTCAAAGCCTTTTTCAGTGTTGTTATAGTTCCTAAAGCAGTGGGCTGTTCCAGCTTCATGAGGTCTTGTATTTCTAGACCTTGGCTTTTCCCTCTTATCTGTGTTCTCAAACTGGCCATTCTTTCCTGAGATCATCGATTATTTTGTAATACTTTGCTGTGGGCAGTGAGGAGCAACCACTACACTCTAACATTCTGGCTCTTTCCAACCATTTCCTCCAAAGCTATAGATCTGCCCTCTAAGTAAGCACAGTTTTGCCAAGGCATATCAGGGTCCAGGCCTCTCCTTTTCTGTGTCTGTTTCCTTCCTGATGGCCAATGCCACGTTTTTAGACTTTTGCAAAGGCAGCACCCCCCTGCAAGGTATCAATTTCAAGTTAAATTAGACCTACCTATCAGGTACATCGCCCTATTTGGACAATGGGCACACTTAAAGCCCTGACTTAAGCATTATAAAAGGTATCCACATAACAAAAACATTTGTATGCCTTTAATATTTTGAAATTAAAAAAAAGATAAGTTACGATAATGCTAGCTGCTGTAACAAACACCAGAATGTTAGTGATTTGACATAACAAGGGTGTATTTCTCACCCACATAACAATCAAGTGAAGAGAAGAGAGAGCACAGATAAGGCACAACCATCTCTTAGACATCTTGACTCAGATGTGACAACAGCACTTCTGCTTATATTTCACTTTTGAGGCCTGGTCAAATAGCCTCACCGTAGATGCCAGGGGGGTGGGAAATGTAATCCCTGGCTCAGCTTCTCAGTGACAATTCTCTCTTATGAAGGTGAAGCACAAATTTAGATAGACAACTAGCCATCCTTGCTATAGTCACCTTTCTTCAAAATAAGTTAGGGAAGAAAATGTTTGAATTAAATTCACTCCCTGGTTAATCATGATATGATGGCATCTCCCCCTCTGCATGCCTGTCTTCTCTTTGGCTCTCCACCCAGACCTCTGGGACGTCTTCTTCCTCCGAGACACGTCTTCCTTCATTCTCTAAAGCATCACTTTTATAATGCTCTCGTATATAACAGACTCTGGCTGTGTGCTTTGGGATAAAGGATGGTAATTACAGCACAGACAAGAAACGAATTCTAATTAAATGTTAGATGTCACTGCTCCTAGAAACACATTTACCATTTCTCATCGCAGGGGTTTTATCACCCGTCCATATCTCACTGGGGCCCAGATACCAGACATTTGCCAGGCCTCTCTTCCTCTAGACACTTCCTCCCATGTTTTCATCCAGAATTTTCCCACTATCCCTTCTCAAGGTGACAGGGGATGACTCCAAAAGTCAGAGGTAGTTCATTATGCAGAACAATTTAACTCTTGTGTGTCTCTGACTTCCACAAGGACACTTGCCTGTAATAGCCAAACAGTCCATTATGGGTTTTTTTCTGAAACAAAGAAGCAGTTCTTTACCAAGAGGACTTATTGTTTCTTGTACTCTAATTGGCTCGAAATTGTCGCCAGCTTTTTAAAATGCACTCAGAAACTATTTAGTAAGCACTTTTCAGATCTAAAGCACTCTGCTAGGTCACAAGGTTAAACAAACTTAGTCCTTACCCTCACGAGGCTTATGGTCTGTCTGAAAGCAAGCGTGGAAACTCCAGATCCGCTCAAAGCTAATTGCAGTGAGTCTGCCCTAGATCCAGTGATTGATGATTCTTTGGGTTATGAACTATTTTGAAAAGGAAGAGGAGGAGCAGCATGCAAGCGCTGTGCTAAATTGGGGGAGTTGAGACATTATGCTGTTGTTATTTCCCAGAGATAATTTTGTGCTCTGCTCCTGTCCACTTGTTTTATTTTTTGTAGACTCTAGGTTTTGAGCTATTTAGTGTTTTTACATGCACCCTCCCCCTTTTATTTTCTAACAGGAAAAGCTGGTCCTAAAAGGAAATCAGCCAGGTGGGTGAATGTGGCTCTGCGTGTCCCAATAGATAGAAAGTTAGACTTTTGGAAGATCAGGGGACGTCCCGTCCAATTATGGGAAAGGGTGTCTGGGAGCAGGCAATATTCGGAGATTCAGACAGGCAGGGACAGGCAGAGGCAGGCAGATTAGAATAGTCCAGCCCCATAGGCACAGAATGCTATGGTTTGTGGGGACATTGGGATATCGAATTTAGGAAGAAGTCTCTTCTAAGTAGCAAGCAGGGGTCCACCCAGTTTAGACATCTCCATTCTCAGGAAAACCAGGTGATGGTCACATTATCAAAGAAGAGATCCAGGCACAATGGACACAACTGATTCTTAGAGCATCACCAAACTACCAACCCCACCACTACAGCTTACTCACTGGACTCTTAGCTTCTTTCCTTGTCCTCTCAGTTAAATTTACACTTTGCCTATTTTTTACAAAAAACAAATCTGATCACATCATACATTTACTGAAAGCCCTTAAGTGATTTCCCACTTTTCTTAGGATAAGGGCTTGAATCTTTAACTTGGGGGTTCCCCTAGTCCTTCTTCATTTTCCAGAGCATCACTAGCATAAGGCTGTTGTACGTGATGGGCTCTGGTCAGTCTGGACCCTGTCCACCAGCGTCATCTCAGGCACTGCTCACCTCTTGTTTTCCGCTATAATTTCTGGCTTTAATTTAGTTTGTCTGAGGTGCCCTGGGCTTTCCTGCCAGAAGGCCTTCACATGTAGTTGCTTGGGATGCTCTCCCTTTACACTTTCACCTAATTAAATTCTTACTCATGTTTCTGATCTCAGGTCAAAAGTCACTTGCTCAAAGGAGTCTTCTTGGCTCCAAGAGCAGGGCAGGTGTCCTATCACACTCTTTCCTGGTGCTCTGTGTTCTCTGTGGCACTTACCCCAAATCTAACTTCAAATTGTGGGCAATGGCTCATTTTATATTGGTTTTCTCACACTACTGTCAGCATCGTGTGTGAGAATGTAAGCTCAATAAAGGCAGGGACTGCCCTTACTCACTACTTTATCCACAGCGCCTCCTGGAGCTCCCTGCACGTAGTAGGTGCTCATTATTTATTTGCAAATAAATGAGTGAAGGAATGGATGGAGCTGGGGCCCAAGTCAAGTTCTAGGTCATAAAACAGAACCAGGCGCCCAGTTCCCAAGAACTGCTGCTCAGGGTGGGGCAGTATTGAGCCAGAGCAAGTTTGCTTGATGGTGAACCACCAAGCCATGACCCTGCCCTATTTACACTGGCATACTCTTTACATTCTTCTAGACGAGGATCAGTGTGGTCTAGGAATCTAGAAGGGAGTAGAGTTTGTAAGTGGAGGCCCAGGGTCTACCATTGGTGGGCATGGAGGTGGTTGGTGGAGAGAAATACATACAAGGCAAACATGGTGCTTCTGGTAGAATTTTTCTCTCATCCTTATTAAGAACAGAACTTATTTCTTATTTAAGAACATAACTCATCCTCATAACTTCACAGGCAAGTTTTCCAGACCCGTGCTTGCCAATAGAACTAGACGTGATGACGGGAATGTTCTAGATCCGTGCTCTCCAATACCATAGCCACTAGCCACATGAGCTATTGAATATTTGAAATGTGATTTGTGAGACTGAGAAATTGAATTTTAAATTTAAACAGCCACATGTGGCCAGTGGCTACTATACTAGACAGTGTAGGTCTAGACTGTTAGCATGAACTACTTTAGGAAACGCTAAGTTTCAAAGGCAGTATGGTGTCAATTCTAGACACATTCACTTATAACCAGTGTTGGCCTCCAGTTTACCATATAAGTAATCTTTAGCGTCCAGTGCCTGTTTTGACTCTGATAAGTGTCTCCCAGGTATATCCTATTGAAGGATTTTGAATGCACTGTCTCCTGTTTCTATAGGAATTGTAGAAATTGTTCTTTGATGAGGACATTTCTTTATTTCTGTGGACTGTACCAAAATGTAAAGTATTATACAAATGTAGAACAGTATCTTTGTAAGTATCTATGTAATATAACCCTAAATGCTTTCTCACACCCACTTTTCCCAAGCAGGACTTCTTTCTTTGTACCCTCCCCTCTTCTCTCTCTTGTGCTTTCTTTCTCGATTCTAATTTCCTTTTTGACCTCTAAAATGACACATACACAACGCTGTGTCCTTTAACAAGTTCCTTTTCTTTTGCGTGTTGATTTCTTTTCCTTTGTGCTTATTTTTTTTCCTTTTTTTATTTTTATTTTTTAATGTACCATATAGTGTAATGATAGGAATATGACAGCAAAGAGATTTAATTTGTACACTTAGATTCATTTTGGTAGAATTTGATTCATCATAGTGGACTGAGAGTCATTTAACTGCATACTTTAGCAGCAATATAAAAAATTATAAAAATGAGTTTTCAAACACAAAATAGTACATCATAGTAAAATTGCTCTTATGAAAGATAATATTTTCCATTTCCCAAATGAAAAATATATGAATAATCTGTTTCAATTTGTAAAAAGTAAAACAAAGATTTATTTTAAATCAGGGCCACTCAGAGTAAATTTGGATAATTGCAATATTCATGGGTATAGAGACATATCAGCTTTCCAGTTGTGTTTGAGCTTTTTAAAAAAATTTCTGTTTTTATTTCCCTCATATGTTAAAATGGTAAAAAGATCCAGGGAACTAGGAAAGTAAAATAGATTCTAATGCATAATCTATACCTCCCTTTTATTTCTAGCAGTTTCTTTATAGACTTTTGAGTGATAAAAGACAGAAAGGAACTACCTTTTATCACCAGGCTCTGTGCCAGGCCTTTGCCAGATTTTCACATTTCGACTTCACGAATTGTTTAGCAGGTGTTAGTATTTCCATTTTTCATATGAAGAAACTAAGATGCAAGTCCACATAGCTGGTAGGTGAAGAGCTAGGATTTGAAACTCAGACTTTTGGATTTCAAAATGTTTTCTCAATACTGTATTAGTTTGATCCCTTCTTTCATCCAAGGTTATGATTCACTGAAAGTTAATTTACTTTTCAAGGTGAATCCCAATTTATGTATGTATGTATTTATGTATTATTTTTAAATACTATGGGGGTACAAATGGTTTTGGTTACACATATCACTTTTGTTATGCTTGAGTGAGGATTATAAGTGTGCCCATCACCCAGATAGTGTTCATTGTACCCATTAGGTAGGTTTTCACCTATCCCCTTATCTTCCATACCCCCTGTTTGATTTCCACTGAGTTTTACTTCCCTCTGTGCACGTGTGCTCATCAGTTAGTTCCAATTTAATAGTGAGTATATGTGGTGTTTGTTTCTCCATCCTTTAGATACTTCAGTTAAGATAATGGTCTCCAGTTTTGTTGAAATTGTTGCAAAAGGCCTTAATTTGTCCTTCTTCGTGGCTGAGTAGTATTCCATAGTATACATATACCACATTTTGTTAATCTACTCATGAATTGATGGCGCTTGGGTTGATTCCACATCAGTTCAATTGTGAATTGTGCTGCAGTAAACATTTGAGTGCAGGTGTCTTTTTGAGAAAAATGACTTCTTTTCCTTTGGATTAATACCTAGTAATGAGGTTGCTGTATCAAATGGTAGGTCTACTTTTAGTTCTTTGAGAAATCACCATACTGTTTTCCATTGAGGTTTTACTAATTTGCAGTCCCACCAATAGTGTATAACATTCCTTTCTCTCCTCATCCACACCGGCATCTATTGCTTTTGGACTTTTTAATAAAAGGCATTCTTCCTGGGGTAAGGTGTTATCTCATTGTGGTTTTAATTTGCATTTCCCTAATGAATAGTGACATTGAGCATTTTTTCCTGTCTATTGGCTATTTTTCTACCTTCTTTTTAAAAGCTTCTGTTCATGTCTTTTGCCCACTTTTGGGTGGTTTGCTTTTTTCTTGCTGATTTCCTTGAATTCTTTGTAGATTCATGTTATTAGCCCTCTATCAGATATATAGCTTGCGAATAGTTTTTCCTATCCTGTAGGTTGTCTATTTGCTCTGTTGATTATTTCCTTAGCTGTGCAAAAGCTTTTTCATTTAATCAAGTCCCATTTATTTATTTTTGTTGTTGCTGTGATTGCCGTTGGGGTCTTCATAAATTCTTTGCCTAGACCAATATCTAGAGGAGTTTTCCAACATTTTCTTCTAGCATTCCCATGGTTTCATGCCTTACATTTAAGTCTTTTATACATCTTGAATTAATTTTTGTG
>VBSM01001124.1:21189256-21242604 GCA_008086735.1 Cheirogaleus medius
GGCCTCCCAGAGTGCTAGGATTACAGGCGTGAGCCACCGCGCCCGGCCCGTCAGTGAATGGTTTTATATCTGGGTTCTCTGTTCTGTTCCACTGGCCTGTGTCTCCATTTTTACTCCAATACCATGCCATTTTGCTGACTATAGCTTTGTAGTATAGTTTGAAGTCTGGTAATATGATGCCTCCAGATTTCTTCTTTTTGCTTAAGACTGCTTTGGCTCTTTGGGTTCTTATCTGGTTCAAATGAAGTATAGAATTATTTTTCCTAGATCTGTGAAATATGATGTTGGTATTTTGATGGGGATTGCATTGGATCTGTAAATCACTTTGGGTACTATGGACATTTTAACAATGTTGATTTTACTGATCCATGAACATCATATGTTTTTCCATTTGTTTTTGTCATCTGATAATTCTTTCCTAAGTGTTTCATAGTTCTCTTAGTAGAGATCTTTCACTTCCTTGGTTAAGTATATTCCTAGGGACTTTATTTTTCTTTGTGACTATTGTGAATGGTAATTAAGTCTTTTATTTGACTTTCAGCTTGACTGTTATTAGTGTATATGAGTGCTACTGATTTGTGTACCTTGATTTTGTAACCTGAGACTTTGCTGAATTTATTCATCAATTCCAGGAGTCTCTTAGTGGAGTCTTTGTGGTTTTCTAGATATAAGATCATATCATCAGCAGAAAGTGATAGTTTGACCTCCTCTTTCCTGATTTGGATATCCTTTATTTCTTTCTCTTGCCTGATTTCTCTGGCAAGGAATTCCAGTGCTATGTTGAATAGAAAAGGTGACAGTGGGCACACTTTTTTTGTTCCAGTTCTTGGTGGAAATGCTTTCAACTTTTCTTCATTCAGTATGATGTTGGCCTGGGGTTTGTCATATCTCATACAATTTTGAGATATGTACCTTCTATGCCTAGTTTGTTGAGAGTTTTTAATCATGAAAGGGTGCTAGATTTTGTCAGATGCTTTTTTTGCAACTGTTGAGATGATCATATGGTCTTTGTTTTTGCTTCTGTTTATGTGGTGAATCACATTTATTGATTTACAAATGTTGAACCACCCTTGCATTCCGGGATGAAACCCACTTGGTCATGGTGGATTATTTTTTTTGATGTGCTGTTGAATGAAGTTTGCTAGTATTTTACTGAGGATTTTTGCATCTATATTCATAAAGGATATTGGTCTGTAGTTTTCTTTTTTTGTTGTGGCCTTTTTTGGGTTTGGGATAAAGGTAATACTGCCTTCATAGAATGAGTTGCGAGGATTCTCTCCTTCTTGATATTGTGGAATAACTTCTGCTGTATGGGTACCAACTCTTCTTTGTAGGTCTGGTAAAATTCATCTGTGAATCCATCTCATCTGGGTTTTTTTTTTTGGAAGCTTTGTTATTACTGCTTCAATATTGTTGCTTGTTATTGGTCTGTTCAGGAGTTTTATTTCTTCCCGACTGAGTCTTGGGAGGTTGTGTTTTTCCAGTAATTTGTACATTTGCTCTCTGTTTTTTGAGTTTATGTTCATAGAGATTTTCATAGTATTCACAGGTGATATTTTGTGTGTCAGTTGTAATATCTCCTTTTTCATTTCTGATTGAGCTTATTTTGGACCTTTCTCTTCTTTTCCTGGTTCATCTAGCAAGAGGCCTATCAATTTTGTTTATCTTTTCAAAGAACCAACTTTTTGCTTCATTGATCCTTTCCATTGTTTTTGTTTGTTTGTTTCCATTTTGTTTAGTTCTGCTCTGACCTTCATTATTTCTTCCTTCTGCTAGCTTTGGGTTTGGTTTGCTCTTCCTTTTCTAGTTCCTCGAGACATGTCATTAGATTTTTGATCTGTGATTTTTCTGTCTTTTTGATAAAAGCTTTTAAGGCTATGAGTTTTCTCCTTAGGACTGCTTTTGCTGAATACCATAGATTTTGATAGCTTGTGACCCCTTTGTCGTTTAGTTCAAGGAATTTTTTTTTATTTCAGCATATTAAGGAATTTTTTAATTTCTATCTTAATTTCATTATTGACCCAATAATCATTCAGCAGCAGGTTGTTTAATTTTCATGTCTTTGTGTAAAATTGAGTGTTTCTCTTGGAATTAATTTCTAGTTTTATTCCACTGTGGTCTGAGAAGATACATGGTATGATTTCTGTTATTTTGAATTTGTTGAAACATGTTTTGTGGCCTAAGATATAAACAATCCTGAAGAATGTTCCATGTGCTGATCAGATGATGTGTATTTAGTAGTTTGGGGGTAAAATGTTTTGTAAATGTCTGTTAGGCCCATTTGTTCTAGAGTCCCGTTTAAGTCCAGTGTTTCTTTATTTATTTTCTGCTTGGATGATCTTTCCAGTTCTTTCAGTGGGGTGTTGAATTCCTGGGCAATTACGATGTTGCTGTTTATCTCTTTGCTTAGATCTTGTAGGGTTTGCTTTATGAATCTGGGTGCTCCTATTTTAGGTGCATAGATATTTAGGATTGTTATGTGTTCTTGTTGAATTGATCTCTTTACCATTGTGTCATGTCCACCTTCTTTCTTTTGGTTTACATTTGCATGGTATATATTTTCCATCCCTTCACCTTGAGTCTAAATGAATCCTTGTGGGTTAGATGTATTTCCTGGAGACAGCAGTCCCAGAGACTTAAGTTGTATTTTTACGTCCATTCAGCCAGCCTATGTCTTTTGAATGAGGCATTCAAACGGTTCACGTTGATTGATGGAGTTGATATGTGGGGTGCTGTTCCATTCATCCTGTTGAGTAATACCTTATTCCTTTTTTCACCTCTTGTGCTATTGTTTTATATGAGCTTGGAGCTTTAGCTTTTGGGTGGTTTTAAACTGGTGGGTGTCTATTGTGCTGATTCATGTATAATGCCACTGAGTATTTCTTGCAGGGCAGGTCTGGTCTTGATGAATTACCTCAATGTTTCCTTGTTTGGAAAAGTCTTTAATTTTCCTTCATATATGAGAACTAGTTTTACAGGATACAAAATTCTAGGCTCTGAATTATTGTTCTGTTTAAGAAGATTGAAGATGGGGCTCCAATCTTTTCTGGCTTGTAAGGTCTCAGTTCAGAAGTTTGAAGTTAACCTGTTGAGTTTTCCTTTGTAAGTTACTTGATGTTTTCAGCTTGGCTTGCAGGAATTCCTCCTTCATGTTGATTTTGGCCAGTCTGATGACCATGTGCCATGGTAATTGCCTTTTTGTAATTAATCTCTTTGTTTGTTGAGCTTCTTGCACCTGGATGTCTGAATCTCTAGCAAGACCAAAAAGTTTTCCTCAATTATTCCCTCAAATAGGTTTTCCAGCCCTTGTGCATTTTCTTCTTTACCATTATGGATGCCTATGATTCTTATATTTGGCTGTTTTACATAATCCCATTCCTCTTAATTCTCTCTTCTTTATTTTTAACTAACTGATTTAACTTGAAGGAGTTGCCTTCAGGCTCTGAGTTTCTTTCTTCTGCCTGATCTAGTCTATTCTTAAAGCTTTTCACTGTGTTTTATATTTCCTTAAATGTATTTTTCATTTCCATAAGTTCTATTGGGGTTTTTTTTAATATATTGATTTTTTTAGTGACTTTTTCATTCATTTCCTGAGTTGTTTTCCTGGTTTCTTTGAGTTAGTTTTTGATTTTCTCTTGTATTTCATTGAGCTTCCTTAGAATCCATATTTGAAATTCTTTATCTGTCATTTCAGTATTTTCATTTTGGTTGGTATCCATTGCTAGAGAGCTGGTGTTCCCTTTTGGGGGTGTCCTTTCACTCTGATTTTTCATGCTTCTGGAGTTCTTTCACTGATTCTTTCTCATCTGGGGAGCTGTTACTTCTTATTTTTGGATTTTCTTTTGTTCAGATGGGACCTGTTCTCCACTCCCCTCACTTGTAAAGGAGTGTCTGTAGCATATGTTGAGTAAGAACCTTTGGCTTTGCTTGTGGATGCTTTGATGGTGATCTAGGTTCTGGATGGATGCCTTGGTTATATTATAGATGTCCTTAGTGTGGTGGTTGTCTCAGTTGCTAGTTGTTTGTAGGCTGTAGCAATGGTGAGGTATGTGTGTGGGCAGATTCCCTGTCTCTGTTTGATGAGGAAAGATGAAGGTCTTTGAAATCCTTTCTCTTTCCCCAGCTCTGTGGTCTTCTTAACAGTGTGACTTGTATTGGGATTCCCAGTTTAATCTCTGAGACAGTAGGTGGTCTTTGTGGGTAAGAATCAACCATATACTGTATGATTGAATCAGTAAATGCTGTAAAGGGCTGTTGAAATTGACCTTCCTGTCAGTAGATGGTGCTTGCCAGAAGGAACTAGCTGCGGTGTTGTTTGGGGACCTGTGACTGGCTCTAGCCCCTCAGGAGAATGTCCCAGGTGGTAGGTGGGGCCCTGGAACTTACAGATGAGTCCTTATTTTCTACCACAGCAAAGGCAGGTGGGAGAGTGAGGCTGGATGGGGCTGGGTTGGGTGAGCTTGTCCTCAGGCTCCACAAAAGCTGGTAACGTAGTTGTTTTAGCATGGGTCAAAGGTCTGCTCCCAGCTTCTGAGGAAAGCTACCAGGGAGGGGCTGAAGTGGCCCCACCCAGGAAGAATGTCTGCATGTGGAGGTGGGAACATCTGAGATTCATAATCCAGCTGTCAGGAGCAGGTTTTGCTCTTCTCCCCTCTCCCCTGCTCTGCAGTCTCCCTTCAGTGTCTGCCAGCAGGGAGGAGCTCAAACTAGCTGAGCTTCTGCATAATGGCACTGTGAGCTGGGAGCTTCCCTGTCTAGGATCCTGCCCTGGGCTGAGAACATGACCTTGCTGTGTGTGTGGAGGGGGTTGCTCCATGAGTGCACTGCAGCTGGGACCCACACTATGCTCTCTTTTCAGTTCTACCCACTTGGACTCCCTCATCTCCCAAGATTAGTTCACAAGTGTCCCCTCCATGCCCCTGTGCAACATGATCGAGTCCTGGGGGTATGGGATCTGGCCTGCAGGCTTATCCCTGGGTCCCCAAAGATCAATTCCTAATTGTACTAAAGATAAGTGTGCTGGTCCTGAGTTTCCTATGTGGTGTTTAAGCAGGTTTGATGTCCCTTTGCTTCAGGGTGTGCCCTGCTCTGATGGAGCGGCCAGGCAAGCAGCACCAAGGAGGGCCAGTGAGCAGGAAGCTCACAATCTGAGCACCCCTTAGTCCTCTGCATGTTTTAAGAGGAATGGATTGATCCCCTCTCTCTGTGGAAGCCACGGTACTGTGTATGTACAAACAGGGGGGAAGCAGCAGTTCCTGAGAGCCCTGGCTCAGTCATCTCTCTTGAAAGCCACAGGCAGGGGAAGGGAAGGGGAGGAAAAGATTCCAAATGGGAGAAAGCTAGTACTCTTGCCATCTCTATCCCTCTTTTGAGAAGGCAGCCTGCCTGGAATGTCCAAGCTCTGGGGTCATGCAGATCCTCCAGGAACGACCTGCCCCTGTGGCTCCTGCAGTCTGTGCCAGAGTGGGGAAATGTTTGTGTGGGAATCAGCAAGATGAAAACTGAGGGGTTGAAGCCTCCTGGGAGGACAAAGATGCATGGTTGGTGGAGAAGCAATATGGCACCTGCCATTTCTGCTCAGGTCTGATTGGAAGCACCCCAAGAGGGCTGACAGGCTGGTATTTTGTCCTCAAGAAGCTCCCAGTTCATTGGCAGCAGCAACTTTTGGGCTCATGAGGGTATAATGCTCTCCAGTAGCTCAGGAGCCTGCTGACTGCTAGAGATGTGAGGGAAGGAGAAACAAACTGTTACACCTACCCTTTTCGCTGGATTCCAAGCCTCTCGGGGGTTTTCTCTGCCAATATCTTGCTCTTTCTTGTTCTGCTTTGCAGCTTCTTCCCGTGGAGTCTCTCGTAGGTTCTGGCACTTTTCCCTCAGAATTACACCCAATCTATGACTGTTTGTTTGTTTGTTTTTCATCTAAAACTTTTCCTTCTTTCTGAGAGGATCTGGCAGCTGGTGTCTCTGGTCAGCCATCTTCTCTCTCTCTCCCCCTTTGTGCTTATTTATAAAAGCTGTTCTATCTGGTCAGATCGTTAACAAAAAACAGCACAGAAAAAAAAAGACCAAAAAACAATTTAGATCATTAACAAAAAAAAAAAATCTCTGAAATGATGATAGCTCTTGACATGCCAATTAATACATTTTGGAGATTTAGCAAATATTATAGTTTCAATAGTAATTATATGAAGAATGTAAGGTAAAGTTTTGTCCTTGGTTTCCCCCAGTTATCACCTAGATAACATTACAGCTGCTTTTAATCCTTTGAAAGTGCCTGTTTGTCTGACTGTAGAATTCTTTGCCCTACTCTTCACAAATAAAAAGCTTTCCAATGAAGTAACAGCAGAATAAGAATGTGGTAAAGTAACATTTAGAAAGAAAAGGTCCATCTTTCCTTCTTTTTCCGTAGTCTGAATAGCCTAGAACAAATATGTCTTGGGGCTTTAATGCTAAATGTTCCAAGTTCATAAAATCATGATTATTAATCAGACTATCATTAAATATTAATTTACTTTTGAGATAAATGTCATTTTAAATTTGGAATCCTTTTTCTAAATCCAAGGAGAGCATTTTCATTAGGCTTTATAGAGAGAGTGCACATAGAAAGCTTAGAAGCTGTTAAGAAGCTATTTCTTAAACTTGGCTTCTGGTATGATTCAGGCTCAACAAAATAGTTGGTTTCCAGCATAATAAACATATTTTGTAATCATATGTATGCAGCTAAAGTAGAACATTAAGAGTTTTTTGCCATTTTTTTTAAAATTTGGAGAGCCATTTTCTTGTAGGCATTTTATAACAGTTGGAATACAAGGCTTGATATGTATGTAGTGGATGCTCAATAAATATTTGTCAAATGCATTAACAAATTAATAAACCCTCAAAGAGTTTTCAAAAATTACAAATGGTAGCTAAGGCTATAGCTGCCATAAACGTTGATTATATTCCACAAAGCCCCATGAATTAAAACATCTGTCATTTGCTGATATTTTATATTAGTTTCACTTCCTCTATAGCAATATACTTAAATCAGTTAGAAAGCTTCAACTAGGTGCTAGTTAAATAAATATTCAAGTGCATAATATTATCTTAGCCTAAAAAGAATATGCTAGAAACATAAATCCAAAAGTTCCTGAAATATTCTTTGCAGTTATCCTGTGGGTTTCTTGAGAGCAAAGCCTACTCTACCCAATTTTGTACCCCCTGCACTCAATATATAATGATAGTCAAGTAATGTTGTTTTGGAAGGAAGAGAAGGAATGAGAAAGGAATAATATTCTAAATCAGTATTTCTTATTTATATTTTATGGTATTTTCTCATGCTGACAATTATTGAAAACATAGAAATTATAGACTTATAACCAAAAATCATTAATGATTAGGTTCAACTCATCAGTATTTATAGGTTTAACTGGGTATGAGTTAGATTACTCTTGCTTCACATATTTTCTGTTCTATCATTTTAATTTTGTATTTACTTTTGGTGCTATGAGGCAGCAAAGTCTAATGGAAAGAACTTGGATTCAGGAGCAGGAGCCTGGGCTCCTAGCCCTGATGCTGAAGAGAACCTGGGAAGGTTGTTTAAATCTACCAGTGTTGTTTGCCCAGTTAGAGTGGACCCCTTCCAATGACTGTGAATTTTATATTTTTAACATTTAAAAAATACTTATAAGTATATATCTTGACTGTAAATCTTGAATACTAAGACTGATGGCATTACTTCTGAAAGTCACATACTACAATTTATGTTTAGTATTAACAATTTGGAGCTGGAAAAACAGTTGCCAATCCTACCATCTCTATCCAGAAGAAAATTGTGATATGTAATGGATTTTATACATGCTGGTTAGGTCAAGAGGTAGACATAACATTACAGGAATTATTTGGAGTTCACTCTTCCCTTCTATATCATGCTAGAAGTATTACTCAATGTTGATCCTATATTTCCACTTAGTTATCATAGGCATCCAGAATCTTGCAATTCAAGGAAAATTCCCAGTGTCTTAGAAGGTAAAGAATATGGGCTTTTGATTAAGATAATTTGGGGTTGGAATCCTGGAACCAGAACTTACTGGTTATGTCATCTTGAGCAAGGAACTTAGCTTTCTGAACCTCAGTTTCTTTATCTGTAATGAAAAGATAATAATACCCACTCCAAAGTGGGTTGAGAAATAATGAGAATTAAGTGGGATAAGCACAGTGGCTGCATGTAATAATCATTCAATATTTGGTAGGTGACAAAATGATAATCATTAACAAAATACACAAAGTATATGAGATCATAATTTTGGCTCTCCTTCAGATACAACTCTAAGAATATCCCTACCTTCTAGGAAATGTAAATTTTACTTATGGGCATTTTGATCTTAAGCTGAAATAAAATCCAAATTGTAAACCTGAATCCCATCACAATGGCTTATTTTACAGTGACATGTTCTTTTATTATAATCCTGACTATATGAGGCTTGCAAAGATGAAAATGACTGTTTTAAATATCACCATCTCTAAATCTAGAATAACTAGTACTTTCCTTGAAAGAAAAAAAAAAGAAAGAAAAAAATACATAACAACATTCAAGAAGAACTGAAAATAGAAAAAATCCAGAATTTCACAACTCTTAATCACACTACTCTTTTCAATAAGAACAATAGCTACCATTTATTTTTGAATATTTTCTCCCTTGGTGCAAAGTAACATTCTCTTATTAGACTGTTGCAATCATAATTTTTATGATTTCTCCACACTGTTTTTCAGATTATTTATTTCAAGACTGTATCATCTGGTATAAGTCACATGAACTCAGGGCTTCAGTTGGTCCATCTGTGGTCCCTAATTTTCACATTTTTATTTTAGAAAATGTTGATAGAAATCAGTGAGTTCATTTTCCTTGCCAAATGCTTTGATATTTTCTTATCAAATTATACTAAGTTATATTACTAGCAGTACATTTAACATCCCAAGATTCATAGATGATAGTAGGTCATCTCGTCCATCTGCCTTACGTTCTTACCATTAATTATTTATTATTGTTATAGCTGCCTAGATTTTCACACCACAGAGACACATGGTAGATTGAAAGAGGGGGTAGAGGTGAGGGGAGGAATATTTATAATGTGCCATACACAGATGGATGACTAAAAAATGCTGTTTAATGATCCTCATTGATGACAAGAGTGGATGGAAAACATTATTCATAAGGGATGTGGAGATGGTGGTGTCTATAGTTCAGGGAACCTCTTCTCTTTTCTGTCTAATAATGAACAGGAAAACATCAAGCATACAACTACTTATGGCAAATTCCAGTGTTTTAATTAGTTCCATTAATACTGTTGATTTGTTAGAAATTTTTTTTATGCTATAATCTAGAACACGTTATTTTGAATATGAGTAGTCAGAGAAAGAAAACAAGAAGAGGTACCTATGGTTGTGGCTATCATAAGTTTCCTAAGGTGAATTTTGGTAGTGGTCTGCCTTGAGTCTGAAGATAGGATATCTTAGTCCTTTTGGGCTGCTACTATCAGATGCCTTAGACTAGGTAACTTATAAACAACAGAAATTTATTTCTCACACTTCTGGAGGCTGGCAAATCCAAGATCAAGGTACTGGCAGATTCAGTGTCTGGTGAGGGTTCCTTCCTCGTAGATGGTGCCCTCTTGCTGTGTCCTCACATGATGGAAGGGACAAGTCAGCTCTCTGGGGCCTCTTTTATAAAGACATCAATTCCATTCATGAGGGCTCTGCTCTCATGACTTAATCCCCCCCAAAAACGAAGACCTAATATCATCACTTGGGGGATAGGATTTCAACATCTTAATTCTGAGGGGCCATAAGCATTCAGACAATAGCATATGGCCACCTATGTATTGTGATTAGAATACATTGGGGAAGATTTATACCGTTCACCTTAAATTATTTTCCCAACCCAAATACTGCTCTGCTTGTATTTTCATTATTATAGAGTTATTCCTTTCAGTCTTCACATGGAAATACATTATATTATTTAGACAAAACATGCTCAAGAGTATAAGCTTATCTTTTGGGAAAAAATGGACTCACTAACCTTGACACTTTCGTTTATTTTTCTTTATTCTTTCATTGGTGGAAATTCCATCATATTGGCTTTTCTGGCCTGAATATCTGTCCTAGGTGTGAATGTGTGCAAGCTGAGAAGTAGAAAATTCACATTTGCAAAATTTCAAACTTAAGAAATCAACCAAAGTGAACTTTTTTTTCTATTTCTCATCTGTCCCGTGGAAAATGTAGATAAGAAATCTCATAGAAGCATAAAAATCTCAGTGACAGAAGGTACCTTGGAGGCCATCTTGTCAGCCTCCTCACGAGGTAGAAGTTTCTACTGGGTGTCCCTGACAGGAGATCACCTGGGGTCTCCTTGAACACTGCCAGGCAATGGGGCCAGTAATTTTTTGAGGTAGAACATACTTTTCTCAGGCACCAATAATTACTAGAGAAGTTTTATTTATTCGTAATTTGTTCTCTACTTAGCTCCAGAAAATTAAGCTTTTATTTTGAACCCAGGGCTTGTTAAGATTGGCAAACAGCCCCCGGACTTGTGAAAATTGGCAAATAAGGGTCAATACAACTTCTAAATAAGTTGGAAGTTACCATAAATAAACTGGTATCATGTGGAGTTAACCAAAACATCTGAACAAAACAAACAAACTGAATACTAGTGCTTTGAAATTCATTATTTACTCAGTCATTCATTCTTTTGGATAGTCCAAAAACATACATTAAACACTCACATCATGTGCCACACTAGCTAGGTACCACAGATGCAAATATGGATAAAGAAAAGTCATTTTATCGAAAGACACTTGCACTGGAATGTTTGTTACAGCACAATTCACAATCACTAAGATGTGGAATCAACCCAAGTGCCCATCAATTCATGACTGGATTAATAAAATGTGGTATATGTACACCATGGAGTACTACTCAGCCATAAAAAATGAATTAATACCTTTTGCAACAATCTGGATGGAACTGGAGACCATCCTCCTAAGTGAAGTATCACAAGAATGGAAAAACAAACATCACATGTACTCACTATTAAATTGGAACTAGCTGATCAGCATTCATGTACACACATGGAAATAAAATGCTATGGAAATCATGCAGGGGGAGAGGCAAGAGGGGTTTGGTGAAATTATACCTAAAAGGTACAATGTACACTATCTGGGTGATGCACACGCTTATAACTTTGACTCAAACAGTACAAAAGCAATCCATGTAACCAAAACATTTGTGTCCCCATAATATTCTGAAATTTTAAAAAATAAATAAATAAATAAATAAAGAGATTTTCATCATTTTTAAGTAACTCATGGTCAAGAAGGTATTTCCAGTTATAAGTTCACATGGCACCCCATTCTTCTCCCCTGTAGCTTTTATCACAACTGGAGTTAGTTTCTTTCATGTTTGTTTGTAGAATGCTTGTCCACCTCCACTAGAATGTAAGCTCCATGACTTCAGGGACTGAGCCTTAAGCAGAGCAGTGCTTCATAAATATTTGCTGAATGAATGAATAAGAAGAATTCTAAATGAATAGTTATGATACAATGAGAAATCATTATAATAAATAAAACAGACTTTTAACCCATTGAGGCAGGAAAGATTAATTCTCCCTGGGGAAGATATTTATTCTTGACCTTGAATAATGAGTAAGAATTTATCAGAGAATGCAGAAGAGAGCATTTCATACGTGGAAGACATAATAAATTTGAGGAGTGGGAATGAGAGTAAATAGTTTTTAAATACAAGTAAATAAATATATATATATATAAATCTGATCATTTACTTTTTCATTCAACTAATATTTATTGTATGTCACTTTGAATACAGTAATGGATAAGATCAGACATAATCCCTGTCCTCAAGGAACTTAGAATCTAGTGGAAAAGATGGATATTAATAAAATAATCAGAGTAATCATCCTAACAAATATAAATCTGATATCTTGACAAATACTGCTACAGGTGAAAACTACCTGGTTCTATAAATTCTTAAAATAGGAGGATTATTTTATAATCAAGGAGATCAGGGGATGATTAGACTTGATCCTTGAATTGATATCTGAAGGTGAAGAGGGGAACGAATAGATGTACCACTTCCCCATAGCAGAGGATTAATGGCACATTAAAAGAAATGTAAGCATCTAGAACAGAGAGAGAGTGAGGGAGAGAGAGTGAGGGCCAGCAGGGTATGTGATAGAAGAGTAGAGGTAGCTGGAGGACAGAACTTGCAGTCTTTGTATCGTGCTGTCTTAATCTTGACAGCCTGAAGCCATGGAAGCATCTCCTACCAGAGGTGGCCCTGCCCTGCTGGCGTTTGGGCTGCAGTGTGCAGAGCTGCCTGCAGGGGTCCAGAGTGGAAGGAGGTGGTGATCATAAAACTAGTGCTAGGGAGGCAGAGAAAGGAAAGAGTGATCCTGTGAAGCGAAGTGAATCTCTTTACAAGAACACAACTAGGTTGCCTGACTGCAGCCATCACCCTTTATTGAAATGAACAATATGTGGGAGACAACTCATTTCAACTCGGTGTAGTTTGAATCAATATTTTGACACGGGGGTAGTCAAAGAAATAAAAGCTTTAAAAATCTTCGACTGGAAGGTGAAAAGCAAAGAATAATGAGGTGGGGCATAGTAGAGATTGTCTAGACATCTACAGATCTGAGTTCTAGTTCAAGCTCAGCAACTACCAAGTCATGAGACCTCTGTGGATCTTGGTCTCAGTTTAAAAAGGTGTAAACAAGGAAATTGGACCAGAATGTGGCTCCCTTCCCACATTCAGTGATTCTGCTCTCAGAACAGGGGAGTATATAATGCATTGTGTAATGTTGAAGTCATAGAGAGTAATCCTCAGCATTTGAGCTTTTAATAAAGCCACATTACCTATATGTGTTTGATTATAGAGAAATGAGGACAGGAAAATAATTTAAAGTATATTTTTACTGTGAAACAGAGCCCTACTGAGAAACATTTCTCTAACAAGAATCTTACTCCTGAACATTTCAGATCAATCATTACATGACCTAAAGGCTAAATTTTATTGGAAGAAACCTAACAAAATGTCCAGATCCTATCCAAATTTTATAAACATTTATTTGGTTTCATGGAGGCTAAATCTACCTTATGCCAAGCACCCAAATGAAATATGAAGTTTAAGTCAACCACCCACTCAGCAGATTATATCATCCACATAGAAAACCAGGTAGTGACTGCGATTTCTTTTCCAGGTTATCACAGGGTGGACAATTGTTTCCCATTCCTTTCAGTGGTACCAATAGTTTCTCTGTTGGTTGCCGTCTATATTTTTCTCATCACCTTTCATCTTTATTTATCCCCTTTACTTCACTGTGACTCTGGGAAGACTTTCACAAAAGGAGACATTTAAAAGAACATTTCTTGGGCCCCAATGTAAAGGGGACTTTTACCGTTATAACAGAAAACCCACTAGCTGAATGGCTGAACGCTCATATGAAAGTGTGAGCCTTTTTTATGTGTGTTTTGAAGCAGACCAAAAATTTCCAGTCATGACTATACCTTGTAGTTTATAAAAGGTCCAAGATGTTTTATAATTCAATGTTATATTTTTCAGAATAAAGAAGGATTTTTTTGTCAGCTATGTCTCTTAAAAGTTCATTCACCATTTTTCTAAAGACAAATCTAGTGTTTTATTATCTAAGTATAGCAAACTTATACACACACACACACACAGAATTCTCTATTCTGATGACGACAAATCATATTGTATGTCTAAATAAAATAGTTTATTTAGAAATCTGAACACATCTGATATTGAAAGATGCTCGTATTACATATCCTACTTATTACTTTCCTTGTCCCCTCTTACTGCAACGCAGTGCTTCCTTTGACCACTGAAAACAAAGCTTTTAGAATTTCATTTGAGTGTATCTAAAAAAAGCATCGGTTATATCAAGGATAAAAGTCCTGGATTTTTTTAAACAAAGAAGTATATAGTTGTGCTAAAATTAAGGAACACAGTGACATTAGCAGCCTTTGATTACAGAAAAGAAATGCCACATTCCACTTTTCTGAGGACAAGGACAGTGTTTCAGATGTTACTAGAATTTGACATATTAAAAAAACAATAAAAAGTATGAAATACATTAAAATTTTTGACCAGATTCTAAAGTAATCCAGATTTGTTGAATTTTTTTAGAATAGCTTAAAGTTTCTGGGACTTGACTTTAAATTATTTTACATATATATAAAATAAGTTTGATTTGTTTTTAGCTTGTTGTAATTTTGTTGTCTTTCATTAGTAAATTTTGGAGGTGCTTTTCAAAATTTCAGCAAGTAATAAAATGATAAAAAAACTCATTGATTAAATTTTCATCTAACTATTATGATGCTTTTCTCTCCACGTATATATTGTACGTAATCTTTGTGGCTGTCTGAAATGGAAATAACTGCTACAAAAACTTACTACTTAATACCATAAGTAGTAGTATAAAAATTTAAGAAAATGCCTTAGATCTGTACATGGAGTGATACAGACTTAAAGGTCTCAGAGCTGTTTGTTTGCAAATGCCTGCTCAGCATGTATAGCAACACAAAAATGAAACATTAAACATCACATAGACCTTTAGAAAGGTTTGCTTTTTATCTTCACAGGATCGCACATATGACTTACCATGCCTGGCTACACTAAGGAAGTGTCAAGTGTATGACATAATGCTAGTGTTTTTGAAACTACAGTAAAAAATTCTCCTCCCCCCCCCCACCGCCCCAAACTTGGAACCTCAAGCTGTAATTAGAATGCCATGATCAGAAAGTTGTGTTTTGTCAGGTTTGGCCCTGAGCATGTGGCAGCATAATTCCACACTGCTTGTAGGAGCAGCCTGCAGCTGTGCAAAACTCAAATGTTTGTTTGTTGTTTATTGTTTAAAGAGACGCTTTTTTCTCTAACAGACTAATGAAGGGATATTTAGTACATTTGCACTGGCTGACTGATTTGTTGCAAGCTTGACTTTCAATTGATCAAACGAGGTGAAATAAATCAACAAACTGCTGAAAGAAAATATTCACTGAGATTTTGCTCTTGACATAAAAATGTGTCTTCAGCCCATAACTGACCATTTATATATGTAAATTCTACACACTTGCATAACATCTACACAATTTAAGCATTGAATTATTGCATTTTGTATTATACTCATCTACTGAATGGAATTACATGATAAGTTTTATGGGTAAATAAATCACTATAATAGACATAATTTCACTTATAAAACTATATGTGAGAAAATGTAACACTGCATCTACTTTAATTACCAAAATTAAAAATATAAATTTTGCAAACCCTCTAGAGCTCTAGGGTGGTAACAGACAATACCTAATCCAGAGGGGAGTGACAGACTTTCTTGTTAGAAGAAAAATTAATATGGCAAAAAAGAACATAAATTAGAAAGGGAAAGTTGAAATGTAGAAAAATCAACTAAACACTAAATAAAATACATGGAAATTTTATGATGTTCTGAAAGTAGTCTGTTTCAAGCCATGATAAATATTAAAGCGTTCTTGACATATGAAAACCACCTTTTCTCAAGAAACTAGACACGAAAAAATGTTTCCATTGACTGTGAGGTAGTATGATAAGTTTATTTCTATCTAAAGTGAGGATAATGATTGGAGGGGGTGGGGAACCAAGCGCCACAGAATTGTAGTGGTAGGAAAAAATTTTAATCAAATGTCATAGGAAATCAAGGAACTGTAGGCACGAAATGCCATTGTTAATGGGTGAGAACACTGAAGTCCAATGAGAAAGGTGCAGGGGATGTGGAAGATCATCCAGACTGGACTCAGGTGTCCTGATCCTCAGACAGAGCCCCTTTATGATTCCATTAGACCTCCCATTAAAAGCAACTCTGGGCTGGGCGCAGTGGCTCATGCCTG
Organism: Cheirogaleus medius; assembly: GCA_008086735.1. Classification (NCBI taxonomy): domain Eukaryota; kingdom Metazoa; phylum Chordata; class Mammalia; order Primates; family Cheirogaleidae; genus Cheirogaleus; species Cheirogaleus medius. Next base: position 21,205,192 of record VBSM01001124.1, read on the forward strand.
TAATCCTAGCCCTTTGGGAGGCTGAGGTGGGAGGATTCCTCGAGGCCAGGAGTTCAAGACCAGCCTGAGCAAGAGTGAGACCTCATCTCTACTAAAAAATAGAAAAATTAGCTGGGCATGGTGGCGCAGGCCTGTAGTCCTGCCTACTCAGGAGTCTGAGACCAGAAGATCACCTGAGCCTTGGAGTTTGAGGTTGCTGTGAGCTATGATGATGCTACTGCACTCTAGCCTCGGTAACAGAGAGAGGCCCTGTCTCATAAAAAAAATAATAATAATAAATAAAGTAAAATAAATAAAAATAAAAGCAACTCTGTTTAGATATTTTCATCTTCATCTGGAGGGAAACATGGTATTTTCAACTCAGGAGGCATTTATATTAAGATTGATTATAGAAAACTTTATGAAGTATATGTAAGTCTGAAAATATATAGTTTGGTTTTGTGATTGGTTGAAAGGCTGTGAGGATGGAATGATCTAGGGAGTAGGATAGGAAGGGAGGGAAAAGAAAGGAAGAAAGATAAGCAGCCTGTGGTGTAACAGAGATAGGGGCAAGTGAGAGGGAAACCCACAGAGGAGGGGAGAGAAGTGGGAATGGCACCCAGGCCGACAGAAAGGCTCAGAGAGTTTCACCAAAGGTACCGTGATCAGGGCTGATGCTCTGCAGCTTCCATTTATCATAGGCTTATTCTGCAGGCTTGATTAATTTCTTAACACTATTCAGAGCTCTTCGACTGCTCCAGAACTTATGCCTTTGAGCCTGCACTCTTTATAAGTTAACAAGCAGAACACTCTGCCAAGGGAGAATAAAAAAATATTAACCACAGTAACAATAAGAGCAGATCATCCTCAAGTTTTAAGAAAGGGAAATCAAGAGACCATTCTTTCTCCCTGAGTTTCTCTACCCCTGGTTTGAAGAAAAAGGGTGTTGAATTTCAGCCTGTCGATTATTGTGGGATTTGAAATCAACACTGGATTTCTTATAATAGAATGTTCTTGATCAGTAAAGATATTTTGAAATTTAAGTATTATGACCCCTCTTCACTTAAAAGGCATGCTCTACAAAAAGAAAAATTCACTGTACATCATAAGCGTGAAATTATTTAAGACAAATGGTGACCTACCAGTGACTATGACATAGCATTTGCTTTTAGTAATGAGTTTTACAAGACAGCAAGTCACACTATGCCCTTGACCACAAACAAATGAGATTCTTGTATCACACTGGAGTTAGCTCTCTTTCTGGAAAACCTCCTATCTGATAGTATATTCAGTTCAAAAACTGTTTATCTTCTTCGCATTACTATAAGACTTGATATTCCAAAAAGAGTAAATTCATTTCATGTTTGTTTGTATTCACATTCAAAAAGAATTAGTTTACAGCTTATTATTCATGTGGAGTATTCACATGATCTATATGGATTGCTGCGATGTCAGTGTACCTACAACTAAGTAATTTAATGGAGACTGGACATTCAGATTCACCACTGGAATTGCCCCGTCTCTAATATTTTCAGCTGTTTTTACCTGATCCTTATACTGTTGCTCAATTTTTAAAATATATGTAGTTCATTGGCACCTGAATACAAAATTTGGACATGAGCATCAATGGTGCTAAAGGAAACACCACAAGGTGCCTGGTGTGTGTGGGTCTCGTGCTCAGTAGAGGAAAGATGGGACCTACAATTCCAGGCCGTGTTCACTTGTAATCTACTGGGAAGACTGAATATATATGTAAGGGAAAAATTTTAAAGCTAAAATGTATTTAATAGACACAGTGTTAGTCTGTTTTGCGTTGCTATAAAGCAATACCAGAGACTGGTTAATTTATAGAAAGAAGAGGTTTATTTGGCTCACGGTTCTAAAGACTGTACAAGCATGGCACCAACGTCTACTTCTGGTGAGGGCTTCAGGGAGCTTCCATTCAAGGCAGAAGGCGAAGGGGGAGCAGGTGTGTCACATGGCCAAAGGGGAGCAAAAGAGGGAGGAGGTGGTGCCAGGCACTTTTAAGCAACCAGCTCTCGCTTGAATTAGTAAAAGTGAGAACTCACTCATTACTGCAGGAAGGGCACCAAGCCATTTGTGAGGGATTCGCCTCCATGACTCAAACATCCCCCACTAAGTCCCACCTCCAACACTGGGGATCAAATTTCAACATGAGATTTGAAGAGGCCAAACATCCAAACTGTATCAGACACTAATAATAGCTTTTAATCTTAGTTTCCTTTCAGTGGTTGGAAAACAAACTTTAGAGAGAAATATGAATATTCTTACTCTATTAAGATACAATAGTGAGCATTTCACATAAACTATCCCATTAATTGTCATAATACTGTTTATGAAATAGATACTGTTATTTTTATTTTGCATATTAAGATAGTGAAGCCAGAGAATTTCAGAGAATTTGACTTATTGACCCAATCATTACAACTCTGCTTCTTTTTTTTTTAAAAAAAAAAATAGGCATTTTCGTCATCTGTGATGAAAATATGTGTATATGCTTAAAATACTCTTGTAACTATGTAGTTGAAAAAGCTCCTGATTCCAGTATATTTACTGGCCATATTTGAAATACTTCTTATGTAGCCCATCTATATTTTTTCATCAACTTGACTTATATTCGTTTGAGAGGATACTTGGCCTCCAGATGGAGAAATAAATTTAACTTACAGGATAGAGAAACCAGAGGCATGCAGAAATTGGTGTGTATCTTAAAGAGAATTCTAATTATAAGGACCTCTTAAATCTAAAAGTTTTTCCCTTTAGTATAAGCCATCGACTGTGTGAAACATGGCGTTTTACATTAAAGATGGTGTTTTGGATGAACTGAAGCTCCATGATTTTCTGCAAAAATTTAGGGGAAGATAACTAATATGCTTGCTGTTGTAGATCAGAATAATAGATTGACAAGAGGGAATACTCAAGCAGTAATATTTTAAAGAATTAGTACACAGGAGAAAAGAGCTGTGAGGCAAAAGAATACAAGCACACACATTCTGACATATATACACATCATATGTAAACTTGGATACATTTTAGACGAATGATCTCAATAACTCCATTTATACATTTTCTGGCCATGTACATTACTTTGGCCAGCTGTCTGTGGAAAATAAAGAAATGATTCATTATTTAACATTTATTAAACCCCTACAATGTATATAAGCACTGTGGTTGGTAATAGGGATATAAAAATAGAGAAGATCGTCTTTGTCCTTAAGAGCTCCCAGCATCCTGTGGGAAAGGTGTTATTGCAGGGGTATGGTGACATAGAAGAGACATTCACAGAGAGTTTCATGATCCCAGAATGGGGATATCATGGAGGGCTTTCTGGAGGAGGTGATGCTAAGCTGAGTTTTGAAGAGCGAGCAGCAGTTAGTCAAAAGGGAGTGGAAAACATGGAGGCCTTTCCAGAACACAGTGTGGAAAGGCCAAGAGCTTGAAACAGAACGGTGTGCACAGCCTGGGGTTGCTGGAATATAGTGAGGAGAGAGATGAGAGGTGAGGGTGGAGAGGTAGGCCACATCTAGCAGGATTAACCAGACATTAAAATGCTTGTAGGACTTGATACTTCCAATAATGGTGAGCCTTTACCGAGTTTAAAGCCTGAGCGGCAAGGTCAAATTTGTATCTTAGCAGATCATTCTAGTAGCTGTGTGGAGAATGTTTTTTAGGTGGACAAAGCCAGAGATCCGGATCCAGTTTAGGAGGCTGTTGTAAGAATGTAGGCAAGTGATGCTGCGGGTTTGAACCAGACTTGGTAATGGCATTGGAGGGCTTATGCAATGGTTAGGGTGTATAATTAGTAAGACCTGGTGCTCATTTGCACGTGGATGGGTGGATCAGGATTTCTCAGAATTTCAGCTTGGGTGACCGGGTATGGGGCGGGGAAATGTGAAATGCGAAATGGAGAATGAACCGGAACTGGTTGGGCAGGTTGGAGGCTTGGTCAGTTTAGCTTAAAGTGTCTGTGGTTTATCTAGAAAGAGCTGATCAGTACATGGATCTTTTAGTCTGCAGCTTCAGAAAGAGGTCTCAGGTGACAAATTTGGGAGCTGTCAACCCATAGGTAGCCTCTTCCATGTTCTACAACATTGTGTTGCCTCCTTCCCCTTTGTTATATACAGCAAAAGATTCATATCTCCAAAAATATTCAGTAATTAATGTGACACCTCCTGGCTGTAATGACAAAATGATCCCATAGGGTAGGACATACTCTAAGAAAAATGCAAGTAACCAAATGGTTATTGCTTTCTTGCAGCGTGTGGGTGGCGATGCCCGCCCCGGAGGGACACTGCTGCAGCTGACGTCATTCTTCGGGACCCCGGCCCTGCGGCTCTGTCCACTTCAAAATGGCAGAGAAGGCTCCCCCCGGCTTAAACAGGAAGACTTCAAGGTCGACGCTGTCTCTTCCTCCAGAGCCTGTGGACATTATCAGGAGCAAAACGTGCTCCCGGAGAGTTAAAATCAACGTGGGGGGCCTCAACCACGAAGTCCTGTGGAGAACGCTGGACAGGCTGCCCAGGACGCGCCTGGGGAAGCTTCGAGACTGCAACACGCACGAGAGCCTCCTGGAGGTGTGCGATGACTACAATCTGAACGAGAACGAGTATTTCTTTGACCGGCATCCAGGAGCCTTCACTTCCATCCTAAATTTCTACCGGACAGGGAAGCTGCACATGATGGAAGAAATGTGCGCGCTCTCTTTCGGCCAAGAGCTTGATTACTGGGGGATCGATGAGATCTACTTAGAGTCCTGCTGCCAAGCCAGGTATCACCAGAAGAAAGAACAAATGAACGAGGAACTGAGGCGAGAGGCAGAGACGATGCGGGAGCGAGAGGGAGAAGAGTTTGATAACACCTGCTGCCCTGAGAAAAGGAAGAAGCTGTGGGACTTGCTGGAGAAACCGAACTCATCTGTGGCTGCAAAGGTATGGAAAGCGAGGCGGCGTAGCTCGCCTGTGCGTGCTCAGGAAAGGGGCAACCTGCATTCCAGAGAGGGTCGTTTGCTTCCTTGTTTTGGTAAGACAGAATACAGTGTGGCTACTCAGATAGTGAAAAATCCTTTCCAAAATCTTATTTGGTCAAATATAGTTATTCTTCCCGTGTAATGTCATCGAATGGTATTACTCTTTCATGAATATTATCATCTGTAGGAAGAAGCCTGGGCCACATAGTGTGAGAGAGAGTTCTGGTTTCCCGGATGCTGTCTATGTGGTGTTGGTAACTTGGAGGCTGAGGGGAAAGCCCTAGCTCAGACCTCTGAGCTACTGAGTCTTGCAAAAGACCAGGGCCTGGCCTCCATCTTGAGTAAAGGGAAAGGTTCTGTCGTTGGAAGTAAAGGAGGTGCCTCTTGGCCTGGTTCTGTGGAGCTTCAGGGAAAGAGGAGAGCGTGGGCCTGTGTAGCTCAGCGGGCTGGGGTTGCGTGCATGGGGAAGGGACTGTTCTATTAAGCTATGTGAGGAACGAGTCAGTGCCCAGAGTATGTCCATGTACCTTGTGAAGGCTCCTCAAACAATGCTATTTCTGACTGTTGGTGCATAATTGTTTCACAAATGAGGCATATCTCAGAGTTCATCAAGTATTTGCTTAAAGTGAAAGTAAATTCATATTTTCCAGTGCATTTATCTAAATCTCAGAGTAAATTTTTTGTCACTAATTTTAGCATGTAATTCAACTGCATGCTTCTGTTTATCTAATTTTATCGAGAGCTTTCAGGGTTAGCTCAAACCAATTTTCATTCCATATATTTCGTTCTGTATTACAGTGTGAATGATAAGTAGAAAGTCAGAAGAGCCATGTTTAGCTGCAGGAGCATAGTATTGATGTTTTGTGCATAATAGATGAAAATGCAGAAGGGAAGAGTGTGTCATCATCATAGGAATTCTTTTGATTACTTACAGTTTTTTCAAATATCCTCCTTCTTATAAACAGTAATTATTATAGAAATATAATAGATCATATGAGACTTTTGACCCAAAATTAAGGTTCTACATGATAATCGACAACACATAAATAATGTAAATAATCAGCTAATGCAGATGATCATGCAACTGCTCCTTGCACTGTTCGATTTTGTTCCTGGTTGACTTCTAAAGGCACTTTACTTTCCAGCCAGCAGGTGCACCTAAATGAAATAAAATGTATTTCTGTTGTACATAATGGAGAAATGTATATTTTGTGGCAAATGGAAGATTTCAACTAGTTTTTTTGTAGTTATAAATAATTTTTTTACTTTTGTTTTATCTGTAAGAAGGAAATAGATGTGCCACATTTGTGGGTTTTGATTGAGAAAGGCTTGATATCAGGTTCTTTCTGATATCAAGTGTTTGGTTACATACTTGAGCTACTACTAAAAATATGGAGTGAATTTTGAAAGTGAATGAGATACGGATTTAAGTGGGTATTGTGGGTGTTAAATGAATTCTTTGAAGCCTTTAGGCAACTGAGGAATAAATCGTTGTTCCATCAAAAGTTCCAGAGGAAGTTAGCTAACTATGTAAAAATAAAGCAGCTAAATCAAAGAAAATTTGAAAGGTTAATGTGGTTTCTTTGGTCATAACAATGTTATTAACATATATCTAAAGTTAAGTCATAGAAGAAATTTTAAAAATGTATGTATTTTTTTCTGAAGAATTTCTAGTAAGGATAGAATAGGGACCATAATCTGACTTCCCAGACAAGGGAGTTCATTTAATCTGTAAATTTTAGAAGCAGTAGCCACCTTGATCTCTAAGAAAGGTAATGATGACAATGGCCTATTGTTACAGTATACCATTATATACCCCTATGCATCAGACAGATTATTTAAGCTTCCTTCAAATAATGTATGTCTAGATAAGATATCTGCCTATAAACTATACCAGCAGCCAATGACACTGGTTATGGATGAAAATTTTATGTAGCTATAAACAGTAAATTTGTGTCCAAATTATTAATCAAGTTAAGTGAATCTTTGCTACCTTTAGTAGAGTCTTTACTAAATTTTCATGAAGGATTTGTGTTTGTTTATTTAAGCATCTACATTTTCCTCCATGTTTGGTGAAATATTATGGAAATTATTTACATTTGATTATATAGTAGTTTAGTGAAAGTATTGTTCATTTGTCTGAGATTTAGAGCCTTTATAGAGCCTTTCAAAAATAGCTCTGTATGAAGTCTTATATAAACCACTACCTTTTCCTGTACTCTTCTCAAGTCATGAAACTTGATTTTTTTCTGGAATAATTCTTAGTGAGGGGCATGAATGCTAATATAGGTATATGTGAATAGTATTTTCACAACTTAAGAACAAAGATTTTTATTACAGCTGCAATAGGGTGATGCTGTAGCCCTCATTTACTTTGTGTTATGGGTATATCAGGCTCCTTCATATGCTGTCAAGCTCTTGTGTAATAATGATGAAAATCTATGTGTTCATCCTTACTTGCTTAGGAGGTAAGATATTTTGCGGGGAGAATATCGGTTTACTTTGCCTTTTCAATTATTGCGTATTTAGTTTGGTAATTTAGTTGAACATATGCTGTATCTGTGCTATATGCATTAAAGTATACACTCAGATACTCCCTACTCTCCAGAATTTAAAAAATATTCTCTTATCCTAAACCAGGATTTCATTGTTGAAAATATCTGGTTTTCTTTCCTTTGTTTTTTCTACACTTTATAATTGATCTATAATATTTCTGTAATAAAGAAAGTCTAAGATTATTTGCCAAATACCTAGCAAAGAAGGAAAAACTTGACCCTTTCTATCAGATCTTCCATAATAAATTAAAATATCTATTCTTTGATATGGAATAAATACTCCACAATCAATTAAGTGATAACTGTTGAACACATGCTATGTGCATCCACTATGATATACAAAATTATTGCAAGGCCCATTGACCTATCATACTTTGTCCTTGGGTGTGACCCTGACAATAACAATTCAGCTTTTACTGAACATGATCCCTGGTGTCACATAAGGAGCCATTTCTATTAATTGAAAATTGTGGTATATTAATAACTGGGGGGGAGGAGCCAAAATAAGGCTTAACAATGTGGCATATTTGAAATGTCTATACTTAACAAATTAACATTTTCATGCATGCACATAAGACCATAATATAATCATACTTTTCAAAATATAATGGAAGATAATAGAAATTGTTATATCTTAGTTCTCTGGGTTATGGTATGATGTGGTTATGGGACATAAGTATATATCTGAATGATATCTTTCTATCTTATGAGTGTATCTTGGTGACTGTATATACCCTCATATAGAGATAATGTACAAAGTTTAAATTTGAGGCAGTATGTGAATGTGTGGCCCAGCCAAATGGGCCCAGGTGGTGGCTGGAACAACTCTCTGGGTTGCCACGACATGCAATTTCTAGCTTTAGTATGACTTTCACAGGACTGTGCAAGGGGAGGAGACAGGCTTAACTGGCTGCCAGTTTCCTGGGCAGTGAGTTGGAATTAGACTTGATTCTGTGTCTCTTCCAGGCCAGAGTTATTTAGTCAGTCTCTGGATTGGAAACATTTTCCTCTCTTTTCCTTGGCCTCTTCCCAAAGAAACTGCAGTAGCTATTCCCCTGTAAATATTGCATACAGTGACTTCAGTCTAAAAGGTGTTTAAAAGCATTAAGGAAAATGGGCCCTGTGGCATCAGTATTCTCAGCCTTTGGGGTGAAACTACCATAAGGAAGTAGCACAGCCCACCTGAGATCTGAAAGAAACTAGACTCATGGGTACCACAGAGGGCCCTCACTCTGGATGTCTGAGCAAGGTCAAGAACAAAGGAAATCATCTGGGTTTCAGGCAAACCCGGACAGGTGTGGCTGAGCCCTCTGAGGCAAGCCTCAACTTGGGAGCATAAGTGGGCGTGATGTGTGGACAGTGCCGAATGACAGGCTGACCTGGGTGTCAGGCCAGGGGGTGAGGCTGTAAGCAATCGTTTCTGATAAGAACAGCAGAAGGCAACATCTGCAAAAATACATTTCTATTCTTCCGAACCAGACAGAGCCACTCCGCAGCTTTGTTGGGCAGCATACAGGATCAAGTAAGGGCCTCCCACTCCTCAGTATCCTCATTTATCTATAGCTACTGCTTCCTCTTACATTTTTCCCCACATTCTCCAATTCCTCCTGCACCTTCTTCTCTCCCCATTTCTCTCTCTCATCTTGTGTTAAGCCTGTCTCCTCCCCTTGCATAGTCCTGTGAGAGTCATATCAAAGCTAGAAATTCCATGTCGTGGCAACCCAGAGAGTTGTTCCAGTCACTGCCTGGTCCCATTTATCTGGGCCACACATTCACATACTGCCTCAAATTTAAACTTTGTGTCCTCAGGAAATGGCTCTGTTTTAGCTTAAGGAAAGGGGAATGATTGACTAGAGAAATGTTTCTCCACTTTTTCCCCTTAATATCCCCCTAAAGAGAAAAACTAAGTCAAATTTAAATTGTCCCTAATAAGAGGAGAGAAACCAAATACTAAGGAATAAGATGGACTAAGATTTTGCCAGGTAAGATGGCATTCAGAGGACCACAAATGATTGTAATATCTAAGTGTTTTCACTCTTCCCCACTAGAACTAATTTTCTCCCCTTGGGAGCGCTATTGCTTCCATTGAAAATGCATGGAACAGAAGGAAGGTGATGACCCTGTTTCTTGCCTGCATCTCATTTCCGCTACACACCCACGTGTTCATCATTGTTGCCATGGTGCAACATAGCACCGAAAGCAATCATTGGAAGGGCTGGGGAGACCTTAGTCACCCTTGAACCAAGGGGGCAGTTGGTGGTGACAGATGTACAATCTGTGTCTGCAGCTTTGGCTCCCTGGAGAGCCAGGGGTCAAAGTTATGAGTTTCCCAGAGGATGGCACCTATTTGGTTACCCTATTGGTGACAACTCCTTGAGAGCAATACTCCCTCTTTCAACTAAATTAGATTATAGAACTTTCAAGCCATGGAAATAGTAAATAGAAAATAAAGCAAAGCAAAAACTGTGTACTCATCGAAGGGGAAAGAATACATAACATTCTCATTCTATTTATAGCATATGGATCAATTATTCTACTCCTTTGACTGAAAAAAGAAGATATTGGAACAGAGCCGTAAATGATTTCCTTGTAGTTTAAGAAACAGAACTTTCAAATGATGTGCTTATAGGTGTATATTCAGTCAAGTGAACACTTCTGGCTATACAACACTCTTTGTTTAGCTTTCTGATGACTGCCTTAGTGAGAAAAAAAAAATAACAATAGCTATTAAAACCATAAATAGGCCAAAAAGAGGAAGTGATGCTGTGTGAGCACACACAGAAGTCTCCCTACATAGAGGCACCTCTGTGTGGCTTAATCTTATTTAGGGTTGGCAGTGGACTAATGAGCGTGATTGTCACGCTGTTTCTGTGTTGACTGTTTACCATTTTCCTTTCTCTGCCTTTCCTTTTTGCATCCCAGCTGCATAGATTAAGCTGTTTTCGTTCTTCCAATAACATAATGTAAGAGTTCAGAGGTGTTAACAGGAGATAGAGTTTAAAAGAACTTGGCCAGTCTGTGGAGGTTTAGCTTGGAGATACGTTTCTTCCTTTCTAAAAATATATCGTCCATGCAGACTAGCATGTCAAAAACCTGGAAGAAATTAGGTGTACAAAATAAAATAGATAAGATAGAAAACAACATTGGATTTTGATTAAAATGTCTCAGATATTCCATTCTTTATTGCGATGGTCTTACTTCGGGATCTGTGCTTCTCTGCTTTCCTGGAAAGACTGCCCTGAAAACTCACCACTCTGCTCACTTGGCCACATTTGATCAGGGAGAAGAGGGCAAGAAAAGCGGAGACAGTTCATACAAAGCTCCCACCCCACATTCCCTTACTTAGAGTGCCATAGGTCTTGGCTTTACAGAGATAGCCCTGGTTAATGCTTTATGTTCCAGTCTAATTATTAATAGTATCTCTTTTCTCTTAAAAGTGTCTTAGTTTGTACAATGAAGTATATGATCATCTTTCAAGTGAATATTTTTGAAAAAAAGAAATTACTCAAGAATCATGCACTTTTCAGTTTATTTTTGCTTCTTGGTTGCATCTGAAGAGGGCCAGTCTTAATTTCCAAGCGGTTTTTCCATCTCTTTTGAAAAACCATTGGTTGTCATTAATATTAAAAGAAGACATTCAGATTCCTTTCAAGCTTGATTTTTTTAAAACCTCAATAAGTATAGTAATTATCACTTTTAAGTAAAAAACAACCACCAAAGAGTCCTTTTCTACAGTACTTAATGTTATTTAAAAAGAGAGTACATTGGCAGTATTTAAATATTCTGGCTTTGAAAATCTATGTACGCTGCTCTGGTTGTTAACAGATTTGTTTTCTTTATTTCAAGTGAGAGACTATAAAGTGAATGATCTACTATTTTAGGTAAGGATAAGTATTACGAAGGAATGGTCATAATATTTAATACTCTCCAGTTTGGAAGACTTTAGAAGAGTTTAAGTAATGTTTTTGATTAAGTGTTCTTATCTGAGCTTTATCTCCCATTAAAAAAAGGAGGAAGAAAAACAAATACTTTCCAAATGCTAAGAGTTTGTAAGAAAATTCCTGTGGTACATATGCCTTAAACTCAGAAAGCTTCCCCATTTGCTTCCTTTTAAGCATTTATATATTCTAATGGGACTTTGATCTGAAAGTTCATCTAATAATTACATGAAATTGCTATGATTCCTCAAGGAGATGGTTAGTCATTGTCTCATCCATATTTATTTATATTGTTATTGTTTAGCTTCTCGCCCCCAACATGTTAGAGAGAATCTAGGTTATCCCTTATAAGTATTGATATATTGACAGTCATACTATGGATTAGTATTGTGATATGGTACATACAGCAGTTAGTTGCACTGGAACTGAACGTGGGACTATTTTGAATGTCACTGATATTTTCCCTTTTACTAGTCACTTTTATATATTTGGCATACAGCATAAAATGAAATAATCTCTTCCCAGAGAACCTGTTACTATAAGATTATTTGTTATAAAATGTTGAATTAACCAGCTTTGATTGTATATTTTACATATAAAATATTGAATATTGTATTGAATGTTAAAATAGTGCATAAATTGAACCATCAAAAATAAAAAGCTTTGGGCTCTTCATTTATTTTTAATTCCTCTACACTTTCACCTTGTTCCACAAAAGAGGCAGCCTACTAAAAATACATATACTACCAAACATTCAAATAAGATAGCAAAAACAAAAAAGGAATTATTAATAAAAAGCAAAAACAGAACAAGAAGAAATATATTTTAAATCACCATAGGAACACCAGGAAATCTTCATTTTCTACAAAATGTTTCAACTTATTTTCATCAAAAAATGACAATCTTATAATTTTTAAATAGAGTTTAAAACTCATAGACAAAAGGTGTTTGTGATTAGAAAAACTTACCTGTCTGGCTCTACTGAGTATTTCTAACTGATCCAAAGTAAGAGTCATTCCTAACAGAGGTACTCTGTTTGTATACCTGTGTGAATTGACCATTCTGATTTTTTTAAAAAAGACATTTTCAAAATAATTAACAAGGTTGATTTCAAAAGAATTTTGATCAAAACATGTTTACATATTTAAAAAAAAGCTGCTAAAATGTAATTCGTGAAGTAACCATAGATTACAATAGATTTTTTTTTGTTTGGGGCATTGATTTAGCATTGGTGGTTTTATTCTATTTGGGAATAACCCCAGAGTTTTATGACATTCAACAATCTGCACCGAGGCATAAATCTGCAGTATGTATAATATAAGCTTGTTGTGCAGAAGCTAGTGACTTTGATAGTGAGTGAGCTTAGCTGGCTATCCAGCACTGTCAGCTTAACCCAATTTGTTTTTTTCTCCTCAATGTTACATATACTAACTCTCATGAAATGTACTGTTTTTTATAGGGGAGATTATATAGTATAGTAGAGATTTATAAAGCTATCAGGACACATCCCTCATTAAAAATTATCTATATATTCTAAAAGGTGATGGAAGTGTTTTAAGATAGTAGTCAGCCTGGAAATTATTCTTGCCCGATAGGTTGTTTGGTCATTAAAACCCTTTCAACCTCTGCAGTGGGACAGAGAAGAATAAAGGTGACCCCAGGCCACAACAGCCAGCATGTTCCACTTATCACATGGGCATTGGAGGCAAGCTGTACTTCCTATATCCATCAACAACGTCCAGCCCTTCCCTGCCTTACTCTTTCCCGTATCTCCTGGACTGTGGCTGACGATGACTTTATAGTTTATAATCAGAACATTGAAGGACTTGAGACTGAGACTTCTCTGTAATTGCTATGGCAGCCTTAACACACACATAACCAATCTAGAATAAAACATAGAGCTATTCACAGATGAACGGGAACAGAGAAGTGTAGTAACCAACACAGAGACAGGAAATAGAAAAGTCGAAGAGGAAGATGTTTGCTTTCATCTCTCTGAAGCTTTTCTAGGAGCACTAAGAACTAGCATCAGAACTATACCAGACTTTGCACCTATATATATTAGTTATTTTTGGCTGTGTATATATCTAAGTTTAAGTTAACTCCTTAGCTCATGCATAAAATGAATGTATTTTTCCCCTTAAGTCATTCTCTTTAATGTTTTTAAAAAGCCTTAAGTAAAGGAATTCTTCTGGATATTACTAAGGACAGATAGCTGAAGTGGACAGATCCAACTGATGTTTGTAATCAACGTTCTATGTCTAGAGCAGGCAAAGCAGGTAGCAGCAGGCCTCACTGAGGGGTAGCTGAACTAATTTGTTCTTTTGTGCGTGTGTGTGTGTGTGTGTGTATGTTATGTGTGTGTGTGAGTGAAATACATGTTACTTATATACATTACTATCTCTCCATTAGAGCATGTTATATTATAAAGAACCCACCTGCAGAAAAAATGCAATGAACTTCATGTATTTGGTAATTTAGAGTAGATACAACTTTGTCATCCAAAACAAGACAGTTGTCCTATTCAGAATATAAACCTTTGTGATAATTTGATCAGGCATGAAAATCCATAGGAAGTGTTCTAATGGTACAAGAATAGAAGGCAGTGTTTTCATTGGTTTCTCAAGATTTTGTTTCAGGACGCTAGAGGTCATTGCCACCCTGGATTTCATGCTTTCACTTCTCTCTCGTTGAGTCACTCCTGACGCAACCACAAGTGTTGAATGCCACTTTAAATAGCTACCTCAAGCCTACGCCATGGTAGTGCCAAGGACGGCCAAGTAATCCCTGTGCAGCTCCAGATGGGGTTGCTTGGTTGCAGCGTCCTTCACTGCAACAAACCTCAGGATATTTGCACATGACAGGAAGAACTCCAGCCTGCAAGTCATTGCATTAACTCTAACCAATATAAAACCTAGAGTGCAATTTTGGATACTGAAGTGCAGTTGTCTTATCTGGTGTCATCTAAGTCCTCAACCAAATGGATTCTTCAAATAGAGATTTTTAAAATTTTTTTTATTTTTAATTATTATGGGTACTTAATTGTATATCTTTATAGGGCACGTGTGATATTTTGATACAGGAATACAGTGTGAGTTAATCAAATCAGGGTAATTGAGCTATCTATCACCTTAGGCATTTAACATTTCTTTGTGTTAGGAACATTTTAATTCCACTCTGTTAGGTATTTTAAAGTATACCCTAACTTATTGTAATTATAGTCGCTTCGTTGTGCTATCAAATATTGTTAATTCTATTGTCAAACGAAAAGAAGCCAAACTCTGTAAAATAATTTAAAGAGGTTTATTCTGAGTCAAATTTGAGGACCATGACCTGGAGCCACGCCCAAGAAATCTTGAGCAAGTGGATTCGCTGTGACTGGGTTACAGTTTGGTTTTATACATTTCTGGGAGACAGGGATTACAGGTAAAGTCATAAATCAATACATGGAAGGCATACATTTGTTTGGTCCTAACAGGTGGGCCATCTCAAAGCAGGGGCTTACGGGTTATAGGTGGGTTTAAAGACTCTGACTTGTAATTGGTTAAAAATGAAGCTTGGAGTGTTTTAGGGAAGTCTGTTAATCAGAGACAAGCCACCAGTTACATATTTGTTGTGTAAATTGAGGACGTGCAGGTTTGTCTTGCATAGCTTGAAGCTGGTTAATGAGTTACAAAGGATGTCTCCAAGAAGGGAGGGGGATGATGAGGCATGTCTGACCTCCCTCTGCCTGGCAGGCAATTCAGTTTTAGGGTATCCCCTTGGCCAGGAGGGGGTGCATTCAGTCAGCTGGTGGGGGGGAGCTTTAAGATTGTATTTTAGTTCACACTATCAAACTATATTTTTGCACCCATTAACCATCCGCACTTTAATCCCACCTGTCCCCACTATACTTCCTAGCCTCTGGTAATCTTTCTACTCTCTGTCACCATGAGATCAGTTGTTTTTAATACTCAAATATAGATTTTTTTAACATTCAAATTTTAGTTTACATCTTAGAGTTAGATCTGTCTCTGGCCACATTTTGTATTGGACCATCTAACTTGTACGTTGGTGTCAGAGCATGTAGTTTTATCCAGAATTTAGTTGAATTGAAAAATAAATCATTGCCACTATCTATGAAGTACATCAACAGATATGTGCTGTGCTAAATTAGATGTATTTCATTAACACAGTGGAAATTTTCACTTTGGGAAATGAGCAGAGGCCCTGCATAATATCCTTGGGGTGAGCAACCTGTTCCATTTCAGTGCAGTTTTTAGTTTCAAGGCAGAAAAACATTGGATAGGTAATCTTGTTTTTTAAAAGGTGATAATTTGCTGTACTACAGATGGAATGAACTACATATGCAGGGAAAGAAAACATGAAATAGTAGGCTAAAATCTAGGATAACACAAATTTGCCATTTCATATTTGCTATCTTAAAAAGCTAGCACATTTTATCATATTTCTTAAATGAATTCTGCAGGTGTGAAAATTATTGTATTATATATTGTATTATGATATAATTGCATCATAAGTAATATTAAAATTCAAAACAAAACTCTGTTTTAAGCACTGGTCTTTGTTTTTCAAACTCTGTCTCCTGAGCCATTATAAATATTTTAAAATGCATGGAATGTTTACAAAGTGATAATCACACACACTTTTTTTCCCTAAAGTTTTATATACAGATTAACCCGAGGTCGCTTAAAGGTAGCAAACGGTTTTGATAGGCATATTTTAACAATATACTAGGTATATTTATGTGTTTCAAGAAAGAAATATATTACAATTGAAAAAAATTGGTTTTGATTCTGTGTTTACCTGTCTTTGTTGTTTGGCAAATGCCAAAGCTTTGAGGAACTTTTCTCCCATGCTGTACTTTGATGCATATATCTGAAAATGAGTGAGCATCAAGATCAGATGACAGGTCTCTGTTTATCTGACTTGGCTGTGTTGGGACGGCCTCTTTGTGTACTTTCGGTGCAGAAGAGGTTCTCCAGGGCACCATATTGCCACCAGTGAGTGGGAACTTGGAAAATATCCAAATGTCTTTCTCATTGTACCATAGCCCAAATAATGAGCTGTCTTTATTTCTTCCTTCAAGCCCTTATTTTCTCTCTGCTTGAGGAGGCTCAACTCATCCTCGGCTCTTCTTCTTTCATACCTGCTTCTCCAGCTCCTTCACTTGGGTCAGTCCTTCCAGAGAAATGTAGGAGAAAACCCGGTCCCACTGCCTGCTCCACACACAGCCCTGCTCAAGAGCCTCCTCATCAGGGACTGTTTGGGTTCTACTTTATTGAGCAACTATTGATTTGCCATTGAATTTCTTTGGCTTCAGTTGGATTTCACATTTATTTTTATCCTGGTTGTAAATCTTCTCATGAGATGGTATCTACTTAAATTTCAACAAAATTGAATGTAGTGAAGAGTCCAAATTAGAGATGCTAGATAACCTCCCAAATTTGGACTTTGTTTGATCTTTAACCTATAAAGCAGGCATGTGTTTTTCTTTTTCCTAAAGCATCAGAAGCTGAGACTAGGTAGATTTTCTTTCCTCAATTCTCTAAAATCAGCCTCTAAACAATACTTGTTCGCTCCCTTTGAGGGAAGCTGAGTCTTTACCCTCTACCCTCGCTGTGTCTGTCAACTCTGGCTGTGCAAGTTAAGCTGGTTTATTTTCCACTCCCTCATAATAGCTGTCACTATCCCCAGAGTTGTCTGTTTTGAGCAGAAATTTAACTCTGGGGAAAGATCCTGTGGTCAATTGATACCTGATACAGTAACAGATGCTTTGCACAAGAATGTATTAGTTTCTGTTGTCAAAGTCCTCTGTGAGACGTAGCCACAACTTCCTAATATCATCAGTGTTCTCGCAGCCCTTACTCTATCTTCTTGTTCTGAGACCAGTTCTTTTCTAACAACACTGCTTTCCTCACAACCTGGGAAGAATAGTGGAGATGTCCCCTGCAGTATGGGGTCATGAAGTGAAAGGCACATTCTCACATCCCTTAAATAATTAGCATGACCTTCTTGAAAGAGCAGAGGGAAGGAATTTATATTGAGTATCTGCTGTGTACCATACACTGAGCTTGGGAATTTTTCATGTTGACTCCTTTTTTGGGGGGATGAAGGGACAGGATCTTGCTCTGTCACCTGGGCTAGAGTACAGTGGCATCATCATAGCTCACTGCAACCTCAAACTCCAGGGCTGAAGCGATCCTCCTGCCTCAACCTCCTAAGTAGCTGGGACAACAGACACGTGCCACCATGCCTGGCTGATTTTTCTGGGGTTTTTTTGTAAAGACAGGGTTTTGCTCTTGTTCAGGCTGGTCTCAAACTCCTGGCGTCAAGTGATCCTCCTACCTCAGCCTCCCAGAGTGCTAGAATTACAGTCAGGAGCCACTGCACCCAGCCCAGAGTTGCTTTTAATGGGAGGTCAAATGGAATCATAAAAGGGGCTCTGTCTGAGACTCAGGACACCTGAGTCCAGTCTGGATGACCTTCTACATCCCCTGCACCTTTCTGATGGGACTTCAGTGTTGTTCACACTGGTATTGAACTCCTGGCCTCAAGTTATCTTCGTGCCTCAGTCTTCCAAAGTACTAGGATTAGAGGATTGAGCAACCACACCCAGCCTCATGTTGGCTCTTTACAACAGGGGTAGGCAAACTTTTTCTGTAAAGGGCCAGATAGTCAATATTTTCAGCTTTGTGGGCCATAAGGTCTCTGTTGCAACTACTCAATTCTGCTGTTGTAGTGAGAAAGCAGCTATAGGCATTATATAAACAAATGGAAGTAGCTTGGTTCCAATAAAACTTGACAGTCTGGATTTGGCCCAAGGGCCATAGTTTGCCAACCATTACTTTATATCAACTCTATGAGATGACATCATTAATCCCATTTTAGAGATTAGAGAGTTGAAACTCAGAAATATCAAATTTGTACCTAGGGTCCGACACTAATGCCATATTGACATTCCTATCTAGTCTATCCAAAGCCTGGCTTTCCCACAGTTCTTCCCATCCAGTTGTATTTATCATTCCTTTCCTATCATTGTTCAGTATTCCTGTCACTTCTCAATATTCACTGCAGGCTTAGGTTTATGACTTAAAATCATGTTCTGCCATAGCCACTTGCTATCCTGCAGGACAGTGACCAGTCATAAATTCCACCCGAGATATTCTTCATCTTGAACTCTGTTAGCACATGGATGAAACTATTCTGTCTTTGGAATCTTGAACCTTGATTATAACCACTGAGCTTTCTTCCATTTCCCATTAAATCTACACTTTGTCCCCATTGCAACCTCTTTCACTTTTACTTATTCCATTCTTTTCCTACTGATTTGGGACCACTGGACACACTGCTATGGTCTAGACCTTGATCATCTCCTCTTTGAATTATTGTGATAAATCATCAACTGGACTTTTTTGATTCATTCTCTCCTGCACCCCAATTCTAATCCATTCTCCATTTAGCCAACAGAATTACCTTTTCAGAATATGTCTTTGATGGGTCACTCCTGAACTAAAAACTGCAGTGTTTCCCCATTGCCTGCATTCTATTTCTAACTCCTTAGCATTGCATTTACGATCCCTCACAACCTGCTATCAAACCACATGCCTTACCACTTCTCAAAAATCGTGCTCCCATCGGTTCAAACTGCCAGAGGTGCCTGAAGACAGGGCTCTGGCCTTACAGATTGTTTACTGCACTCAACAAGCAGTATTTCCACATGGCTATATCCATCCAGAGGGGACATCTTTGTTTCTAGTTTGTGCAAGGAAGCCTTGTATGCCTCGTATTCTAGCTGCAGCTGCACCTGCACTTATGTGGCACAGTCACGCCCCTGTGGCCACTGCTGCTTCCTTGACCTGGAACACTCATTGCTCCTTCCTTGTCCTTCATTGTGTCTCAGCTCACTTGGCAATCTTTTGTGACATATGTGTTTCTCCCCTGTGTTTCCCTAGTTCTCTCTCTAACCTCATAATCTAGTGATTCTGTCTGTGCTATGTTCAGTTCCTCAGCTAGGGTTTAGCCCTGAAGGGGTCAGACCACATCTCTTATCTTCACTTCCTAGCTCAGTTCCTGACACATACAAAACATTCACCTGCCTTGGAATGGCACTAAAGGACAGAAATAACAGCATGACTAAATGTTTCACAATATTTCTGTTTCTCTGGGAAGATTAAACAACATAGATAGCAGTGGAACATCTCATCCTAGCGATTAGATCTCAGTAATGCTGGGTTTGTTTTCAATAGTTTAAGAAAGCCGGATATCTTATTGGTTTTATGTTTTTGAAGTAGGCTGAGAGCCACAGATGTGGGTTTTACATTTTTACATTGTATAAATTCTCCATCTAGAATAGCAGTGTAGGCTGCTCTGTATGCCACGGAGTTTATGCAAAGAAAGGATCAGGTGCTGCTGACAGGCAAGCTCTCAGATGCTTTGCTCCGGTTGCTCATTTGGTTATCAGATTTGTAGATTCTGGGAGCTCTGTTGTAGGTAAACTGTAGTCTTTGCATGGAGGGCCAGAGGGAGCTTGATCTGACCTCCAGGGCATAGGCAGCCCTTCCCTGGCCTATGGCAGATGGTAGATCATTTCTTTTTGTTCAACCATCCACCCTTTGTTTTTTTTTTTCCCCAGCATATATGGGGGTACAAATATTACGGTTAGGTATATTGCCCATGGCCCCCTCCCCCCTCGAGGCAGAGCCTCAGGCATGACCATCCCCCAAACGTTGCACATCTCACTCATTATGTTTGTATATACCCATCTCCTCCTCCCCCATCTCCCACCTGCCCAACACCCGAGAAATGTGATTCCTATATGTCCACTTAGGTGTTGATCCGTTAATACCAATTTGCTGGTGAGTACATGTAACCATCCACCCTTTGGAGGACCTTGGGCCCAAGTGGGGTTTGTGAAGCAGGCTCACTGTGCACCAGTTACTAACTTGTCTGAGTTCCGTGAGACAGAATACCCCCACACACAAGTTAACCTGTAGCGCGTTTATTACTTACAAATAGGCAGCAAGGGGAAATAGCAACCTGTGATTAAGGGCAAGCCAGTTCCCCAAAGCTGAGAAAAGCTGCCCAGGGTGGATGGAATCCTGTCTGTATGTGCCCCAGTTGCACTGCAGCTGGGGGACTCCAGAAAGCATCCCGCCCTGGGTTTTGTGTCCTGAGGCCTTGTGATTCCTTGGGCTAAGGCACCGAAGGGCATCCTGTTTCTAGGGGTGACTGGAACAGAGCCTGAGCTGTTCTGGACAGTCCCTCCCTATCTCAGATGCTGCATTCCAAGGACATTCTATGGTTATTCTAGAGAACTGCAAACAAGAAAGGGGAAAGTCTGAGTTGGTAGCAGGCTACCTGCAGAACTGTCTCGCAGGGTTTTTTCAGAGAAGTCACAAATGTGGGTAAACCCAGGATTTGAATCAAGATAGGCCTTTAATATGGTGTCTTTTAGGGAGATTGGATGAGAATCTGAAAATATAAATTCTTAATGGCATAATGAAAAAGAGAGATCAAGAATCTTTATTTTTACTACAAAAGGTAAAAGAATCATAATAGTATCAACTTAGGGGAACTGAACTTTATATAATCCAAAAGAATATTTTCTGGAAACTTCTAGGTTGAGTTTTTATAGATAGAATATCCTTTTTGTCTCAAAAATGCTCATCATCAGCATGCTACTTGGTCAGTCATTAAGTATGTTCAAATATTCTGATATTTCAGACAGTGCTGATGTGATTTTTTTAAATTTAGTTTTTAAGAAAGAGCCTCAGTCAACCCTTTTAAAATTCCCACTTAGGAAATGATTTTGACTTGTTTCAATTTAATAATTCATAGAATTATCATTTGAAGAGTTACTTTGTATATAAGAAACCTTTAAGCCTTATATACATCTTCTAAGAATTTTAATGAGATAGCCGCTAAGAGTAAAACACTTTTTACTTGTTAAATCCTTTGACATTATTGTATCTCAGTTTTTGAGTTTTTAGTAGTATCATATTATCATTTAATTCTTTCAAAATTCTGCTACAAAAGACAAAACAACTGTCAAGTTAAAGTATGTTCTGAGTTCTGCTGTTAATTATTTATGTGCTGGCCAGAGGAAAAGTAATCTTTAAAGAGATTACAAGATTATATGGGAGATGAAATTGATAGATATAAAATGATCATTTCTTTATATAAGCACATATTTGAGTAAACTTCTATTTGGTATAGTATTTACCATTTTAGAGGTGGGATCTAATTATGTGAATTTTGACAGTAGAGAAAGCTTTGTGAATGAGAGGAAATAAAGTAGGCAGAATAGAAAAATATTTAGAGAAGAGGGAGAAAGCATACATAAAGGCAAAAGGAACAGGATTTAGGTGCCCAAAGCATGCAGGGGACATCAGAGAAACTGTCAGTGGTAGGAATCAGGTCAGAAGGCTCAGGGAATGCCATCTACTGCCCTGGTTTGAGGCCTGAGAGTCTGCACGCACACAGAAGGTCACAGGTGCATGAGGTTTGGCCTTGGCCTCGTAGGTGTCAGTTGCTGGTGGGAAGATGCTAGAGGTGGGCAGCACAGTGGTGCAGGGTATAGGCTCAAGGGTAAGACAAACTTGGGATGGAAGGCTCACTCTGCTACTTAACCAACTTGGCAGCCTTGTTAAGCCTCAGATTCTCAGATGAATAGTGAAGAGGACGCTAATGTGTACCTAATACAGTTATTGTGAGGATTAGATGATCTAGTTACCTGGATTCCTGCAGGTAACTATGCACACCTAGAATAGATTATGTTACCATTATTACTCAAACTAATTTATTCTGAACCATCACAAAGAGAAATTTTTCCCATAAATATTTAGTATTTTGTTGCAAATTCAGTAACTTTATTAGATTGCGAAGGACAACATCTGTGTATAGGTAACAAAGTATTTTCATCTTATTTTGAACTAAAACCTTTAAAGAGCACTTAATTAAATTGATGTTTATTGATTTGTCCAAATTTTCATGAAAAATGATACTTTAGATAAATGGAACCTGAAATACAAATTAAAATTTAAATGTTAAACAGTTTATTTTTTTGAAAGTAGACCTTGTAAATGGAAAAAATGAAAATAAAAGGAATGAACTGACCTTTTCCAAGGTTTGATTATAGTATAACATTTGTATTTAAATGTTCTATTCTCCCGATGATCGCCATCATGTTAATCACCAATCTTAATATAACTGCCTGGAAGTTGAGCAGCTATAAATAGCTCTATTCTCGTTCACAAATGGTGACTTTGCCTTGAGAGAGGAAAGTGATCAGACTATCACTCTGCACGTTCCAGTTGGGCTCCTTGTCTCGCATTTCTTATCTAAGTATCTGCTAGTAGAGTATGAAATTGAACACAGATCATTGATCTTCTAAAGCCCTGTCATTATGATGCATTAACACTAATATGTCTGATGCAAATAATTATTTGGCTCAGAAAGAATTTGATTCAATGTAAACATAGTCTCAGCCATAAAATTGTCCATGCTGAACCACAAAAACTCCTGAGTTTGTTCAAAAATGCTATAATAACTAGGGAGTGGTTAGAAGAACACTATTATTTATAGAAAATAACCAGGGTTTTTTTATTTTATGTTGTTTTTATTTATTTTGTAGAGATGGGATCTCACTGTGTTGCCAAGGTTGGTCCTGAACTCCTGGCCTTAACTGATCCTCCCATCTCAGCCTCCTAAAGTGCTGGGATTATAGGTGTGAGCCACCATGACCAGCCTGAAAAGAATCGGTTTTTATTTACTAGTTTTTCACAAAGAATCACATTTTCTGAATTTAAGACTGAGACAGGTATTTGGTACAGCATTTTTTTTTTGTTTTCTGATGTGTACATTTAAATAAGAATTATCTCACAATCAAAATTTTAGATTTTTAAATTTAGATTAGCATTTAATAAATCATCTTCTTGATTAAGAACATGAATTACCAGGTCTCATTTCCCCAAATTATTTAAAACAGCTTACAGAGATATATAACATGACAGGATAATAAATGACTGAATGGATTGTAGTTAGAGAGATAGATAGACCAGATAAAGTAGGTAAAAAGATGAACTTGGTAAATGGAGAGATAAACTAGATAGATAGATAGATAGATAAAAGGTAAATACAGGCAGGAAAATAAAGAGAAAACTGGGGAGACTGGCATGTAACAAATTCATGACCCAAGTGCCTATTGTAGTTGGTGGGGGATGACAAAGCATTCTTAATGCTAAAGCAAACAGAGTAAAATTCCACAAAATCTGGATTTTTCAGGCAGGGCATATGGTCTTTTGAAAAGAGAGGAGGTGTTTATGGTCAGCTCTTCAGATGACTATTCATTTCTTGAACAAATCTTTACTGAGTACCCAGCACTGTTCCCGAACAGAACAGAAGAGTCAAGACTCTCCACCACCATGGAATTTATATTCCAGAGCGGGGAGATGGATAATACACAAAATATTTAATGAATATATATGTGTGTGCATATATATAACATATTAAAAAGAAATCAAGGACATGGGGAAAAATAAAGTAAGACACAAGATTAGAGAGTGTCTGGGGGCTGGTATTTCCATTTTTTTTTTTTTTTTTTTGACAAGGTCTCACTGTTGCCCTAGGCTGGAGTGTGCAGTGGCGTCATCCTAGCTCACTGCAACCTCAAACTCTGGGCTCAAGCGATCCTCCTGCTCCAGCCTCCCCAGTAGCTGGGACTACAAGCGTGTGCCACCATGCCCGGCTAATTTTTCTATTTTTCGTAGAGATGGGGTCTCCTTCTTGCTCAGGCTGGTCTCAAACTCATGGCCTCAAGCAATCCTCCCACCTCAGCCTCCCAGAGTGCTAGGATTACAGGCATGAGCCACCAGACCCGGCCTGTTAGTTTCATTTTAAATAGACTGTCCAGGGTAGGTATCACTGAAAAGTTCATTTCTGAGCAGACTTCTGAAGAAGTGAAGGAGCCCTGCAGATGTGGAGGAGAGAGTCCTGACGGAGGTGGAGGCGTGCCTGGCGCCTGGGGCAGTGTTTCTCACCTGAACACATTTTGTCCTTCAGGGCACATTGGCAATATCAGAAGTTTTTGGTTTTCAGTTTGAGGTGAGGGGGTTGAAGGAGCTCAGGAAATTTCACCCCAAAATATGACTCCTTGAATAAAGAATATTTTGAATTAAAGGCCCTTAGAGATCAAAAGATGTTAGAAGGGGCTTTCCCTCTACCTGCATAAAACCAGAGGGATCCATCAAAAAGAACACTTGCCTTTTACTCCCCTCCCTGTTTTCTCAATATATTGCAGGAAAGAAGATTAAGAATGCAACTAGACCTTATCCAAGCCATTTTAAAGATAATACCTGTGTCTCAGGTTGATTAAATTTTCCAAGAGAATCATTGACAAGTCAATCTGTTTCCCCTCATCCATTCATTCTCCCAGGTATCTGTTCATCTTCCCTAGTAACCATTTATTACTTATATTCCCGATCTCTCCTTCCCCTCTAAATGAGGGTATATAAACTTCTGGACACTTATTGGAAAGTCAGATAATCACTCTGTGATTCTCCTCATGAGCACGGTGAGTTGATCTTTCAGCGAAGGAGTGTTCTAGGGCAAAGGGGAAGGAAGCCTCCCCTCACCCCACAGGGTGCTACTGATATTTAGAGGGTGGAGGCCAAGGATGCTGCTAAACATCTCACAGTGCCCAGGACAGGCTGCCATAACAAAGAACTTTCTAGTCTGAAATGTCAGTAGTGCCAAAGTTGAGAAGCCATGGTCTCGACCTTGGCTTTACCCTGGGGTGGGGGGTGTAGTAGGAGATGAGCTCACAGACTTCAAGGGGGTCCAGAGCCTGTAGCACCTCAGAAGCTCTTACCTGGGCTTTCGTCTTTTTTTCTGAAAGATAATGGGAACCACGGCTAGTTCTGAGCAGTGGTGATCTGATCCACGTTTTAACGGGCTCACCCCAACTTCTGGGTTGAAAATAGACTTTGCTGAGTGTAAAAGATGAAACTGGAGACTATCGTAATAATTCTGGACAGAGAATGAATCCTGTTAAATGGTAAAACTATATAGGATGAATGACTGTATTATTTATTCAATAAAAAATCATCCAGAATATTTACATTTTGTGTCTTTCACCTTAAAACTGGAGTTTAAGGGCATATTGTCTTAGTTACCCATGGTTTTTTATTTTTAATTATGGGGAAAAATGTTATTTGTCAAAATCTAGGTTTCAACAGTTATAGTAATAGAATATCTCAAGAAACCAAAACCAAAACCAAAACCAAAAACACCTCTTTCTGAAGTATAAACCAGTTTAGGAATGCCATAGTGGTAAATTTGTCTTTAGCAATCCTCAGAATTAATTAATCTTGTTTAGTGCTGTCTAAAAAAAAAAATAAATAAAAGAAACGTTTAGTAAAACAGTAAAACCAGACACAGACAAATCTAGGTCCCTTTTGGGGTATCTAAAGAGGATTTTTTTTTTTTTTTAACAAAGTGAATCAGAGAAGACAAATAGGCAAATACAAGTAAAGAAAAAGGCAGATCCAGACACAGGTAAATAGTAGGGACTCCATGAAAGCAGGACAATCCAAAATGGAGCTGATTTGGCTCTGGTGCTGGAAGGGATCCTGAAGGCAGAGCTGACATTCCTGATGGCCTTTTCCTACCTTAGCTCCCTAGAGCTTATCCATTTAAATAAAGGATGCAGTCTTTTTTGTTGTTATTTGAATGTGTAACAGAGAAAGAACATTTTATATCTCCTACCTTATTCTATTTCCTTAAATATAAATAGCAGTAATGATTTACAGGAAATGAAAAAATATTTTTAAAAATGTAGACCAAGTTCCACCCAGTGATAATATTATAAACCACTACTCACGCCCTATACGAGAACATGGACTGTCTGGCTGGAAAGCCACAGCAATGTCTTTGTGATCTTGATTCACTGGGCAAGTCACATATTGCTGTGCCTACTGTATGAAAAAGACATGGTCTTATACATTTGTAATGTTTAAAATGGTGGAAAATACTTTGGTATTTGCTCTATGGTTATCTACTGTTGATAAAAACTACCATCTGGAGCCCAGATTTGGAGCTGTAAAGAAAAAGGGGGGAAAAAACCCAAACAAAAACGCCTTTACCCCTTTATCCGCATCTCTCTTGGCTCCTTTAGTCCCTAATCCGGATTATTTCAAGGAGCCTGAGGTGGTTCAGAGGAGGCCTCTGAAGCGTCGCCCTTGCAAATCATGGCTCTGGGACTCTGCCAGTAACACAGACACCGTAGTGCCTTAGGCTTCTCGTGTCCCAGGCACAGGGTCTTGCTGAGTATTGAATAGCTTAATGTATGCCACATGGCTTGGCATAATACCTGGCAAACAGTGAGCGCCAAATGAGGGGGTTTGCTGCTGGTATTATTATTAGTTTCTGTCCCTACCCAAGTGGCAGAGTATAGGCAAGATATGCAATAAGCTTTGTAAACAACTCCCAAGTAACATGGAGAAAAGTTGTAAGTGATTATCTAGGAATTGTTCATAATACATAAATTGATAGTTTTCTTTTGTGAAATTATCATTCATTTATTTATCTGTTTCTTCTTAAATGCATTTTTTGTGACTATGTGTTCATTTCCTCAGTTAAATCTTAAGCCTCTTGAGGGCTAAAACTCCTGTTTTATTTTCTTTCTCTCTACTATTCAAATCACTGTTATAGCATGTTGCAAAACATCACGTACGTGATCAAGTATTAATAAATGCTTAGTGCTTGAATGTTTTCTTTAAAGATAGAAGTTATTCAATGGTAAAAAAAGAAAAAAACCCTAAGATTTTACATATGAATGATTATGACAAAATACAGTTTTTTTGGTAACAGAGATCTACTTAGTTTTCCTGAGCAGCTTTGGGAAATACGTTATTTCAGCCAAATAATGGCAGCTGACATTTGTTTGAATTTGTCATTTGATATTTTTTTAAATCTATATTTTCAAAAAAGAAAGGAAACTGACAGTTTGAAAGACAGTAGTTCGAAATATTTAAAAGGGTACGGCATTTCTATCTAGTCAGATCTCTTCCAAAAATTAATTGCTATTTCTTATGTTCTCTCTCACTCTAAGTAGAGTCTTATTAACCCACCAGCATTCCCAAAAAGTGACATACTGATGTTTCTCCACGTGGAGGAGAAAAAATATCCACACTACCAGATGCCTTGGGTTTACCAGAATGAACTCCTACATTTCCGTACCCTGTCCTCTAACTGCAGAAAAGCAAAACTTTTGCAAAATTTACTGCTTAGAAATATGTGAGACTGGTTACCAATGTGGAACCCATTATTGCATTTCAACTTTACTTTGAAAGACTATCTCTGCGGAATGAAAAGATTCCATTTATAGCCACTTTTTTATTGTTGAGGTTTTAACTTCCAGGTGGTAGTTAAATTAGAATTTCTCTATCATATAGTATACATCAGCTCTAAGATAATTGAATTAGTTCACCCAAAAGACAATAAAATTGATCAATTGAAGTCATTTTTGAAACAAATGTGTTGAATGTTTTATAATTTCTGTACTTAGTCACAGAGGGGAAAAAAACCTTAAAAGAAAAGAACTAAGGAAATCGAGGGGCATGGTGGTGTGCTCATGTGGAAGGATTAGATGTTTGAGAAAGACAAACGTTAATTGTTTTCCATAATACTTTTCACATTACCGTATTTCAGCAGTACAATCCTGCCATGAGTTGGGTGTTCTCATTCTTACTTTTGAGGATGAAGAACTAAAGCTCAGAGAAGTTAAGTAACAAAACTAGGGGCATTTCCACACTTCAAATTCTGGTCTGAGTAATTCATCAGCCACACTGCCCAGGTATTATAAATAATCCTTGAAAATAGCAAACCGCAGTCAATAATTCAACTACATCACATTTATCAAAAGCCCCCTCAATTCCTGAGGATGCGGTCACTTCCAGAGGTCATTTATTTAATTTTCTAGCCATCAGAAAATACCACCCTTAAACTCTATGGAGTAGATAACATATATTTTCCCCTCATAGGCTGCTAGGTCCTCTTAGTCCTGTTGTTAGCATCCCTGAGTTCTTTACTAAAATATGACCTAGGGAAAGCAAAGATGAAATCTTACATTTCTGTTTGACTAAGTACTACAGTACATTGCCATCAAGAAGGAAACAGTTCTTAATTTTTTTTTCCTGTAATTTACTCAGTCTCTATAGACTGGACAGTGAAGAAATAACGTATCTTAATTTTGTAACCTTGAAAACAGTTCTTTAAACTGTGGCTGCTTTAGCACCTTGTTCTTATTTTGCACGGCTTTTCACACTGAGTCAGCCTGTCCCCTTCAAGAGACTGAAAGCTTCTTGAAGACAGGGATTATATCTTTTAGCTCATTATTTCCAGCTCCTGGCGTGGCAACAAGAACATGGTAGGTTCTTTGTAAATGGTAGCTCAGGGAAAGAATGAATGAATGAGTTTGTTATGTCTACATACTCTCACGTCACTTTTTGTATAGATATTGAAAATGTAAACTCCATAATGGGTGAAATTTTATTTTTAACTCACTTTTTATTTGTTAAAATTGTTGCAACATCTTGATTACATGAAGAAAAATAGGGTCAAATGTTCCTTTTTACTGGGCATGCGTACATGAGCTAGAGCCAGAGTTAACTTTATTAAAATGATTCATTGACAGTCCAAAAGAGAATGGATTTTAATATCTATCGAAATTCAAGGAAAAAGGTTAATGTTATGCCTGTATGCACTGTTTTTGTGGAACACATTTACTGAAAAGCCATTTTCCTGGTTTTTGGACTGGAACAGGACTGGCTCTGGAAACGTGGTCACATCATTCAAACCTGAAAGTTCTATATCTTCCTCATAAATTTTTATAATAGCTCACATTATAGTTTCATGATTTTTAATTTCTAAGTTTTCTTCCAGTCTGAGATTTCTGAGACTCTCTTTCTTCACCTTAAAAGAGACCTGAAAATCATTCATGCACTAACGTGGACCGTGGGACCAATAACAGCCAATGTTTAATGAGTACTTACTTTACACTGGACACTATTCTGGGCACTTGAGGGGATTAACTCAGTCTTCACAACAGGCCTATGAGATTAGTACTTTTTTCATCCCTTTTTGCAGGAGAGAGAACAGAGACATAGACAAATTAAGAAACATGCCCTCAGTTGCACAGTGGGTAAGTGGCCAAGCTGGGGATGGAATCCATAGTCTGATCCAGATTCTGTGGGCTGTATCGCCATGCACACTGCTTTACTCAGAGGGAGCAGTACGGAAACATGAAGAAAATATACCAAGAAGGAGAAGACACTGGAAAGGAGAGGTAGTTAAACCGAACAGTCAACCAGGGCCTGCACCAACAGTTTATTTCTTATAGGCCAAAGCAGTATTAGGTGACCCCAAACGTGTGCGTGTAGAGTGCTATTTCCTCAGAACAGACAGCATGGATAAAGGCAAAGAAATAAATTAGTTTGAATCACTTAAAAGATTTATTTGTAATTTTGGACTGTGTGTCAATTGTCTGCTTTGAGTCAAAGTTTGTGGTGTGGAGAAATTTTTAAGATACACATGTTTAGCTTGTCAACAACATACTCTTTCCTTTTAGTTCAGTACGAAAGTTAGAATGGTGTATCTCAAGAAGAGTAGTATCTATCTATAAAAAGGCAGCGTGTGTGTGTGGGGGGAGGGTTGTCTCAATGATTGTGGCATTATTAGCACGTAGTTACATGGAAACTGGGATCCTCTGCCTCCTGCTTTGCTTGTAGCCATCCCACAGAAGGAAGAATTGATAGAGTTGAAAAATCTAATTATCTCAACCCAGAACCTAATTCTGTTGTCATATTTTTAACCCCAGTTTTAATAAACACTGAATTTTTCAGGAATGTAATAAAAGTGTAAACCTAAGGACAATTCTACTCTCTTTTTCTCTGAATTTTACAGGGATGTTCAACATTTCTGAAAATCAAAAATTGGTTCCAACACTGCTCATGGTATTTGAGTCCCTAACGTCCCCACGTTTGCAGATATTGCTTTTATGGTGATTGTATAACTTAAGGCAGGCAGGTGATCACTTTATTATGGTTGGCTAGCCTGAGCATTTACATTGTAAAAATGCAAGTTGCTTTATTATAAATTATTTTCTTTTTATCTTTTATATTAGTTAGGCTTTTATAATGATTTTTTTTAAAGTCTATATGTAGGTTATTCATGAATTTCATTTCAGTATAGTAAGAGAAGCCACATAAAATGATGCATTTCAAGGGAGGTACTGTGAGTGATAGAATGGAGAATCCCTTGGTTAAATTCCATTTTGAGCCATAAACACTCAGAGTCATTAATTTTACTCTTCAAAAATCTTATAGCAGTTTCAACTATAGGTAACTTAATCACTTCAAAATTATTTCCCTTTTAGGTACCATGTGGTACAATTAACATATATATATATGTATATATATATATATACACACACACACACATACACACACACACACACCCCGCATCTACCTGGTTTTTAATTTGTTTGAATTTCACTAAAACTAAAAGCAAAACAAGAATGGAGATGTCTTCTTGAGATAGTTCTCTCATTTGCCTGCTGCTTTTATTTTTTCTTTTTAGCTTTTCTCTGAAAGAACATTGGAATCAGAAAGGAGCTAATACCATTGAGCAAAAGGGCAAAGTTACTTCTTTTAAAAGAAAAGCTCATTTTTCACCATGGTAACCAGCATATCATATGACAAACACACCACATGGTCCATGAAATATGAATCCTTTCAGAAATAAATTTCTATCAGAGCATAATAAACTCTCATATTAGTGTAGCAAGGACTAGAATAAGGTGACACCTTAGGTTGATTTGGGTCAAATCATTTCTGTGATGTCTTGTAGCATTTTACTTGCAGTTTGCAAGAGATAATACTAGCATTTCTTTTTTTAAAGTGCTTAATGAAGGTGAACCATATGCTATGATAAATGCATTCTCCTAAGTCCTAGAAACGGCACATTCTCATTTCTTATGAGTGTTAGGACCAAGAAAAAAACCTGGGATTCAGTCTTCATTCTGTTTCTCAGGATGTATATTTGTAGGTGCTTATGTACTCAAGTTGAAACAAAAACAAAAGTTAAAATTCGCAGATGGGCATAGTATAACCACAGCCACTGCTCTTTCTTTTAATCATGGTGGCTAAAACCTTTGGTTCTGATTTATGATATTTGACAAAGGACTAATAAGGGAAAGGAAAAGGAAAGTCTTCTATAAGAATGCATCACATCTTGCAAGAGGTGAAAATGAAAATGTTTCACTCTACTTTTAAATATCCTTTACCCTTTTGGCTTGGAAACACCTTTTATTCATTTCACCTTTTGTTCAGTTAGCTCTTTTTAGTTAACTTCTTTAAAAATCTCTTGTAACTGTAATACTTCCTAAGTGTACTTTCCCAATGCTAGGAAACTTTATTCAGTTGATCTAGTTTCTTAGACATTCAGAGGTTTAATAGGTCCCTTAAGGCTCTGTGTAGCTTCAGATTCAATGACTCAAGTAAGCACAGATTTCTATAGCCAGACACTGATCTACTCCTTTCAGGGCATCCGATGGGATGTAAATAGTTTTGGATCTGAATGGTTTCTTTGTAAATATATCAATATGTATACCTTGACAGTCTGGGACTGAACTGGAGGTTGATGGATGTATAGAACAGGTGGACTTCTTTCAGAAGTAATAGAAAATTCCCCATAATTTCCTGAAATAAAAAAAAAATATGGAATTATATTTTCTTCACACACACACAAAAAGAAGTAATAGAAAATTAAATATGCCACCTACTATGGATGTGGAAATTATTTATTCTAGTAATACTAAGGGTAAAACCATAGAATTCCATCATATGCTTAGTTATCACTGAAGAAAAAAATGAGTTATATTTCTATTTCTTAATCCCATTCCTTATCCTCCCCAAATTTTCCTGTTTGCATAAGACTTGAATTCTCAAGATTTTAAGGACAGGATGCAAGGAACATAAGATTCTTATACATACTAGAGAAAATTCACTGAAGGGTAATCAGAGCAGACTACCAATGGGTTGAAGATCATAGTCATACCTCATTCAACTCTGGATCCTTTATAGGTGGCATGGGTCTTAGTAGATACTCACTAGATATTTGATAAATTTAAATTATTTTGGTAATTATTTTATGCAAACCTATTCATTTATAATCTTAGCCTTTTGAATTATAAGAATAGTATCAGTGAAAATAATCTTACATAAATTCATATAACTAAAAACTAGATAATCTCTTGAAATGAATATTTATCTACATAAAGTATACATCCTAAAGTTAAAGCATAAGAAATTTACATTTTGGCTTGGGAGATTCACATTATTATTGAATTATGCTATGTCCATCTGCTCAAGTACTGGATATATTTAGGCTCTTGTGAGCCAAATTGAAAGATTCAATGGATTATTCATCTGCTTCATGCGCTGATACACAGAAACCCTCTGATTTGTAAATTTTACCCAAAAGTCATCTTCTCTCTTTGTTTCATGATAAGGAAATTATAAAATCTATACTTGTGTTGAGAATGACTTTGTGATTTTTTTCTTCACTCTAAAAGAGAAAATGGAGTTAAATATATTATAGTAGAGTGAGCGTTTGCACTGATACTGAATTTGAGAATGTCTTTCCTTTTTTTTAACCTATTATTTCAAGCAGTGCATCAGTATATATTTGCATGTTGTAGGGATTAGCCGAAAGTAATTAGGACTTGGGGTAAAAAAATAGAAAAATGATTTAAGGGGGACAGAATTATCAACTTAAATGTGTGTGTGTGTATTTAAGTGTTTCATTTCTGGATGTAAAGTATACCTAAAATTGTGTAGTCATTAGGGCTGTTCACAAATGTTTCTTCGTGTGAGCCATGGCCATGTGATTTGCACTGGCCACTGAAATGTGAATATTGCAGTGATTAGTACTTCTGGGCAGACACTTTAAGAGTTGGTGTGCAATTTGCACATTTCCTTTTTCTTGTCTTGGTGAATATAGAAGTGCATGTTGAGATGGGTCTTCCATCAGCCAGGGTTTCTCAGTGACTCTGTTGAGTGGACACCCTGAAGGTCCATGTCACACCTATGCATTGTTAGAGACTTTTGTATTTTAAACTTCTGAGACTTAGGGGTTTTTTTGTTGTTGTTGTTATCGCAGCATAACTTAACCAAACATACCTCAGTGAAAATATCCATATAGATCATTTTTACCTTGTCCCCCTGAAGAGAAATGCAGATTTGTTTGGTATAAGCATTTATAAGAGAGTCTAAGGGAATAAAAATAAATAAAAGACTTTTTGAATTTGAGCTACTTTGAAATTTGTAGACTTTTATTTTAGGTTTCTTTTGTAAAGTTGTCAGAAGAGAAGACAACATGTAAAAGGAAGTTTGCTTTGATTACATGAGTATTTGGCATGCTTGATAGTTGGTGGTTGTAATTTAAATTAGAAAATAACGATGACTATATTTAGTATTCATGGTTGTTTGTCTACTTCTTTTAAAGTGTGTGGGATATTTACATTTAGAAAGATGTATTGAGCCCTAAATATTTGCGTGGAGAGAGGTACTTTAAACTGAAAAAAATCTATAAAAGAAATAGGACTTATAGGAAAAGTTTCATTATATTCTTTGAGTCCTTAAGGTACACTGGTTTTTGTTTTAGGACCTGTAGACACATTACTTGAAGGTGTGTTGGATCCTCTCTTTGGCTATGGAAAAGGCGAAAGAAATTGGCTCTGGGGTCTTTAGCAACTAAAATGAAAGGTGTCAAAAATTCATTTCATTGCGAGAAAAGATAGGCTTTTAAAGAATGTGTCACTTACTGGCGTGGGTATTAAGAAAACTAGTATATCTACTTTTCTCTCTTATTTCTGTTTTAATTCCTGAGCACCTCTGGGGAAACAGGAACTCATATGAGATCCAGGCTGGGCTCTGATCCCCTGTTTCTCATTTTATGACCTTTCAGGAGGCTGTGTCAGATGTGAGACCACAGGAATTAGGGACCACTTCAGGGGGTGGGTGAATTTCTGATAATCCCTTCCTGATCTGGAACCATAATCTGCTGCCATGGCTGAACTGATTTCGTGGTGATCAATTGTTAAGACCAGTGTTATGGCATCTGAAATTATTGAATCTGCTGGGTTATGGTTAATTTCATAAATATTGAACGAGCCAGAGTCTGCCAAATGGCTTTGCTCTGTTGGGCTCATAGGAAACAAAGTTGAACTTGTTCTTTTTTTTTTTTTTTTTCCAGATTGAAGGGAAAAGAAAACTTGTGTGTAGAATGTCAGTTAATACAACCTTTTCACTACGTTTCAGTGAGGGTTGTTTTACTTACCTCTACACAAGAGTAATTAATTGAGCAAGATATTATGCCAGACACTGCAGGGAATAGAAGGATAATAAAACTAGCTTCCATCTCAGGGAACTAAGTCTAACTGAGGAAATTATATTCTAGTTCTACACTTGATACTGCTTACAACTCAGCTCCACTGATATTTATGATAGCTTTCAAAGGGTTTGAAAGTAGAAATAGAGAGACAAAACGAGTTCCTTATTAAGAATTTAAGGTGTTTTCAATTTTCAAAAAGTTAAAAATTTAACTCAAGCAGTAAAGCAATTTCCCCCTTCCTTCAAGCATTACTATGCAACATCATTCAAATGCATGTCCACCCCATTGTGTGGTCCAGGTCACTGAGAATATATTTTCCAAACCAAACCACATACAATCAGGCAGAAGAATTTTTAAACTGCTTTTGCTTGTGATGCATATAGTCTTGGAGATATGGCTGAGGCAGGGTGGGGGGAGGTGACATTTTAGATATATTTTGATAGTTATGGAAATAAGGAAGCAGAGTATGTTATTTTGGTAGCTGTAGCCTCTCCTTTTCTTTTGGTAATGACCAAAATTGCTAGATGAATGTGTCAGTGGAAAGCTATACAAATTTCAGCAAGCTGTGTGTTCTCAGTGCAGCGGTACTTTTCTTTACCTGAGAGTGGTTGAGTCGGCAGCTCCATCTTGGGAAACACAGGTAGTAAAAGAGCACAGACGCCCTTCATCCCTGCCCTGCGTATTATTTATAAAAGAATTTCCTTGGCCAAGTCACTTACTCTTTAAAAAAAATAGTTTTAAAGCATTTGAATAAATAGTTTAAAATATAGCAGATTCAAAGTGCCAAATTAGAAAGTTAGAAAAAAAAATCCTCAGTGTACTCACATTAGTCACAAGTGACAGTTGACAAACACTTGCAACAACAGAGGAGACAGAAAAATTATGAAAAGCTGATACAAGAACAAACATCTCAGCAACTTGGGACCATTTAGTCTAAGGGAATTGTTCTTCACGCTTCAAAAGCCCTTGAGGGCGCTGCTATTTTACGGAGCAGTGGTGCAGTCTGATCCTGTCACACAGTGGGGAGTAGCCAACGTCTTTCCATTAGCACCAGCTCCAAATTCCTTAACAGGGTCCTTCCCGCACCCACCTTGCCCCACAGCCTCCTCCTGCCCACCATCCTTTCTGCTCAGTTCCCGCCCTTGAACTCCCTCACTTGGGTTGTGTATCTCTTGCCTCTGGGCCTTACGGTTTGTTCTCGAAGTCCCGCTTGCTAATTTCTACTCATACTTCAATTCTCATCTCATGTGTCACTGGCTCTGAGAAGCCTTCAGGGAGAAAAGTGGCCCTGCACTGTGTTCCCATAACATCCCGTATTCCTGCATCTGGCCCATTCTATGGTATATTACAATTGCTTGTTTATGGTCTTAAGTAAGGTTGGTGAACCATGGCCCATGGACCAAATCTGACTGCCACCTATTTGTGAAAATAAAATTTTAGTGGAACATGCTTATTTCTATGGCTCCTTTAACACTACAATGGCAGAGTTGACTGGTTGAGATAGAGACTGTATGTTCCCACAAAATCAGAAACATTTACTATCTGAGCTTTTACAGAAAAGGTTTCCTGACTCCTAGTCTCCAGAACGAACAATGTGTCTACCTTGTTCACTGAAGCGCTAGTAGTTAGCACAGTGCGTGTACAAAGTTGATGTTCCATCTATTTTGAAGGGATTAATTAGGAATAAATACAAAGAAAATGGCCAAGGAAAAATTAAGGTAATTATTCAGCATCTACTATGTGCTAAGCAATGTCCTCGGTGCATGACATACATGCTTATGTGACCCTCACAGCAATCCTGGGAAGAGGGCTTTATGATGTCCAACTTGCATTTGAGACACGGAAGGGAAAATGAATAAATGATTTTCTTAAATGTTACAACGTAAGTAAACATGGCTCACATGGAGTTTGACCTCAGATTTCCTTTGTAGTAAAGTGCTCTAACATGGAGAGACTGTATAACATTAATATATCATGTTGGCGAAGAGCAGCATCCGGCATTAGAATGTAAGATTTAAATCCTGGCTGTGTTGCTTCCTATTGTTATGACCTTGTACAAGGAGGTCATTGAATTACTCTGTGCCTCATTTTCAATAGCTTTAAGAAGTTCTTTACCTCTCTGGCCTTTGTCTCCATATATCACAAACACAATGGTTTTAGTGTCTTATTGGCATGCTGAGAAGTTTAAATGAGATATTATGCACAAAATGCTTTGAAGTGCTTGGTACATAGGAAGCTTTCAAGACAGGCTCATCATTGTTATATAAGGCTGCTTCAAAATCCTTGCTAATAGCTTCAGAATTTTCAAGAAATTCCCTTCCATTTATAACTTACATTTTACCTAATTTCAAAGAGGAATTTCAGTGGTATTTTACCTTGTGTTCTATATATTCTATTTATGAAGGTAAGGAAGTGGTTCAAGATATAGCTTTATTAAAAGCAACACAAATATGGAGATACCTTAAAGTGATACAAGTAGATCTACCATTTGATCCAGCAA
>VBSM01001124.1:21251835-21289071 GCA_008086735.1 Cheirogaleus medius
TAGCCTGGGCAACAGAGTGAGACTCTGTCTCAAAAAAAACAAAACAAAACAAAAAACATTAGCATAAAAAAACAAAAAATAAACAAAAAATTGATTTTACACCTTGGGGGGCTTAAAAATGTTAGCATAATAGATCTCTGCATTAGAGTTTGTAATTTTATTCTATTTTCATATTAGAGACACAAGAGTTTATTCCACAATAAATATCATCAGTATTTTCTACTGCCCTTTTATTTGTGCTTGAACATAAACTAGAGTAGACACAGATAAAATCAGTTTTGGAATGTACTGCAGAATCTGGTATCAGGCAACAAGACCAAGAAAGAAATATTTAATATTTTATGCTATAATATCAATTAGGATCAATTTAGTATAATTTTATTTGTAGTTCTTAGAATATTTATAAAATGTGTTAGACCATTGAATATTATGCTCGTGTACATTTATCTAGATCATTGCTATGATTTCATTGATATTTCATTGGTAAAAGCATTGTCATCTAGACATTTTCAGTGCTGCCACGTTGTATAGCTCCAGGACACCATTCCCATTGAGCTCTGGGACCCAGGGGCTGCTGTTCACATGGAATATGTTCGTGTCTCTCCCCAGCGCTATACAAGGTATGGCCCTGGCCGTCCCCTTTTTTCTTATGTAAAGCATCCTGAAAACCTAAAATTGCTTTTCGTTTCCCTTATTAAAGTACAATAAATTAATAATATTTGAAAAGAATTTGGCACTTTTTCTGACCACAGTGTTGGGATAAGACAACAGGGAAAAATCTACACATCAATGAATAGAAAAAGATTAGAGCAGAGAGTTGTTGGAGGGAAGAGAAAAGATAATGACTCTTAAAGCACTTCAAATCACATCTCTTGAAAAGTAGATGTTGTACTGAAATATAATCCCCTCAGCATCAAGGGTTTAACATTCTAGTGTTCCTGCTTAAATCAGTGGGATTTCTTACTCTGACTGATATGCATACAAATTGGACTCTAAAGCTAAGTTAAGAAAAAAGTTTAAAACAGAATTGGGACTTTAAGTGATTGAATTTATGATATGGAGATTTAGTTCATATTTTTTTCTTATTTATGTTCACCGAATAGTATTTTTAAAAGCCTAGGTATACAGTTTGTTTGTCTCTTCCTGAAACTTCCAAGACAAAAGGATAAGGATATGATCGCCTAATATGCGGTAAAAATAACTCATAATAATATCAACCAAAATATAGACAGCACTTTCTATATGCAAGGCACTCTTCTAAGTACTTTAAAAATATATTAACTTATTAATTCTCACAACCAACCCTATGATGTAGGGTATATTATTAGTCCCATTTTAAAATGTGGGTGAGGAATGAAGATATCACTAAATTAAAAATAGAATCATTCTAAAGAAAAATGAAGGCTAATCAAACATTAGATTGATTAAATTCTGAAGATAAGTGGTTTATACAGCTAACAGGATTTTGGTAATTTAAACATGTAAGAACAAGACAGACAGCTAGTCTGTGGAAGGGGTAACAGGATTTGACTCAGGTCAAATCCAGTGAGATCAAATTTGTCAGAAAAATGTTTTTGTCTCTAATCAGTAATGACCTTGCCACTTGGCCTTGGGTTGAGGGAACATCTTTAGAACATTGCCTTTATCACGGATGCTGATTAACAACACTTGTGCTCAGTCAAGGAATCAAGAAGTAAATGTTGAGCTTATTCTAAATTTATGAATCCTGCAATTTTGTAGGGAGTAAGGAGCCCTGAAGAAAGGGGGAAAAATGTATGTGTTATGAATTTTAAAATCAAGACCATATTTTAATCCTTGGCATGTTATACTATATGTTATCAGTATTTTCTTACAGACTCCTGACAATTATGCATATGGATGATGTTAATATATCATTTTTAAAGTTGATTGGTATTCCAATATAGATAGCTGTATTAATTTTTGCCAATACCTTTCACAAAAGGTTTGTTGTAGTAAAAATTACCTAAACAAGTCTCTCAAATGTGGGTAGGGTCACCCTATTTTCAGATGCTCCCCTGGAATTAGAGTTGAGCACACTGTTTTCCAGCTACCAACTCTTGGGTTTTTGTGACCCTGGCACATCGAGGTCCATTATCTGAATCCGATAGTCCTGTGAATGTAGACAAAGTTCTTAACTTGGGAACTCAGTTTCTTCTGCTGTTAAATGAATACTCCTCACCTGATTGTATTGTTCTTACAACTAAATGAGGTCACACAGTAAAATATTAATACAATAGCTGGTGCAGAGTAGATGCTGGTCCCTGAGTGTTGCAGTTAGTTGGCACGTTCGCCCCTGTTCTGTGTGCTGGAGAGTGGCTGTTTACCAGGGTGCCTGCTCCCATATGACTTTGGAAATTCCAACGAGAGTTGCTTCAGGATACTTTACATCTGCCATCTGTGACAGGTGCCCAGAGTCTTTGTCTCCCTTCTGTAGGTACTGTCCTTTCTGAAAACGTCTTATTTCGTATCTTAAATAATTTCCTGTCTCTACTTCATCCTGACAGAAAACTTCAGAGGAGACATGGTTTCCATGGAGACTAAAGATGCCATAACTTACTTATGACCACACAGTGGCACACATGACCTAGGTGATTAAATGCTGAAATACTTTTGAGAAACCAAAAAATATCAAAGAAGCAGGGACTATATAGTATCCCTGAGAGGCTCCCATGGCGGGTGACAGCAGTGGCCAAGGGAGTAGCTGCAGCCCACAACCACAAGGAAAGAACCAAGCCTCTCCACATGGCACCAGCTGCCTGAGCAGGGCCGTGTTTGCAGTGGGTGGGGAAAGCAGGCCAGGCTAGGAAACAGGAGCCCTGAAATCTCACCCCAAATCTGCCTTTTACTAATTACATGCATTGGGCACATCATTTGATGTGTTGAATCTCAGTTCCCTTTTCTGTAACTTGAAGATCACAGACCTGATCTGCCTCTCTCACAGGGTTGTTGTGAGCGTGAACTAAGATGTTTCTGTGAAAGCACTTGGTAATCTGTGGTCTTGCTAAACACCTTTACATGGCTCTGAAATCATGTGCTGAGGCACCTACGGGGCTGCAAATGAAACCCAAAACTCTCTTTAAAGCTCTGGAATCTGGGTTCTCAAATGTGCAAGAATTACCTGGGGTTCTGGTTTAAAATGCAGATTTCAGAGCCTCATCCCATGAGTTTCTAGTTTATTAGGCCCATGGTGGAGCCTGGGATCTGCATTCTAACAAA
Source organism: Cheirogaleus medius (assembly GCA_008086735.1). NCBI lineage: Eukaryota > Metazoa > Chordata > Mammalia > Primates > Cheirogaleidae > Cheirogaleus > Cheirogaleus medius. The sequence continues at coordinate 21,255,073 of VBSM01001124.1, forward strand.
CATAGGAGGTGATTGGATAGAGCTGGTCCTTGGGCCACATTTTGAAAAATGCTTTTCTTCCCCAGAAGAGGCCAGACCAATGGGGATGGTTGTGTTTTGAGGGAATATTGAGAAGTAACAAAGTGGAAAAGTATATATTTAGACTGGAAACTTTGATACCTGTACTGGTACTCCAAAATTTGGAAAGTTTATAAAAAATTGAATAAGGTAAAAAAAATTTTTAAAAGATTCTCTAAACCTATAAATTGTCTTTCTTTGCCTAAATGAAGCACAGTTTTTAAAGGTGAGTGAATGAAATGAATGGATGAAGGAAGTCAGATGAGATAAACAAATCTGTTCTCAGTAGAGTCCTTAAGCTCACAGCTGCAAGTATCATAAGTTGCTTTGATAAGTTTATAAAGCTAGCAAACAAAAGATAATTTAAGTCACACAGAAAATAATTTACCGCATTTGAAATGTCGGCTATCCTGTTCAGGATTGCCCCAATTATTAACTATCTTTATTTAGTTCATGAAACTCAAGGCTACATATTGATGAGGGAAAAAACCTTCTCTGAGCTATGTGGAGAGATGCAGGCATTTTAAGGTTCTCAGTCATGTTGCTCTTTCTCAAATTTTGAGTTAAAGGATTCCTTTTGAATTTTGAATTTTGTTGAAATTAAGTGGAGAACCTTTCTGAATTGTTATCGTCTATTTCTTATCCATTCAGTCTTCCATTGAAAATAGCTATAAAGTTAGATCTAGGATGGAAATATAGCTGTAATTTAAAAATCAGAATGGATTTTGGTTGTGCAAGTGGCATGTTTATGGGGAGTGGAAGATAACAACAAAACAGTGCCATATATGATAATCTCATGACTGTTAAGAGTCACTTGCACCAGCCTTTTTTTACTCTAATGTTTATGGAATTTTTTTAAATCACCAAAGTCGGGCACATTTCAGTATGTCTCAGTGTCAAGTTCTCCAGCATTTAGGCTTTTTTACATTCAGGTCTCAGTTCAAATATTAAATGTTGTTCTAAGAGTTCATGACAAACTACCCCATATAAAGGAACCCTTGTCATTTCTAGCCCATTATTTGATTTTATTTTCATAGTATGTAGCACTGTCTGAGATTTTCCTATCTGTTTATTTGTTTAGCATTTTCCACTTCCCTCTAGAATGTAAGGATCATGAGAGCAAGGATTTTTGTCTATCTAAAATACCACTCTTTCCAGTTCCTGAACTATACTTAGAGCACAGAAAGAAAATTAATAAATACTTAATGAATATATGGAGAGGGGGAATTAATATTAATATAATAGGCACAGTTTTCTCAGGGCTCTGTATTCTGTTCTTTGCCTATTACTGAAATCTGATGGAGAAGATTTAGAGGGGCTTAAATGAATGTCACGGCTCTTACACATTCCTTAACTAAATGCTTCCAAAATTCCTTTCTTCTAAAGTTCTATGACTTCACACCCTGAGCCAGGTTTCTGCTCTAGTGTGATTTATACAGACCAGTACCAAGTAGCCAGTGAAATAGTGACTGAATAATTAAGGGTCTGTTGTAAAAAATGTCCACTAATCGGGATGATCCATGGTTCATTGTCCATTCTTTGCATCTCCATTCTAGTCTATGCTAATCAAATGCTCTGGTTTCCACTTCCATTAAGTAGGTGATAACAAAATGGAAATTTCAGGGCATGGAAGCTGATCTTGCCATTCAAAGAGGGGAGTCTGCGTCTCTCTTGGGGGTGGGTGGAAGAAGCAGTACAATACGATTTGGGCCCCAAAGCCCTGATTTCCTAAAATGATGTTCTCGTGCCTCCACTCCAAATCCTGCTCGTGCTATCTTCCTCTTCCATCTGAAACATACATCGCTGAATGCATATCTTTGTTTTGGAATTGGAAATACGAGCGTTTTCTTCCCAAGTATTAAATTACTATTCATACAGTAGGGGAGAAACTATCATCTTGGAAAGGCCGGAGGATTAGAGCAGTGTTAGGCCATTAGATTACCTGCTTGCCAGTCGGTCTGGCAGTGAGTGGAGGGTTAAGATAAGGTTTAATTGGGCAGGGAGGAGAAAGTTGGGAAAGCAAGTGATGTCTACAGAATTAGTCCAAAATAGGGTGTACAAATTTCAGGCAGAAGGGAACATAGGACAACACCTGGCTAAGAAAACTGGAAGAAAGAGGAGGAATGGAAAGGGCACGGGCCATCAGACCATCCCGACCCCTGCAGGCCTCACAGATGTATCCAGAACTGATCCTGTTTGTCGGGGCATCCAGGTTGTGTGCATTCCCCTCACTTCTAAACTCTCCAGCGAGTGGTTTTCCCAAATGCTAAATTCCTCCTCAAAAAAATAAATAACCAATTAAAAATAGAGCGATTTTTGGCAAGTGCTGTCTACAGCCTATTTTAGAAAACACACACTATAATATTATCTAAGCAGCTTCTCAGGCTCTTTCGTGAGGATATAACTGTGAGGTAGAATGACTTCAGGGCTCACAGTAGGGAACATCAGCAGGGACATCTGGAGTCTTTCATTATGCAGTTGCCTGTGCTGCGCACCCTCCCACTCACCTTGGTACCTACACATGCTGCTGTTTCTCATACAGTCCCTTGTGTCGCTGCATCTGTGTGTCAGAGAAGCTAAAAATACCTGCAGAAATGGCAATGTAAACTGACGTTATCTGATAATTTTTACGAGCTGCACAATGTGTGTGTAAAAAAAAGATCCCAAAGAACTATCATCTCAAATTATTCAAGTTTGTAGGACCTAGAAATGGAGAAGTAAATTCAAGATCAAAACCAAATAGTGCCCCCAAATTATTTTTGAGGTCTCATACCCTTAGAATCAGAGAAACTCTTCCCTTTTTCTTGCCAAATAATTTTTTACAGTAAAATAGTTTAAAAATAGAAATGTTGCTGTGTTGTTGTAATGTATCCATCTAATTGATAAAACTAGAAGATTTTAATAAAAATACATTTTCATTATTTTGCAGTTGATATTGAGGTAGAGTAATAGAGAAAGGATTTTATTTACTCATTTTCATTTCAAGAACATTATTTTATCATCTTTTAATTTTATTTTATCTAAATCTTATCATCCAAAAGAAAAAAAAGATCTGTTCAATATTTCATGGTATACAGACATGATCCATTTTAGGTAAAAATTAAAACAATTTTCAAAACTGCAACAATAAAAAGTAAGATGTAAACAAATTTCGGAACTATTTGGTTGATATGATTTATTAAAGGATTTAAGTATCTATTTGTTGGATGTGTTGATACCTTATAGCTGTGTTGTCCATTATGGTACCTGCTGAACACTTCAAATGTAGCTAGTCTGAATTAAGATGTGCTACAAGTATGTAAAATACACACCAAATTGTTTTAATGACTTAGTACAAAAAATGTGAAATATCTCATGCATAAATTTTTATATTAATTGCATGCTGAAATAATATTTAGGATATATTGTGGTAAATAAAATTTATTATTAAAATTAATTCCATCCGTTTATATCTATTTTTTAAAAGACCTTATAGAAAAAAATAGATTACTCTATTTCTATTGGACAGCATTGCTTGACAGAAACTAAAGTTTCTGGTTACTCTGCTGGGAAGCTGTTAGAATACAATGTTGCCAAGTAAGACAGAAATCCAACAAATAGTTGAAATGTTCTGCCACAGAGCCTAGCCAGTGTTTCTCCAGAACCAACTGGAAAGGTACCTCTGGAAAGGACGTTTTATTATCTGTGTTAACTGAATCCTCTTCTGCAAGATTAACCATATCAAGTAGTGTTATCTAGAGCAGTGGTCCCCCACCTTTTTGGTACCAGGGACCAGTTTCATGGAAGATAATTTTTCCACGGACCAGGGTTAGGGTGATGGTTTTGGGGTATTTCAAGTGCATTACATTTATTGTGCAGTCAAACCTCTGCTAATGATAATCTGTATTTGCAGCTGCTCCCCAGTGCTGGTATCACTGTCTCAGCTCCACCCCAGATCATGAGGCATTAGATTCTCATAGGAGTGCTCAACCTAGATCGCTCATGTGTGCAGTTTACAATAGGGTTCCAGCTCCTATGAGAATCTGATGCCACAACTGATCTGACAGGAGACGGAGCACATGTGGTGATGCAAGCCATGGGGAGCAGCTGTAAATACAGATGAAGCTTTCTTCACCCTCCGCTGCTTACCTCCTGCTGTGTGGCCCAGTTCCTAAACAGGCCACGGACTGGTACCAGTCCATGGCCTGGGGTTTGGGGGCTGCAGATCTAGACGGAGTTAATGGATCTTAAATGACTATAAAGAAAAGGATTCAAGTGAACTAACATCTGCAGTAGAGACAGACATTTCTGAATATTTCTTAAATTCGTGATAAAGCCCACTGTTCATTTCTAACTAAAGCACTTCTCTTAGAAGGATTGTTATCCAAGGTTGTCAGGCCTTCCAGTAATACATTTTAGATACATTAATTCAGTGGATTATGTGTTAGGTCCTTAAACCCAGAAGTGAATATGGTCTCTGGACTTTTTTGTCTTTCTGAGACTTCTTTGTTTTTCCGTGAAATCTAACCATCTGCTATGTGAATATCCTAGAATAAGAAATATTAATGTATAAGTTATTCTATTTATGAGTGTTCCTTTTTGATATAGGAAATATTCCTAAGAATGCAAACTTATGGAAACGTGTTTTTTTGAAAGAATCCTGGTAAAATATCGACATCCATCTCCTAACCCTTTCTGACCTGAATTTTTAAAATGTGATACAAATGATTTAATCCCAAAACCTCAGTAATGACCTCGTGTACACACCAAGGAACTTCTGCCACCTGGTGGTGTACGCGGAGGACATGACAGTCAAGATCCCCAACAGGATCAGATGCCCCAGATCCCAGCTTCCAGATCTATCTTCTCAAAACACTTGAAAGATGGGTTGGGCCATAACAACTTGACACTCTATCATTGGTTCAACTAATCATTGGCTCTTTCTGTTGCTTCCCAGGAAGTTTGTTGGTCTTCTTATACTAAAGGAACAACATTACTTGCACTCATTTTAATTAGCAGTAGTTTTTTTTTTTTTAAATAAAATATAACCTGGTATTAACACCACAGTTTTAATAGAATGTAGACTAAAATCTTCAATTAATTACAAAAATCATAAAAGAATCTAATAAAATCTGTGGCATAACTTTACCATCTTTTGAAACTCATTTTGAAAAGCTGTCTCCCAGTTTAATGTTGGAAGCAGGTCTTCATGTGTGTTCATGTAAACTAAAGCATATACGTAGATGACATTTCCCTCTTCAGTGTTATTTCATTTGCCCTATTTGACCCTTAGACAAATTATTTATAGTTAAAAGTTTGCCTTTTAAAATATAAATTTGTATGACCTATAACCTATAGATTTTAAAATATTAAAAAATAATTTTGTCCATGAGTGCATATTTTATGAGCATCTATGTTGTACCAAGCCCTGTGGGAAGTGTTGGGGATAAATTGATAATTAAGGTATCAGTCTGATCCTTAGGGAATATACATGGAAAATAATTAAACATGCTTTTGACTTTTCTTAGGGATTTATTTTGTCCTACGAAATAGCAATCAAAATGTTTGCCTGGTTTTAATATATTAGAGACATTTTTAAATGATCTATAAATGATTTCAGAAGACAAAAAGCCTTACATCCCCGTAACTGGTCTTTTGAATAATGTTTACATGGTCTCTCACTGTTATCCAAGAGTATTGAGAAAAATTGGAGCATTTCTGACCCTCTAATAGTAGGAAACATTCAAACATGTTATTAATATAACCTGTCATCATAGATAACAAGCTGAAATAATGTGATATTAATATCATGATCTACTAGAAAGTCTAAGAGTAAATAATACCTTGATTGAATAACATCTTCCTACAAGTGCAAAGTGAGATGGGAATGAAAGTCATTTTTTTCTATGTCAAGCTTCCCAAAATGATTAATTTATTAATCTGAATACTTCAGGCAGATTTTTTTTAAAAAAATAGGAATCAAATGAAAAGAGATGTTAGCAGTCTAGATAATTAAACCCTACTGTGCAGCATCTTTGAAAGTTAGTCTGCAGTTTATGCCATGAGGACTATATAACAATCTGTTAAGAGAACCGTAATGTTCAATTGTTCTGGTCTATATAAGAGTGTTAACTAAAACATGATTTGTAGCCAGCAGATGATTGGAAGGGGGTTTATCTAGGACCCCATCTACTGCAGTGCTTCTAGTATCTTAATCATCTGTAAGAAAGTCCTCTCCCGAGGCTCTGACAGCCCCAGGACACTAGCACTTGTGTTTGGGATTGTTCTAGCTACTGCTTGAACTCACCATGTGGGCTTGTGAGAGACACTTAATCTGCCTGAGCTTGAGTTTCTCCATCTGTAATACAAGGGAGTGGGCTCAGCACTCTGATTTTACAAAAATCAGAATACGGTAGAAAGAAGGAAAATGGAGGGTTATAAATACTATTTTGGTGTGTCTTCATTGACTAGTTGGTAGTCATACTGCCATTTCATGCAGCATTTCTGCTGTAAAGACTTCTGTTCCAGTCAGCCAGAGTCAATCAATGTTGAGGTTAACTTTTTTTGGCTGTATTGATCGGGTGAAATAGTTATTCCCAAAGCTGGAGGAAGGAAATAAAATTCCTCCTCCCAACTGAGATCATAGAGATGCCTGTCACAATGTAGGGGCATTTCTCGTCATTTGACCTTCTGAAGTTGACGTGATTCCAGGAATGCAGAATACTCGCTTTAGCTTTGAGGCAGAGGGGTTGGAGGTGAGCAGAGAGGGGCACCTCTGGGCCTGAGGAACAGACACCAAGGAAGGAGCAGGGAGGAGACCTGAACCACAGAGCATAGAGACGGAAGAGGCAGAACAGTGAAGGCTGTGATCTGCAATTTCCGGTTTGTTCGGATAGAGGACTTTGGAATCCAAGCCATTTGGACAGATTTTGGGGATAATGAAGAACTGAAAAAGATTTTACAAATGGGAGGAATGTTAATAGGTTGTCAGGGAGAAAATGTAAGTCATGACCTTGTGGACTAGTTGTAAGGAACCAAGCTCCCAGCAAACAGGATGCCTTGACTAGATGGCAAAGATAACCCGTTTGTGACATTTCAGAATGAACATGGAGCCTGTATTTTATTGTTGGTTTGGAAAGAAAAGGAAATGGCTGTTGGTAATTGTGTATGAATATGATTAATATGGCTTCTTTTAAAGATATCAGACTGAATTTACTAACTTTTTCACCCCTGTTTCTCATGTTTCTATGAAAGAATGTGTTTGGATCCATATCAGTTGGATAGTAAACAGCTGGTTTAAATATATTTTTTTTATAATACTGAATGTTACAGCTAACATTTATTTTCCTGGCTCTATTTGAAATGCTTTACCTGTATTATTAATAATTAATTCTCACAACAACCACCACAGGTAGATCCATTACTCTGCTTATTTAATAAAAGAGGAGATGGATTCATAGAGAAGTCAGGTGCCCAAAGTCTCAGCTTGTGAAACATCCGACCCACTGAGGCTGGCCCCAGAGACAAGCTCTCTTTGCACAAAGTGTCCTTTTGAGCTGCAGCTCCATCAGTTCCCTCATGATCACCCCTTCCTTTCATGGACCCCCAAATGCTTGAGAGCTTCCTCATCAGTATATAAGCGTATGTTCATTAGATAAGTGGTTAGCCTGGTAGGTAGCTTCTCTATAAATCATGACTAGAGACAGAACTATTATAGAAACCATGCCTCCTTATTTTCCTATTCACTCTGCTCTTCTATTTCAATCCATCCAGGCTCTCTGATGTTCATATTAGTAAAATACGTAAATATGAGCTATTTTATAAATACATGCTAAGTTCTTAAATATCTTCTGTCTGATGCATGCTTGGCTTTTTGTACTAGTATCTCAGTCAAAGTGTATGGAATTGGATCTTTCTCTAATGTATTGAATCCAATCTATCAAGTGAACATATGCTTGTGTGCATGTTTCTGGGGCTGGCCTCACTGGGTCAGACACTTCACAAAACTTCTCCAAGTATCTGCGTGCTCAGAAAACTGGGAGAAGACCCTCATAGAGGAAGCACACATTAAGTGCCTTTTCCCAGCTGGATTTTACTTTACTATAGGATTTCAACCCTTTGTGCTTGTGGAAACACTTTCCTCAACAAAAAAGATAGCATTACGATTCTGTGGTACATTGCAGTCACTCCAAATCTTTTTCATAAGCCTGAGATGGCTTTTAACAAATGATTTTTTTTCTCAGAAATGTGTATTTTTAATTAAAGAAGGAATTGAAAGTCTGCTAATTTTAATAGAATAATGGACTCAAATTTTAAATTTACCCTATCTGATCATACTAACCAGATACTGTGGTTCTGCATTCATTTGTTTGGTCAACACATCATATTGAGCATTTTGGTGGGCATACTCTTAGGGGGGGTCCCAGTGTTCATGCCCTTGAGTGTGGGCAGGGCCTGTGACTTGCTTGTAACCAACAGAGTCAGGCAAAGGTGATGGGATGTAGTATATGATTATGTGTACTCGATAACGTCACATAACATGGCAGCACCTGTCTTGCTGGAGTCTGTGTCTCCTTGCTGCCTTTGAAAAAGCCAGCTGCCATGCTGTGGTCTGTCTGTGTTGGGAGCCCAAGTGGTAAGGAGCTGAGGGTGGCCTTTTAGAGCTGAAGGAAGCTTCCAGCTGACAGGTAGTAAGAAACAGAAGCTCTCAGGATCACATCCATAAGGAACTAAATTCTACCAGCAAAAGCAGATATTTTTCCAGGTGAGACCTCAGCGCCAGCAGACAGACATCTTTATTACAGCCCGTCAGATCCTAGCAGGGGACCTGGTCAAGCTGTGTCCAGACTCCTGACCCACAGAGGATGTAGGATACTAGGTGTCTGTCATTTTAAGTCACTAAGTTTGTGGTAATTTGTTACATAGATACGGGAAACTAATACAAGTACCCACAGTATTCCAGACGCACTTTGAGGCATTGGAAATGAAGCAGTGAACAAAACAAAGTCCCTGCTTTGAGGAGTTTGCATTCTAATAAATCTAGAACATATACGTTTTAGAAGCTTTAATTCATCTAAATTATAATTTCAAGGTAAAAATCTTACTGATCCTAAAATTGGAAAAAAAAGCCAAAATTGCTTAAAATATTTATTTTCAGTGTGGGAGATATTTAACTTTTGAGGATTTCATTTTTGGTTTAAAGGAGGAAAAATTATACTGAACATATCCCAGTATTGATTTACCAGGTGATACTATTCAAGGAAAGACGGTGAGGACAGTGTTGTCAGCTGCAGAATAAGGTTCTCCATGGACTCTAGCTTCAGAATTAGAACTTTGCAGTGCCTTGATAGTGCAGTCACACAGTACATGGCACTATTTCAAAAAGAAGATTCCTAAAAGCTTAAATACATAACTTCCAAAAGTCACCAGAATAAAAAAGCAGTTTCGAAATCAGCCTAGCAATTCTATTTCGACAGGAAGATTATTGTCTAAAAGAAAACCTAGAATTCATTCTGCATCTTCGGAAGATTGAAGTCACATGAACCCAGCATGTATGTTTGTTCTGGTGTCTGGGCCAGGGAGCTGAGGAGGGCAAGGTTGTGGGTTGAATCTGTACACAAGCTACCTGGCTTTACAAGCAGGCACTCGGGCCACAGCTCGCCCCAGGCCAGCTGTCCAGCAAGTCTGAGCTGCTAGTCACTTGGAGAACCAGGAGCCTGTTACGCTTCATTCAGTAAACAACAAAGCTAAGGCCACATTCTATGGAATAGATTTAAATGTTTTTTGAAACTGATATGTAACCAATAACATTCAGACCCTATTTGGGCAGCTTAAATGCATAACGTGTTCCATGCAGTTAAATGACTCTAACATTTCTATTGGTGTGTACAGAGGGTGTCCGTAGAGCTAGCTTTTATTGAATGGCTGTTATTGTTATTAATAACATGGATTGAGCACTAGATCTGTCTAGACATTGTGCTGAGCACTTTGATATGTATTTAATTTAATTTTCTTAAAAGGATCATTGTCCCCATTGAATGGATGAAGAAACTGAACCTTAGAGAGCTTAAGATACATACCCAAGCTCCAAGAATGAGAAAATGCTGAGGCCAGGATTTTAATTCAGGCAGTCTGATTGCAGAACTGGTACCCTCGACCACCATGCATGCTGCCTCCTCTTAATGTGATGAGCACAGTGCCAGACACCATGTTCTTTTATGAGTTCCTCATAACAACCCTACAAATGATATTTGGAGGTGATGGGAAGAGCCTTGAAAAACTCTTCCAAATAACCAGTATAAGAAGGAGGCAAGATGTACCTTCCGATGCCATAACCGCTCCTCACACAACCAGGATAAATGGGGCCGCTGAGGGCTGTTGTTCTAAGTAGGTGACCATTGTGTGCTGATATTTAAGTGTTGGGAAGATCACTGTACCTCCAGTAGCTCCCCCATCAGTCTGATAATGCCCAACATCCTACAAGTGCATGCTAAATTTCTTTACCTTGATCACTATAAAATTATTCCTAAACTTTTAACCTTATCAGTCATGTATACTTTAGTAAGAATAAGTTTATCTCACTCTTTCATGAAAGCAGATTTTTATGAAGAAGAGGATGGAAAAATGTAAGGAATTCCAGATGTTAAATCTTCTCTAGTGAAGGAGGCCACTAAAAAAGTGAAGAAAGGGTAAAAGGGGTTTATCCTAATGGCTAACAGAGATACATTAAAAACACTTTCTGGAAGTTTCAAATTTGGATTTTATATATATATATATTATTATGTAATATTTTCTATTATTTTAGAAATAATATTTAATAGTTTCTATTGTTTATAACTTAGAAATGTTTTAGAAATAATGTTTTATTTTAGAAATAATATTTAATATTTATTACTTTAGAAATAATATTTAATATTTTCTATTGTTTATAACCTAGAAATAGTAGAAAGTATATAGTCAAAAAGCAAAGTGTAGTCAATTATGCTTTATACTTATTTTGAAAACTGGAAGTAACTGTTTCAATGCAATTTTGATATATTACCAAACAATTGAGCATAATACAAATTTCTTGTTTTCTTATGCATGATTTTGTCCATAATGAACACTAAATGAATGCAGAAAACTGCACCCAACTGAATGATGCTGTATAGGAATGCACAAATCGTACATATGCAACACCTCAAACATCTGCCAACTACCTGTGTTTTCTGTGTGTTATGAGCCACATCCATCCATATCTGATGTTACAACTTTCCTTCTGATTTCGGATAACCCTCTTTCTACACTTTGTAATAACTCACAAACTGCAACCCTTCTGACACCCACTTCCATAAGCAAACTCTAGGTCTTTTTCAACATAAAGAATATTTTAGTATTTATATAGTGCTTAATCATTTAACATGTGTACAACTGGATTACCATTTTTATTAGGTTTTTTTGTTTGTTTGTTTCACTGGTGAAATTTTTGATCATCCATTGTTTTTCCCATGAGCCCTGTGAATTTTCCCTGAAGGATTTTGCATAGAACGGTAATGTTTAGAAATGCATGTGTAATTTTATCACGGAACTAACTGTATTGTCCATAATTGTGCACATTTCATCTGTTAGGGTGTGTGCATGCTGTACACTTGAAGGAGTGGCTGATAATTATTTGAAACACTTCTTTTCACGGTAGTTTAGAAGGTTAGCAGATTTCTCCCAAGAGACGAGGGCTAACCATGCACCGAAACATTTTCTAGGAGAGTTTCTGGAGGGTAGCCCCAAAGAACGATCCCCACTTGATCCTTAGGTTGATATCTCAGGAGGACTCATGCTAATGAATATATAATGCTCCAGTGACTTGGGGAGGTAGCTTCCAGACAGTGGGGTTCTCACCTTTGTATCCCACTTTTCGTCCTTAACTAGAGCTAATATCAGGAGTTGGTAGGGATTTCCTTTTAGGGTCAACATTTGGGAATAGGCCTAGCCCTGCTCTCTGCACACATTGGCTATTGAAAAACAGCCAGATGAGAGCCCCACTCTGAGGTTCAGACCTTGGCCTAGTGTCATGCTGGCTCTCTCCTTACCTTTGTGAAGTTCTGTATGTCTTCTTTCCTCTTTCAAAACTTTAGAACTATATCTGTGCTTTTGGAGCTAAGTGCAGCTCCAGAATTTATCAGAGTTACATATGTAAAGCACTTACATTTTAGGCACTAAATCAATGTTAATTTAACTGAGGAGAGTCAGCCCAATTATCGAGAAGTGAGTGCGAGTTAGTGACACCCTGGGGAAAAGTAGACATTTTGAAGCATTAGTGTGACACAGCAGTTCTGATGTAGGGTAAGGCCAGGTGTGGTAGATCTAGGTAAGAAATCTGTGACTTCTGAAGGATAAATTGCAACTCATACTCAAACGCTAAAGTGAAGACTCAGGTGTTAATAATGGGAAGATTGCCATTAGCAGGAGTAGACTTGTGGTGGCTGGTAACTCCCTATTGAGGAGCACTGGTATCACCTGACATTAATCCCAACTCTACATCCATCAGTCTCAGGTAAGCTGTCTCCTTATGGGAGTTCCATGGCTTCTAGAAACTCCAAGTTTACATTGTACCCTCTCAGCAATCCCAATGGAAAACAGATTTTTCTTTCTTAGAATTCCCAAAATAATTATAATAATAATAACCCAACACTGAGACTTGTTGGTCTGGCTTGAGACTTACGCCAGCGCCTGGACCAGTCCTGATGGCTGGTGTGGCAAGGGAAGTGTGATGCTCTGATTGGCCAGGCCTGACCCACATGCTCAATTAGGAGCCAGGGAAGGAATCAGTTTCAACTGAATCACTTGACTTGAGAGTAGAAGATAAGTGGTTTCTTAAGGAAAATTGGAGTACTGTCACCAGAAGGGGAATGGGTTTTGGACAGGCAAGAACACCAGATGGCCACCCTAAGAGCCTCCTAAGCCAGGCTCTGTGCTAGGCACTAAGCCTATAACAGTGAGCAAGAGGCAGAGCCTCTGTCTCCCTTCAGTTTTTAGTGATTTGGTCATTAATACAATAAACACACAGGTGAGGAAACTGAGGCCTAGAGAGATGAAGTCACATTTTTCAATGTTGCGCAGCTAGTTAGAGCCAGCACAGTGTCTAGAAACTCTAAAATCACTTCTAATATCAAGATGTTATCTTGCCCTATTCCTATAGGAAGCTAATCTATTTGAAGCATGGTTGTCTGTTAAGACACAATTATGTAGGATATTATTGTTATAACCAGTGGTATGTTGGAGTTGACTCACACCAGCTGGTGTGAAATTATTGTGTACATCTCTTTCCTAGTAAGCATTCAGTGAAATAACATTGGTAGCTTGAAATCAGCTATGGTGGTGATATTTACACCGTAGAAATTGGCAAACATGACAAAGCACGGTTTCTCTCCACCACCACCATGAGCTGGTTGTTAATTTACCAGCACACGCTAGTTATCATGGTTATAGAAGTTTAATCTTCAGGTCAATTCTTGTCCAAGATATTTAATACAATTCACATCATTATTGATAGAAGATGGATAGATGTGATAGGGCAGGACATTAATAAACCAGAGAGTATTTGGTTTTTTTTCTTCCATTCTACTCCAAATCCAAAGGTCCTCAATGTTATACATTTGGTATAATTTATATTTCATTTTTATATTCAGTGCATGTTGATCAAACTGCCACTCTCTATTACTAAGACATCTGTAAATAACACATATGAATTTCTAGCTACAGACTTGACCTTACTAATAATGATTTTTTAACATAACAAATAGACTAGACTTTAGATATATCTTCTTAACTGTCAAAAGTTAAGAAGAAATCTCTTACACCCAGAATTTTCAACTATCAGACTTGTTAGCATTGTTCTTTCTTTATTTCTTTTTTTTGAGACAGGGTCTTACTCTGTTGCCAGGCTGGAGTGCAGTGGCATCATCATAGCTCACTGTAGCCTCCAGCTCCAGGCTCAAGCGATCTTCCCACCTCAGCCTCCTGAGTAACAGGTGTGCCCCACGGTGCCCATTTAATTAAAAAAAATTTTTTTTTTGTAGAGTTTGTGAAGTCTCACTGGGTTGCCCAAGCTGTTCTTGGACTCCTGGGCTCAAAAGATCCTCCTGTCTCTGCCTCCCAAAATACTAGGATTACAGGCCTGAGCCAGTGTGCTCGGCCAGCATTGCCCTTTCTGCAGTTATTTTGGTAAAAGGGGAGAAAGAAATTACAGAGACAGCCCTTGATAAACCTAACTCTAAAAGGCATAAAGGCGTGTGTATTAGTTTCTGTGGCTGCTGTAACTAAACACAGTAGTCCCCCCTTATCTGCAGGGGATATTTTCCAAGACCCCCAGTGAATGCCTGAACCCTATGTAAACTGTTTTTTCCTATATGTACATGTCTATGGTAAAGTTTAATTTATAAATTAGGCACAGCAAGGGATTAAAAAAATAACTAATAATAAAATAGAACAATTATAACAATATACTGTAATATTAATAAAAATCATGGGAATATAGCCTCTCTTTTTCAAAATATCTTTATGTTCAGTAATAAGGATAACTGAAACTGCAGAAAGTGAAACTGTGGGTGAGAGGAGACTACTGTACCACTAACTGAGTGGCTTCAACAACAGAAATTTATGGCCTCATGATTTTGGAGGCAAGAAGTCCTAGATCAAGGTATGGGCAGGGTTGGTCCCTCTGAGGGCTATGAGGGAGAATCTGTTTTACACCTCTCTCCTGGCTTCTGGTGGCTTGCTGGCAATGCTTGACATTCTGTGGCTTCTGCTGCATCACCCCAACTCTATCTTCACCTTCACATGGTGTTCTTGCTGTTTACATCTCTGTGTCCAAATTTCTGTTTTTATAAGGACATCAGATATTGGATCCGAGCCCACCCTAATGACCTCATTTTAGCTTGATTACATTGGTAAAGACCGTATTACCAAATAAGGTCATATTTGGTGGGGGTTAGGACTTCAACATAATTTTTTTTGGTGGGGGAGGACGTAACTCAACCCATAATAGCATTGTAATTAAATTGTTAAATTGTCACACACTAATATCATTACATAAAAAATATTCTTTGTCAAGCTAGAGTTCTAACAAGTAAATATGTCATTCCTTTTGAAAAACAGATATCCTTGCTGAGTTGATTTCCAGATTATTAAGAATGTCTTGACGGACTTGTCAATTCATCCTGGTCTTCATCCTTGTACTCACTTTGTTCAAATGCAGCTTTAATTTTAAGACAGAGCTCAGCCAACTCTGCCCACTGCCTTTCCTTGTATGGATTGCAAGCCTAGAATGGTTTTTACATTATTAAAGGGTTGAACAAAATCAAAAGAAGAATATTTTATGACATGTGAAAATTATATAAAATTCAAATTTCAGTGTCAGTAAATAAGGTTTTATGAGCATAGTGCCGTGCTCATTCATTTGCATATTGTCTGTGGCTGCTTTCACATTGCTCAGGCAGAATTGTCGAGTCACCAAAGAGACCATTTAGTCTGCAAAACCTAAAATATTTACTATATGGCTATTTACAGGTAAAGTTTACTGACCTCTGCTTTAGGGTGCTAATTTTGTCAGCTATATATACCTCACTCACAACTATCGTTGCCGCTCCTGAATGACACAGCCCCGCCACTGAGTCAGATAGTATGACACTGCCAGCCTCTGTGCTGTGAGGGGATGTCTTCATTCATAAATAGTATCGTCATCGTGATTTGGCCTAATCTGTTACTATGAGAAGGATCATGCAGTTAATTAGTAAGCATTTAATTAGGAAACTGAATCAACACTGTTAATGGACATGCTTAAAATTCTGTGGACAAAATTAACTGCTGGGCTCCAAGGTGTGTTTTCACTACCATCTCCAGCCTCGACCCAATACTGCAGTGTTTTACTTAAACATAACCTCCATGGGTAACTTGCATCTTGAAATAATTTGGCTCAGTTTCTCTGTTAGTTTTCCATTGCTGCCAAAACAAATTACCACAAATCTGGCAGCTTGATATACCACAAATTTACTTTCTCAGAGGTTTTCAGGTTAGAAGTCCGGTGGGCTTGACCAGTGTCTATGCTCTTGGTCTCACAAGGCTGAAATCAAGATGTCGACAGGGCCGCGTTCCTTTCTGGAAGCTCTGGGGAAGAATCTGCTTCCTTGCTCCTTCACATTGTTGGCAGAAGGAGGAACTGATTTCTGCCAACAATTGGAAGGAGCTGAAGTAGGGCTGAGGTCCCTGCTTCTTGGCTGGCTGTCAGTGGGAGCCTCTCTCAAGGCTGCCTGATTCCTCCTTTGGTCTCCCCTCTCCATCTTCAAACCACCAACGCACATCAAGCCCTTCTCATGATTCAGATCTCTCTGACTTCTTCTGTCTCATCTCTTCTACATCTGGCCAGAAAAACATTCTCTGCTTTTAAGGGCTCATTGTGAATAGACTGGTCTCTTTCGAGTAATCCAAAATAATCTCTCTGTTTTAAGGTACATAAGTTTAATTACATTTGCCATGCAACGTAACATATTCAGGTTCCAGGTATTAGGGCATGAGGATCTTTGGGGGCTGTTCTGCCTGGCATAACTTCTATGGGTTCTGTGTCTCTAACCTGAGACTCTGCAGCTGTGTGTTTTCCTTGGAGACTCTGAAGGATCAGCACTTGGCCTTAACGACTGCACTGTCTTTTCCACTTTGGGAGCCCTTCATGATGTGCAGTCTCTTTCAACTGCAGAGTCAGCATTTCAAGTTAATCTTTCATGGGTGCATCGCCATGTTATTCCCATGCAACACAACTGAATATCCCCGGCCACGGTAGCTCAAAGCATTTATATTTAGTTATTTCATAGAATTCTGTTACAAAATCACTGCATGCATAAACTGTGATATGAACATGGCCTGTTGGAATTGTGCAGTGTACAACCTGCTCAGCCTGATGCTGTAGCCCTAAAAAATGCTCTGTGTACATGTTGGTCACTCATCCTCTCTCCTAAAGTCAAAAGCCAAGGAGTCAGATTGGAACACATTGACACTGTAAAGTTTGGAATATATCCGTTTTCATGACTGCTCAAATTATAGGTAAATTATCATCTTGCTATGCACTGTAATGTTTCTGGTTATCCATCTGACTCTGGTTGATGTCCAGAATTTGGAAGAATTCTTGGATTTGATCTAAGTATGAGAAAATGTGAAGCATTCTAGAGGTTCAGGATCAATTATAGTTGTATTTAGAAAATGTTGTGTAATAACTAACAGGGATTTGCAGCAAGGTGGAAGGACAAATAGTAACAGGAAACTAATCCTCTGGTTCACTGACTATGATCCTGGCACGGAAGTCCTCAGAGTATAGACCAGGACTTCTTAGAGTCTAATGTGCTTATGAATTACCTGGGATCTTCTTAAACTTTACATTCTAATTATCTGGGTCTGAGGTGGGGCTTGAGATTTCACATTTCTAACCATTTCCCAGATGGCGCAGCCTCTGCAAGTCCGTGGGCCACACTTTGAGTGGGAAGAGTTTAGACTATGAACAAAGTGAATGAATTTATTCCCGAAGGGTTATTTTTTTAATACTAACTAATTATAATTTTTAGGTTAAGTATATTAATATTACTGGAAAAGTCAACTACCTCAGCTTTACTTTTCTTTCTTGGTATTTAAGTATAATTTTAACAATGCTGCATTCCCTTAGCAGAGGAAAAACAACTATGTAGAGTTCCATTAGTCCTAACCAACTCAAATCTAATTAAAGAGAATAATAAGTTTATAAGAGGATACATCAAGTTAAAATTTAGATCCAAATAGGGTCTTGATGACAGGCTTAGAGTAAGAAGATAATGTCTTTAAAATGTCTTAAGTATAATTGGAGAAGGGGACAATGTGATCTAATGCTTTGTGTTGATGGGAAGACATTTAGAGGCTGAACTAAAATGTTCCCTTCCTTCTTTCCCTTCTCAACATCTCTTTTAAGCTACCCAGAATTCTTTGGGAAGCCCTGAAACATGCTAGCTTCTGTCATATTGGGCGGCGATCCAGGCAGTATGAATCTGAAATCTTAGCATTCTGTCCCCAGGTCTGGTCTGAAGGTGTAGTGCAGGCTCCTCTTCAAGATTTTGGGGGAAACTTCATCCCTTTGTAATGCTTTGTGAAGCTTGGTGTGAGGGCTGGGCATTCCTGGGGAGGTGACTGCCTGTCAGTGGTCCTGATTCTGTGTTTATTGGTGAGGCTGGAGCCAAATAAGCTTCCTCTTCCCACCTTGGCCGTCAGCTGCAAATCCCGAATGAAGGTAGACAGAGACAACACCCAAGAGGCCCATAGCATGTCTTTCACCTTCCAAGATCAAAACACTTGAGAGACCTACTGAAGCAATATAATTCAATTTGTGTGAGATTCTGATTCATCAAGATTAGGTTTGCTTACCCTCAAAATGGAGGAATTATCTTCTCAGTGACTTTGTAATCCTGTCACTCAGTTGAGTTTGCCTGATTGACAGGAAAGGCTCCAAAGGAACTCCATGTGATCCTTGTGCGGAACGTGGAGCCCAAAATTGAATGAAGAGTGCCCCATCTCTGCCCCGGAGACCTCACCGTGCAATAGTGGAAAATGTTCCTAGTTTTCAGTTTTATTTCCTCACTTCTAGTGTTATCAGCGTTGGCCACTTGCTGTTTTCATAGGGTGGAGGTGCCCTGATAATGCCGGTGAATGCACTGCCATGTTGATGCAGGAAGATGCTAAGACTTCATTTGGGGTATGGAATACAAAGGAGAGAAGATAAAGCACCTGTGTCAGCAAAGATTTCAAAGTATAACAACTCCTAGCTGCGTTCCTTTTCACAGAAAGTATCTTAGAATCTGTCTTTTCTCTGACATGGTGGCTAACAGTGCAGGCTTTAGAGAGAAACGGTTTGGTTTCTGACACCTGTCATACTACTTACTAGTTGTGTCACTTTGGGTAAATTTTAATTTTCTTTTGCCTGAGTTTCCTCATCTTCACAGTGAGAATGTTAGCACTGTACTTCTTGGGGTTTTCCTGAGATTAAATAAGTTTAAACACATGGAGTGAATTGAACAGCGCACGGCATGTATAACTTTTCAACTCCAAAAACAGTGCTCTTTCTAACTATGGCGTTTTCTTTTCCATAAGTCAAGTCAAATCTCTTGATCTGTCCAAGCAATTTTTGTCATGACAGTTCAAAGTATAAGTGTGCATTGAAGTTAAGCTCTTATTGTTTGAAGTCGTCTGATGCTCAGAGAACCTGAGGTTGCCATGGGGAAATCAGAAGACACAGGTTCACACTCTGATTCTGCATGGATTTAGGCCTATCACACAGTCTCTGAAACTCTTCTGTAAAACAGGGATTATAGTACCTATCTCCCGTGGCTATAGTTAAACTAAAAGGACAATTTATATGAAAGAGTCTAGCAATAAGTTGTCACTCAGGGATAGATGGTTAAAGTCCAATTTATTATAGCAAATGTATTGTCCTAAAATGTATTAAATTAACTGGTAGTAAGCAAACTAGCTTTTTATCTAAATTAGAAATCTATTTGCAGACAAATATCCATTATGAATTATGGAAGATATGCAGTTTTTCTCCAGTTAGCTGTAATCCTTTCATTTTTATTAGATTAGGTTATGTTCCTGACAGCGACATTTATTGAATGCCTTACTTTATCTTATCAGTCCTCACCACACTCTGCCAATATTATGCTAGCTAATATCATGATCCCTGTTATGCTGCATATTGGAAATCTGTGGCTTAGAGAGGTTAAGCAACTTAACCAAGGTAACAGAGCTATTGAATAGCAGCTATAAGGCTATAACCTGGTTCTTTTCTACTCCCAAAACAGTGCTCTTTCTAACCATGGCGTTTTCTTTTCCATAAGCCAAGTCAAATCTCTTGATCTGTCCAAGCAATTTTTGTCATGACAGTTCAAGTTATAGAACATCAAATCTTGATTTAGTTCAAAGTAAGAAGCAAAGTAGTCAAATAAGAAAGAACAAGGAGCCATAAAAATCAGATATTGGCCCATTTCTGCCACCAATATGACATAAGACTGAATCACTGTTTTCCAGTCTTGAAATATCTGTTCCCCAAATCAGAGGCAGCTCCACAATTCCTTCACAGGAGGGGCTTACAGGCAATACTGAGTTGAAAATGGAGAATGGTGGTCGATGTTCTTGCCCTAAATGTGCGTTTGCCAAGCAAGCACATGGTTGGTATTATGATACTGTCCTTGTTGGGTGGCATGACATGGTTGACAGAGTTTTTGGAGGCTAAGCTCCTCCCCCCACCACCACCACTATCACTGTCCAATGCCTTCGACTCAGTTTCTGCTAACAATAGCCAAAGGTACATGAGGATGAAATAGTTCACTGAACTGTGTAGGCCGATTTAATCCCAGTAGTTAGTAGTATTACTGGATTAAACCGACCACAAAGAACAGTCCTACTCTAAATAAACTCTAGTTTACAAGGGCCTGTCAAAAAAGTTAATCTGTTTTTGCTTGACAAGTTGTACTAAAGGATTTTCACAGTTAAATTCATTGCTTGTATTGTTTTTATGAACAGCTTTTTCCCTCCTCCTCCTGAATAGATCATTTTTTTTGCAGAGAAATCGGAGCATTCAGTCCATCCAGAGTGATACAGTCATTTCATCCTTTTCCATCAGATGAACCCTATTAGCAGATCAAGAAGCAAGCATGCATGGGGTGGGGGAGATGGGAGAGAGCAGAGAAGAAGGTAGAATGAGGAAATGGATGCAGCATTGCTAATGATGTTCATGCTGCGAAGATATGCCCCAGCGCTCACTGTCACTATTAGATCCTCTCCCTCTTTCTTACTTTTTTTTTTTTAAGTAGCTAATTCTTGGAAGCCTTGGCAGAACTCTCCAAGTCTCTCTTCCCTCATCTTCCTTCCTTGCAAATCACATTTAACAGATGAGTTGCACTGCTGTGCACTTGACTAAAAGACTGTTGTTAAACCTGCAAGTCACCAAAGACACCCCATCAAGGAATTGCACAACCTCATGCGAGGACATGTGAGCAGCAAAAGGAGAGTAGGTGCTGAGAGAGAAGCCTACCCGAAGACCACATGTGAAGGGAGTTAAGAGGTTGAAAAGAAGAAATGAACAAGCTATAGAATGGGAAGTAAATAGAAACTGGCAAAACACTAGTGGCCTATGTGTTTCCTTCCTCCTCCTCTTACCAACTCTGAGACTTTGGTCAGCTCAGCCTTTGTGTTGTCATCTACAAAATGGGGCAATAATAACAACGCCAATCTTACATAGTTGTAAAGGTTGAGTGAGAAAATGAATGGAAATCAGCACAGATTAGCACGTAAATTCAGTCGCTATTGTTAGGATTATTCCTCTTTCCCCCAAGGTAGTAGATTCCAGCCTCTGCTATTCAGGACTTGGTAAGGGATCATTTAAGATCCTGTGACCTTTGAAATGGGTCAAAACCTATTCTTCTGTCATCTCTTCTTTTTTCCTTCTATTTTTATTTTTCACATTATACTGAAACTAGAGTGAATAGTTCTCTCCTACAGATATATGGAAACTTAAAAAATATTGGTAAACTATCATAAATAAAACTACCATGAAGTTAAGCCTTTTTGCTCTTTAATCCCATAAGCTATTTCCACCAAGGACACTGGCCACCAAGCTTCATTCGTAAATGTTGCTGACTCTTTGACAGCACTGGCCACCAAACTTCATTCGTAAATGTTGCTGACTCTTTGACCGATCTCCAAAAGTAACCATTAACCATGTGACAATCTTCTTCATAGTTTCACAGTCTCTCTTGTGGAAACTGATTTCTTCTTTTAATCAGCATTTCTGATTGGATAGTTTTCTTGTATGGGGCAAACATTTATTTTCAAGTCAGCCTTAAAAATTGTAACTACCATCTAATTTCTGCCTCTTAAATAAAAAAATGCACAAGCCGGCAGTGTCCCCAAACTCCTATGAAATCCATTTTCAAACAATTCATAGTTTTTTGTGGCTGGAAAAATCTTAGAAACCATTTGATGCCATTTTCTCCATTTCATGGTTGAAGAAACTATAATATATTGGAGAGATTAGATGACCTGCTAGGGCATGTAGTTACTCAGGAAGAGCCTGGAACTTTTCCCACTACAATGAATTGTTTCCCATCTCCAAATGGAGAAACTCCAGATAAAAACACACTTCTCAGCATTAGAGGGTATGTGCCTGAAGGAAGTGCTAGTATTAAATCCATCACCCAATTTATGTAGATTGTTGTGACTTTCTTGAATTCTAATTAGGCTTCCAGGCATGTCTGTCCAGTAAGCCCAAATCATCACCTAGAAAGCTCCTTCTTTCTACCTCTAGTGGTGGTAGAGGCTATTAACAAGAATTGGTTTTTAAAATCTTAGAGATTTTTATGGTTAACAAATCCATCATGATACTAAAGGAAGCTAGAATTATCAGGCCTAGGTCTCTGACCTTTGAGACTGATAAATACATCCCTCCCCAGCTTGATCTTTGTTCCATCCAAGAAGAACCCTGGGCCACATGACTCTTGGGTGTGACCCAGGATGACTGCTGGTAAGCTTGCTCTACCACCCACAGTGAAAGTGCAGAAATATAACTAGCAGGACGTATATTGATTAAACGTCCACAAGTTATATTACTAATTACCTGCTCCTCAGCCTTCAGGCAGAGAAGCGCATTTTCAGCTCTCATGCAGTCATTTATTTTCAAACTTCTTAATATTCTACATTTTCTTCCCTTGGTTTTAGACTTTTCTACCTCTGGCTGTGAGGGTTGCCTGGTATTATTATTTGACCAACAAAGCTTCCTTATTCTGGCCTCTTTCCTGCCTCTCACCCAGATACACTGCTGAATAACTCTCCCAGCTGGGAGTGTGCCCTTTCCTAAGTAGCATTGTGCAGGGGTACCAAGGGAATGTGTGACTTTATCTAAGACTCTATCCAAGTTTGGCTTTTCAGGCTTTCTGATCACTGAGTAGAGCTGTCATTTGGATCCTGTTCTGGCGGTTCTCTGAAATCAGCCAAGGAGCTTTGAAATATGCGGGTACCAGGCCGCCAGAGACCAGTTGAAGCACAATTTCAGGAAAGACATCCTGGCATCTGGTCTGTTTTTTAAGCTTTCCAGGCTAATCTAATGGGCCGCCAGGGTTGAGAACCACTGAAAGTTTTCCTGTAGCAGAGAATAAAACTAAAAATAGAAATAAGGAATGGAAACCCAAACAGGTTAAACAGATGGCACAATGTTAAGAAAAGGAAAGCTGATAGCAGAGAAGTAGGACTGGGTGCGTGTAAATGCGTCATGGATTTTTTTACCGTCTTTTCAAGAGTAGTTGATCAAATGCGTCATTGCCTCTGTCTAGTGTTATAGCCACAGGGTGGTGTGGCAGTGGCCCTGACCCACGATAAAGGGGCTTTTTGGCCCTGTTAGGCAAGAAATGAAGGGAAAAAGTAGTGTGTGCTTTGTTAAATGAACAATGACCATTAACTCTGATTCTAGTTTTGCTTGTTGGTGTGGTCCTCTTGTTTCTATATTGGTCTCCCAATAAGACAGCGACTACCTTAATAATGGGAACATACCTGTCTCCAGTGCTAGACATACAGCAGGGGCTACACATGTGCTAGTGAAACAAATGAATCAAGGAGGAATGAGTGAATGAACAGCAGAATCACACCTATGGGCCAATCCCATAGGTTTTACTGGGGTTTTTTTGTTCATTATGACCATCAAGATATGATGTCAGGGCATATCATGTAATTGAAGTAACCCATATCCTGCCTTCTCAGAGTGAAGTCCTCTAGAACGTGATGACCTAACCTTTAAGAAGGTGCTGTTTTCAATGGCTATCTGTGGTAGTACTCAATCTGGTACAGCTAAAAACACTAATACTGAGAAATGCTGATTAAAAAAAAAACTAAGCTTTATAAAATCAGATCCTAAATGAGAAACTATAAGAAAGCCCACAGGGCCGGGCACGGTGGCTCACAGCTGTAATCTTAGCACTCTGGGAGGCCCAGGCAGGAGGATTGCTCAAGGTCAGGAGTTCAAAACCAGCCTGAGCAAGAGCGAGACCCCGTCTCTACTAAAAACAGAAAAATTAATTGGCCAACCAAAAAAATTTATAGAGAAAATTAGCTGAGCATGGTGGTGCATGCCCATAGTCCCAGCTACTCAGGAGGCTGAGGCAGAAGGATTGCTTGAGCCCAGTTTGAGGTTGCTGTGAGCTAGGCTGACACCATGGCACTCTAGCCCGGGCAACAGAATGAGACTCTGTCTTAAAAAAAAAAAAAAGAAAGCCCATAAAGCAACTCCTGGTAAAAAATGTATTAGGAAAAAGGAGTTTAATTACAGTTTATAAACTATTGATATTATATTATGGTTGTCTTTAACATGGGCCAATTGATTCTTCATGATTTTGATGAAACATTTTATCTTCTAAACCTCTTTTAAATGATGCTGTTATCAGCTAATCAATTAATTCCATTTTATATTACAAGTGGTGCAGGACCAATCTTAAGAAAAGGCATAAAAACAAAAGAAGTTGGGTCTTTAATGCCCTCTCCAGCCATAATTTTGTATGCTTACATGGTAGGTGTTCATTCTATATATGACCTTATTTGTACTGAGACAGGAGGTGTGTGTAGGGGTGAAGAATGTGGGTAGAGGGACAATGAGAATTTTAAAAATGGAAGCAGAAGGGTGGAAGGTTAAACAGCTACCTTGCATAACAATGCCACTGATGAAACCGCCCCTCCTCCATTCCCTCTTGACAATCCAGTAAGTTTTCCTAGTTAACAAATATTTTGATGAATAAAGTATCATACGTATATTTTAATTTAGAGGTGGTTATTTTGATGTTAATGATTCTACTGGTGATAATAGACTTACTTGTTCCCTACTTGTAGATGCATTCATTTTTTCATGTCTCTAAAGTTCCATTTTACAAAGCATCTTACAATATACTTATTTTTTTGTAACTACCCAAGTGAGTTAAATCAAGTCTATATAATTAATTGTTTACTATCTACTCAAGGGAGATACATGTATTGTGTGTTTCTATGTCAGGCAAAAGAAATGGACCTACTAAATGTCCTGGCCTATAGCTTCTTTCCTTTCTTAGTTACTCTTTCATTATTAATACTTCCAGTCTTGTAAACCTCTGTTTTTATATCATGTTAAATTAGATACCAGTGAAACTAGATACTATTGGATCTCCTTGAGTCATCTGAATATCTTGAGCACGTGATGACTAAGCATCAGAATGTTGTGAACAGATGGACTAGGCTTGACTCTTATTTTTTTTATTTCAAAATATTAAGGAGATATAAATGTTTTTGGTTACATGGATCACTTTTGTAATGCTGAGTCATGGCTATAAGTGTGTCCCTCTCCCAAATAGTGTTAATTGTACCTGTTAGGTAGGTTTTTGCCTCTCCTTTCCTAATCCCTCCCCCAGCTTGATTTCCACTGAGTTTTACGTCCCTCTGTGCACATGTGTGCTCATCAGTTAGTGCCAATTTAATACTGAATACATGTGGTGTTTGGTTTCCCATTTTTGAGATACTTAACTTAGAATAATGGTCTCTAGTTCCATCCAAATTGTTGCAAAAGGCATTAATTCACCCTTTTTTATGGCCAAGTAATACACCATGGTATACATATACTACATTTTGTTAATCTACTCATGAATTGATGGGCGCTTGGGTTGATTCCACATATTTGCAATTGTGAATTGTGTTGCAATAAACATTTGAGTGCAGATGTCTTTTGATAAAATGACTTCTTTTCTTTTGGGTAGATACCCAGTAGTGGGATTGCTGAATCAAATAGTAGGTCTACTTTTAGTTCTTTGAGGAATCTCCATACTGTTTTTCCATGGAGGTTGTACTAATTTGCAGTCCTACCAACAGTGTATAAGTGTTCCCTTTTCTCTGCATCCACGCCAACATCTGTTGTTTTTTGACTTTTTAATAAAAGCCATTCTAACTGGGGTAAGGTGATATCTCACTGTGGTTTTAATTTGCATTTCCCTGTTGATTAGTGATGTTGAGCAGAGTGCTGGAAGTCCTAGCCAGAGCAGTCAGCCATGAGAAAGAAATAAAGGCTATGTAAATAGGGAAAGAGGAGTTCAAAGTATTGCTTTTTGCTGACAATATGGTCTTGTATCTAGAAAACCCCACAGACTCCACCAAGAGACTCTTGGAATTGATAAATAAATTCAGCAAAGTCTCAGGTTACAAAATCAATGTACATAAATCAGTAGCATTTCTGTATACCACTAATAGTCAAGCTGAGAGTCAAATCAAAGACTCAATACCATTCACAATAGCTACAAAAAAAATAAAATACCTAGGAATATACTTAACCAAGGAGATGAAAGATCTCTACGAGAAGAACTATAAAACACTATGGAAAGAAATTGCAGAGGATACAAACAAATGGAAAATCATACCATGCTTATAGATCAGTAGAATAAACATTGTTAAAATGTCCATACTAACCAAAGTAATTTATAGATTCAGTGCAATCCCCATCAAACTACCAATATCATATTTCACAGATTTAGAAAAAATAATTCTACACTTCATTTGGAACCAGAAAGGAGCTCGAATAGCCAAAGCAATCCTAAGCAAAAAGAATAAATCTGGAGGCATCACATTACCAGACTTCAAACTATGCTACAAGGCTATAGTAACCAAAACAGCATGGTATTGGTACAAATACAGAGACATAGACCAATGGAACAAAACAGAGAACCCAGATGTAACACCATCAACCTACAACCAACTGATCTTTGACAAAGCAAATAACAATGCACACTAGGGAAAAGAAGTCCTGTTCAATAAATAAATGGTGGTAGTCTTGAATCTTGATAATGCTTCTGAAACTAGCAGCATGACCTTGAGCAGGCTACTTAACTAAGACTCAGTTTCTCATCTGTAAAAATAAGTGCAATGCAATCATAGTAACTCCCTCACAGGCTAGTCATGAGGATTAATAAAATAATGAATATAAAATAATGTATGTAAGTGCCTGGGACACGTGAGGAGGTAGATCAGCATTACGTACCAACTGTAATGCCCAGAATTTCATATGAAGCTATGACAGCTATACATACGTGTCTTCATAAGCCAGAAACACTTATTCAGCAAATTGTCAACTACTTATTAATCATACCCTCTGAACATAGGACTGTGCTAAGCTCAGGATTTTAATTGAACCTTGAAGTTTAACTAAGCAGGATCTAGTTAAGTAAGTGGAGAGGAAGAGTGATCTGCGCTGTTCAATATATGGTAGGTGGCCTCTAGCTACATGTGGCTATTAAGCACTTGAAATGTGGCCAGCTGGAATTGAGATGTGCTGTCAGTGTAGAATACACATCTGATTTTCTAAGCTTGGTGAAAAAAAGGAAAATGTAAGATATCCCATTAAAATTTTATATTGATTATATGTCAAACTGATAATATTTGTGATATATTATATTAAATGATATAGATTATTACAATTAATTTCACTTATATCTTTTTTACTTTTTACAAATATGACTGTTTGAAAGTTTAAAATGATGTATGTGGCTCACATTAGATCACTGTTTCAGATGGTGCAGCCCTTCCACTGTTAAAAAAGAGCTCAGAGGAGCAGGGAGTGAGTATGGTATATGGACTCACACATCTTATAGTCTAGTAAAGGGACAAAATCCTAAGAGCCCATAATACCTTATATGTCTGGGTTTATAAAACCTGGTGCTTTGAGCTCACCTGTATCTTTTTTTATCTCAATATTAATAGATTTAGGGGGTATAAGTGGTTTTTGTTACATGAATGAATTGTATAGTGGTGAAGTCTGGGTTTTTAGTGTACTCATCACCCGAATAGTGTACGTTGTACCTAACAGATAATTTTTTCACATCTTACCCCTCCCCCATCATGCCCCTTCTGAGTCTCCAGTGTCCATTATGTCACTCTGTATGGCCAAGCATACCCACAGCTTAGCTCCACTTATAAGTGAAAACATGCAGTATTGGGCCTTCCATTCCTGAATTACTTCACTTAGGATAATGGCCTCTAGTTCCAGCCAAGTTGCTGCAAAAGATATTACTTTATTCTTTTTTGTGGCTGAGTAGCAATCCATGGCATTTCAGTGGTGGAGTCTGGGGATGGGGAGTTGCACCTTGTCTGTCTTCTGAAAAATCAGATATCAAAATAGCAAAATGAAGGTAAAATCACTTGCCGCTGCTTCTGTAGTCTTTAGAGCTTCTTTCTTCAGAGAAAATTTTTTTGCATTGGTTTGTGTAATATTTTGGCCAATATAGTGGAGACATATTTTGTAGTACTTTGTTGAAATAATATCAGATGTGAAATAAGCCTGAATATGGAGGGCTTGAAACTAGAATAAAAAAGGCGCATTTTAAAGCTTTTAGCCTTGTCAAGAAGTAGCTTATTTTGACTTTCAAATAGATGGCTTTTGAGCCTGCCAAGTAAAGGAAACAAAATTTCAACTAGTCTACCAGAACTTTATTTTCCTTTTCATATATTCCAAATTTGAAGTGGCTGTTCTGTCTTCTAGTTGAAGAGCTTTCATGGTGTTTCCAGTGCCACACATAGGTGCCCTACAGGCACCCTTCCACGCAAAGCCAAGAACACAAAATGTCTTGCACCTTCATTTTTGGAAATAAAGAAGGGAAGGGCAGAAGGACAGGGGAAAGGAGGAAGTGACCATTATTGAACTTCTTCTATGTGCCAGACACTGTGCTAGGCATGTGTCATTGACAAGGTGTGGGATGGGTTAGAACTCCCCCATAAGTAATTTAACATGTAAAACTCACAGCTTTCTGGTCATCCCAGGACATCTGTGACAGTATGGCACACCCCAGACCCTGCATATAGCCTGAAACCACTAAGTGTTTACCCTAAGGGTTCTTTCTGCTCATTTTGCACATCTGACTCATGGAGTGGCCTGAAATCCGCAGACGCCACAGGGAGGAAGAGCACTGCACAGTGTGGAGTGTGGCCCAGTCACTGCTGAGACGTGTTGGCCGCCTTTTGATGACAGTGCAGTGCCCATATTTGAGACCTACTCACGTTCGCCTTCTGACCTTGTACCACTTTTCATCATTGCCAGCTTTGCTCCTCTGGAAAATGCTCTTTAATGCCATGAATGCTGAATGGAAAGCACAGACACTTGAACACTTGCCATACAGATCTGATTTTTGAAGACGACTGGACTTCATGCACGAGCACGGGAAAATACATCTGATGGGCAGGTTTCTCTTTGCTCTGAACAGAAGGCCTATAGAGAAAATGTGTAAGGAGAACACCAACCATACACAAAGAAAATAATAACCTTGCAGAACTTTGCAGGAAGGACGTTTAAATAAACTTTCCTTTAATGTTTCTTTAGTGTTCCCAGCAATTTAAAGTTGGCTTAAATGGGACAAATCAAAGGAAATAAACTTCGCTTGTCAATAGGTTATAATGCTTTGCAACATCTGGGGAAAGAATGACCCTTCATTCGTTGAATTGAGTGTGCAGTGAATAAGTAATGATAACATTATGATCAGCAACCTAAATTTGTATGTAAAATGCCCTAATCTTTGAAAATGGATTTTATGCTGTACATGAACCAATTGTTTTCATATTCTGAAAATAATAATTCATACCAGAAACTTAATTACCCATGTACACTGTAACTATGCCAACCACATTAAACCCTGATTTTTAGAAATCTCACACCCCCTTCTCTTCAGATGAATACTATCTGGAAATGAAGTAGTGTTTTTTGTTTTGTTTTGCTCTGAATTATGCTGCTTGATGGTCTTAACTGGTTGCTTAACATATTTCTATCCTATGCTACTGGTCACACTTTGGCCAGTCCTCATGAGGCAAGTTGGATCTTCACAACAAAAAGGAAAGAAGCAAGGGATGAAAATTCATTCAACTTGCAAAGTGATATGGTGGCACCATGTACTGGAGCCTCAAAGTAATATTACCATTGCTTCTGTAGCCTTAGGGCAGGCTTTGCCACATTGGAGCTGCCTTCTTCAAAAGCCTACACAGGCTTCCTATCATAGACTATATGTTCTGTGTTTGGAATGTCTTGGTATCAGGCTGCTCGGGGACTCTTCCCATGAGTCTTCACATCTACGAGATGCTGGTAGTGCATTTTATGCTCTCAAGTGCATCATTTTCTTTTTGTATATATATCACAGCATCCATCCTGTCTTAGCTAGGCATAGTAATAAAGCTGTTTTCTTCCTGCACTGTTCAAGGCAGCCCCAGAGAAAATATTATATATAGTTCACTTTGATTCACTTGGCTCAGCTCTTAGTGATGTCAGAGCTACTGGGCTTCTATTTCAGAGTAACTTATGGGTGGCTGTATTCATTCTGCTGGAGCTTCGGAGGGGCACAGGACTGCTCTAAACGCTGCCAGCTAAACTGCCTGGTAATCTCAAAGCTGAAACAGATTATGTTCTTATACTTTCAGTTTGCAGGCTTAAGTAGTCCTGAATTGAACCACACCAACTTTAGGATGAAACTTCAAGTGGAAACATCTCCTTCCTTTACCACTTTTAGATACTGATCCATCAATGATGTCACTTTCTTGATTAATAAATTGCAGAAGGTGAGTCTTTCCAACTATTGTCATTGGTATTCAATACATATACTGTTTCACAGATTACAAATTGGTATGTTAGGACGCCTGCCACTGAAATGTCAATGGATGATCTTTTTCTCTTCTTTAGCTTTTTTATTAATGTTGGCATTAGAATTTTTCACCTTCATTTTAAGACATGGATAAAAGATTCACCATGTTGAGTTAGGGAGTGTTTTGGTGGTGTGAGTCAATTATATTTTTACTATTTATCTGTGTATATTTAAGTTTAATAAACATCTAAGTACACATATTCTGATAGAGATATAGCAGAAATACTACATATGTTCAAATAGTACAATATATCAAATATAATATATATGTTAAATACAGTTTATATATTAAGATTGCTATTTGAATTGTGTTTTGCTTTATTTGTTTGCATTTTTATTTATTGGTATTTAATGCTTAATGTTCTGTAATCCATACCTTATGAGAAGTCTAGTTAAGAGATATATTTTTTCTAAAGTTCTTATATCTTATAGGTGAATATTGTGATGGTCCTCAGAACCAAACTCTTTCAAATAACTGAAAAAATTAGCTCATAAGTTTTCCATCATCTCTTTGGTCATAAGATGAAAGCCAGAAAGATAATATTCAGACAGGGGTTATATTTTCCCACAAAATAGGTCAGAAAGTAATTCTATATTAAGCTTTAAAAAGGAAGGAAATTCTGACACATGCTACAACATGGATGAACCTTGAGGACATTGTGCTAAGTGAAATAAGTCAAACACAAAAGGGTTAGTACTGTGTGATTTCTTTCCACTTATATGAGGTGTCAAGCGTAGGCAAATTCATAGAGGCAGAACATAGAATGGTGCTTAGTGTTTAGTGAGTATGGGGGATTTGGGATGATGAAAAGTTCTGCAGTTAGATAGTGGTCATGGTTGCTCGACAGTGTGAGTGTGCTTAATCCTACTGAATTGTACAGTAAAAAATGGTTAAAGTGGTAAATTTTATGTCTATTTTACCACAATTTTTAAAATTAGTCAATTTGATATGGCTTCCCTGTAACCATGATTACTCAAGTCCTAAAATAAAGAAAGTGAATTTAATGAAGAGGCCAAGCACATGTTTAATCATCTATGGTTTGGAGAATATACCTTTTCTTACTTTTTAAAAGTTGGTGCAAGAGTTAGAAAAATGGCACCTCCTTCTGTTTCTATAACTTCTCAACAATTTCTGACAGAGGTTCTGCAATGCTGAGAAAGACCACAGAGACGCAAAATAAGAATACATATTTTCGAGAAAGCATTTTTTTAAATTTTATTTTTACTGAAATCCTCTAAGGAAAGTTATAACAATTCTGTTTTCTTGGCTGAAGTTCCAAAATAAAAAAAGGTTAAGTAACCTCAAGATCACTCAGTAAACAAATGGAAGAGCTAAAAATGGAGCTAAGGATTCCCCGACTCTCGGAGCCTCTCTTGCCCCGCGTCTTGATAAGCACGTGCACATCCTTCTCTGCAGCAGCGAGGTTGGCAGGATGCATGAGGGGCTGGCAGCCTGAAGAGAATCTTCCATGTCTTAAAATAGCTGTTGAGTTCTAAAAACCTATCATGGCAAAGCAAACTCTGTTACAAATGCTGACTCCTCATCCCAGCCCCAGCACTATCTACTAAGGGAAGTAAGGAACTGAAGAAAATAGATTTCCTTTTAGTAGCTGCCTTGTCATTCCCTGATAAATTCCTGCTATTTCGATACTTAATTGTTCAGGTAATTTTTAACAGTGTTTTGCCTCTTTTTAAAAAAATAGCATCTGTCAAGTTTGCTAGAACTTTTTCAGTGCTAAGAAAACAGATAGAAATTTTAAAGTCAATTTAGTTCAACTAACATATTACTATTCAGTTTGCTTTAAAGGTCATGTGCGTTCGCTGAAGTTCTTCGGACACCTACTCAAAGATACAAGCATAATAATTATATGTCAGTGAAAAAGTGAGAGCTATGAAAGGTAAACACAGCTGGACATTAGTTAAGTGGTGAAAACTGGTTTTATTCAGTAACTACTGACAGTGGAGTTCCATTCTGATTTGCGCAGAGGTGACTGGGCATTTGGGAGGGGGATGAGGGAGTGGAGTGGGAAAATGAGCCTGGGCTCAAGCAGCCAGAGAAGTGAGAAATTTAAAAGAGTTGGTCAGTGTACATGCGATTAGGTTACCTGTGTCCGCTGGCTGGCAGTTACCTAAGTTAGGATTCTGTCCTCCCACTGAAACTAGACACAGACGCCTTGTCCTTGAAATGATTACCTTTCAAAGGAATGGTTTCCAGATCTGAGAAAGACACTCCTGAGGTGACACTCCTGAGACCCATATACATCTTGAAGGGACAGTGAAAGGATTCACAATTTTAAGTCCTTTTTGGTAAATGCTCTAGGAAAGGAGATCAAAGGGCTATCATCAGGTGTAGGCTAGAAGGAACGGTAAATTGCTTTGACGGCCTAGACCCAGAGCTTTTCCAAACAGGAACTCAACAGTGGGCTGAATCGTGTCTTAAGGTACTGAAGCCATGCTAAAGTTCAGTCAAATCTCTTAGTGCAGGGGTTTGAATGGAATGTTTACACTGAGTGTTTCCGCACTTTTCAGCACCAGTGCTGTTCTGTCTTTATAGAAGAACATATAGTATCAGATTGAGAGATGGCAAAAAAAAGATTTGATTTGAAGCTATGCTTTGGTTCTCTGACACATTAGATATGAGAATCGTGAATGAGCTTTGACTTCTCTTTGACTGATAAACAAACACCTTGTCTGTGGTTGTCTGTGTTTGAGAGAAAGTACCAGTGGGGCTTACTTTAGTATGAAAAAATGAGATTTAGCTTTTAAACTATACATTAATATTTTTGCATCAAATGTATTAGAAATTCCAATGAACTCCTGCTGTAATGTGCATATTTTATATATTTTTTCAGAATAGAAATATGTGGTTTGAATAAAATACTAACAAATTAATATTAATGAATAGGTGTTTGTTAATATGTTCAGTTTCTACCTTGTTCCAGTTCACAAGCCAGAATTTTCCTAGTTCAGTAGGATATAAGATTTATTAGTCTAGCTAGAGAAATCTATATGGAATAAATGCATAACAGAAAAGAGGAAAGAAATTATGATTCTGAAGTGACATCTTGTCTAAATAGCTTTTATAAACAGAAGACTATTTTATTCACCAGACCAAGTAGTAATACCTGGGAATCAATAGACAATATCTATAAAATAGGCACTACTTTGTAAGACATATGTTTGCTACTGAACTAATCTGACATTGTCTCTCTCATGAAATTTTACATTAGGTAATTTTTTTTTTTTTTTTTTT
>VBSM01001124.1:21302675-21341827 GCA_008086735.1 Cheirogaleus medius
AGCAGAGGATGTAAACAGGTGGAAGAATATACCATGCTCATGGGTCAGTAGAATAGACTTTTGATGATTAAAAATCCTATCATGACTATCAATGCCACCATTCCCATGGCAATCCGTGGGCTCTAGGCCTGGTCTAAGGGGCCTGGCAGCACTGCTACCTCCTGGCACAGATCTCCACGCTAGCACAATGCAGAGCATCATGACTGTCTGTGGCTCTTCTATGGCCCCTGAGGCCGCTGCTGACCTGCCTTTGCTTTTCAGGACTTTGATGGTCACAACAGACTGCAGAGGACAGTGGCAGCATTCTACCCAGAACCAAACAAGTGTAGGGCAACCAGCACAGACCTTAGTGGAGGTAGAGGAGGGAGGACAGTTCTTCCCAACCTTCCTCAGGTCATGAAATACATAGGTAATAATAATATTGCGTGACACTGGGGGTTATGAACTGAGGCTACTGGAAGATATAGATGATGGCCTAGGGCTCCAGATACCCCAGGCACTGCCTGACTGCCCAAGAGCTAAGGCCGTCCATGTCACACCATAACCCAGTCAGTGTGTCCCTGCCAATGCTCGTCATTTTTTTTTGAATGAACATTTTATTCTGTAGTCCTGGAGATGTCATTCTGGTCACAGAAAACTATGCTCTCAGCTCCTCCCTGGTCTGTGTCTGGCCTGCTTTGAATAGCTAGGGGAGGGGGACAGGAGGGCTAATGGATAGTTTTGGCTTTTTTCGCTAATTTCACCTTTAAAAACTAAGGAAGAAGAAATGGGATTTTCATAGTCCATACATTTTAAGAAAATGCTGTCCAACTGTGAGCAAGGAAAGCACAATTTTCAGACTCTTTTTGCATCTGGTGAAATGTTTAGTAACATGAAGTCTTCAGGGCACTGATGTTCAGAATGACCATCTTTGAGGCAGTGGCGGGAGTACTGGGCCCCCTGAGCTCCTCCCCAGCGTGGAGGTTGTCCATGGGCATAGAATAACAACCCACATTTACGGGACATTTCTATATTCTGGCTGGGAACCAATTGCTTCACATGGCTTAGCTCATAACAACATTGTGACGTAGGTACTTCTATTTTCAGCTCTTGTAGATAGATTAAAGTAGATTTTTGAGGTTCTATAACCTGCCTAAGGGTCACACAACTAGTAGGCACTTGATTCCAACCCAGTTTTTTATGATACAAGACAAGGCAGAATTAAAGTGAGGAAGTATTTCAAGTAACAGTGAGTAGGGTGCTTTGGTTGACTATGGGATATATGTTGGATAGCATCAGGAAATAATGGGAAGACAATTTGGAGTCATCACTTGCAGAAGATCTTGGATAGCAGAGTAAAAAAATAAAATTCTTCTTAATCCCCCAGGCCAGGGCTGTTGCATACTGCTCCACTAAACCCTGAGGTTTCTGAATGTATGTGTGTCATGCTGGGTGCTGGGGTGGGGGTGGGTATAAGGCCAGTCAGTGGGTTTCCAGGCTCTCCATTCTCACCCTGTGTAAAGTAGAGCATTTTCACTTTTATCTGTATTATAATTTAGAATAACACTTATTTTCAAGAAAGGGTTCTGTTGCTTAAATATAAAAATTTAGCCACTGTTTGGAACAATGAAAAGTCACTGGAGCTATTTGAGAGGAGAGTAACATGACACCACACGGGCTGCAGCAGGGTGCAGGGGTTTATGTAAGATAGATGGGCATGGAAGCAGAGAGCAAAGGCAGGGCGACCAGAAAGGGTGCTTCTCGCACTGATAAAATGATAGCTTTCATATTTATGTATTTTATTGTTAATTTTATAAACGAAGACCTTAAACATTTTAGAGTATCGCTTCCAAAAGACATCAGTTTTTCAGTTTGTTGATGCAACATCATTGTCTCCTGATGATTTGCTTTCCAT
Source organism: Cheirogaleus medius (assembly GCA_008086735.1). Classification (NCBI taxonomy): domain Eukaryota; kingdom Metazoa; phylum Chordata; class Mammalia; order Primates; family Cheirogaleidae; genus Cheirogaleus; species Cheirogaleus medius. Next base: position 21,304,570 of record VBSM01001124.1, read on the forward strand.
AAATAAATGATCCTCCTCCTTCTTGCTTCAAATGAGGCCCTGCCTTAAATGAAGTTCTTTTTCAATGCAGAAGTTGGGTCAGTTTAGCTTTTCAGTATGCTCCAGTTTTCTGATTTAGATAAAAGCAAAACAAGGAATTTGTCCTCGCTACAGGGATTATGTGACTCACCTAGGTTTTCAAAGCCATGAGTTCCCGAGGAGATAAAGGATGAGACTTGCTAGCCTCTCTCTGTCCGGTGGCCACCCTGTACCGGCTCAGCCCATGACTCTGTTACTCTGCAGCTTCCTCCCAGGTAAAGTCTGCACATGGTATTTTGTGCAGGCCCAGCCCACAGATTAGGTAAAGGCCAAGTGTCAGTGTCTGAGGAAGGAGGAGTTCTCTTGCATTTTGTGCAAGGGGTGAATTTGAAGTCGAGCCAGCAGGCATCTGTGTCTGTGTTTGAGAATAAAGCGCCATAAGCACATCCAGAGATACTGTCCACAAACACCTGTCACTTCTCTCACCCATAGCTCTAACAGTTTCCATCATCTCTGGTTTGATTAGTGGCCTGTTGCCCAGGGTCAGCATAAAATGCCACCTGCATCAAAAAAAAACAAAACCCTTTTATGTCAGAGGGACCTCTTCTGTAGAATCTGTTGTTTCACAGGAAAGACTACCCTTTCTGATTTGTAATATAGAAAGCATCTCTTTCATTATAACATTCATTCATGTAACAAATCTTTATTGCATACCTGTTACATGCCAGGCTAGTGTAACAGGTATGCAATAAAGATTGCCTGGTTCTAGGTAGTAGGGACACAGTGAAAAGCAAAACAAAAATCCCTGCCCACCCAGTTCTGCTTTCCAGTGGGGAGAAGTTGACAAAATAAATAAGAAAAATCATAGTATGTTAGAAAACAGTAACTGCTATGGAAATAAAAGATAATGCAGGGAGACAGGTTTGGAATTGTTGGGGGATTGCAACTTTGAGTAGGGCTATTGGGGAAGGCTATAAAAGCAAACAAACCAGGTCAACATGGGCTGAGGAACCAGCAAAGACAAAAGCCGAGACAGAAGAACGCCCACAGTGTTCAGGACAGCAAGGGGACCAGAGAGACTGAAGGTTGAGAGCTTAGGAAAATGACAGAGGAAGCCATGGGGAGAGGATATGGGGAGCAAATCTGGAAAAATCTCGTGGGCCCTTGTTTGCATCAGTGCTCTCTCCCTGTGAGCCAGGAAGCCTCTGGAGAGGGAGGGTATTGACGAGGGCGATGTGCTTGCCACGATCTGATTTGCTGTGAATATGATCACTTGAGGTACTGCACTGAGGATAGGATAAAGTGGGAAGGAAGGAGCAGGGAGATCCGTCCTGTGGCACTTGTGATCATCTGAGCAGGAGGACCACAGCTGTCGCAGGAGAGATGGTGAGAGGTGAATGGGTGCTGGTGTGGGGCTTAACTGGGAGAAGACAAGGGTGTCTCCCAGGCCTTTAGCTGGAGCAACAGGGAGGGTGGAGCATCATCAACTGAGTGGGGAAACCACCGTGGGCAGGAGGGGAACAGGTTGGGGGAGGAAAGAACAGAGAAAGTTGGTCAAATACCTGCTGCCTGTCCTTCCTGTCACCACTAAAATAGTGAAAGAAAAATAGCATAACACATACCTATAAAAAAAACATATATATGAAATTCACCAATAGAGCCTTTTAAATGAACATTATAAATATTACAGAGGCAGATCATCATTTGAGTGTGGGGGACATCACTTATTCCCTGTTATATCCTCAGAACCTAAGATGGGCGGGGCACAGAGTAAGTACTCAATGGGTATTTCAGTCACTGAATTCACTCAGATTTACCATTGTGGAGACTAACATATATAAGTTGGTTCTTAAATCATTCCCGTTTTTATGGATATTTACAAATTGTAGGATTGAGTGAGTCCCAGCCAAAAACTTAGTTCCTTCCAGATGATTAAGTTCTATTCAACTTAGAAAGCAACTGTAGACCCAGCCAAAACAGACTAGCTGCCTCCCATCAAGCTAATCATTAAACACAGTAAATTTCCCCCTTCCTAACCAGCTGACATACTGTGCAAATAAACTGGTTACCACAGAGAATAAGTAGGGTGGAGCTGTGTGCACTTGCAGAGGAGGGAACTGCTCCCTGTGTCCCCGTGGACAGGGTTTAGCATCCCCTTCTTTCTCTCTGAGTTGCTACCGCTTCACTACTGTGACCATCTCGCTCTTTTTTGCATAAAACCAGAAAGATGTGTTCCTTTTCAACTTTACTTGAAACTGCAATCTTTTAAAATTTCTTATGAGCATCTTCAACTTTCTTTTCTTTACTAACAAAAATGACATAAATGCAGTTAATGCAAAGAAAAGTTATCCTGCAGATGCTTCCAGCTGACCTCATTTTCTCTCCAGAAGCACACGCCTGCTACCATCTGCCTACATTAGAAAATTACATTTTTGAATCCCTTCTCCTTCTTTCTGATGCTTAAAAAAGGGGGAAATGACCCTCCCACTTTATTCCATATATCGTCCACCTTGAGAAAGTGTGATTTTTGCCCATTCTCTAAAACCTTTAGGAAAAAAATAATGGGCAATATCTATAACACATTGTAAAGCACTTTTGAGTACATTATCAAGGACAATTTTCATGCCACTATTTTGATTTTATAAAGGGTAAAATCGAAAGCTTGGGTTGAATTCTAAGTGAAAGGTTTAAGGAGCAATATTATATGGTGTTATGTTTTATTTATTTAAGTTGTCTGAAAAGTGGGCAAGTTTATATATTCTTTTGTGACCTTCAAATAAGAAATGGAAAGATTTTTATATTTCAGTAGTAATTTTTGAAAAGAATTTCCCTAGTCCTAGAAATTATAACTACTTGAAATTTCTTCCATCCTTGTCTGTTTTTGTTTAGTTTGTTAGTTTTGCTTTTAGTTTTCCTTTCTACTTAGGAAATTGAAGTAGAACAAAAAAGAATATAGGTTTTAAGAGCCAGATATTTGGATTCTGGTTCTTCCACATAATTTGTATGTGTGTGAGAGAGAGAGACAGAGAGGAGAGAGAGAGAAAAAGAGAGAGATGGAGAGAGCAGAGAGAAACAGACATAGAGACAGAAAGACAGAGAGAAAGAGAGAAACTGAGATACTTCCAGCAAGTTATCTCAATTCTCTTGGTTTGATCTTCTAAGATGTGAGAATAATAATAATTAGCTCCTAGAGGTTGGTATGGATGTGAGGACAAGCTAGGTTAGCTCAAAGTAAGCACAAGGTACTGAATTTAATGTGTAATAAGCCGCCTCTTCATCCTCTTCCTGACCTCTGGATGTTGGAGGTCCTCAGGGACTGGCTCTGAGCCCTCTCTTTGTTATTTACATACATTCTCTCTAGGTGATCACACCCATTACTGTGCTTTGAATATTATTCATCTATCCATCTGCTTTCACCTCTCAAATTTATGTATTTGGTCCTCTCAGCTTAAATTTTTCACAACATCTCAAACTTAACATGTCTAAATTTGAGTTTTTGTCTTTCAATTCTCCCTCAAACTTTTCCTCTCTCTAGTCTCCTCTGTTTCAGTAAATGACACCACAGTCTACCCTGTTGGTTAAGACAGAAACCTGGGAATAATCTGTGATTTGTCGTTTCCCTCCTTCCTGAAACACAACCTGCTACCAAATTCTGCTTCCTCCATATGAGTATATATCTCAGATCTTCCATGTGTCTTCATCCCCACTAACCCTTCCACCCCAGCCCAGTGCAGGTCACAAGCCCTCCTTCCTGGACAGCTGCCTGAGCTCCCCACCTCCCCTGTACCCCCCTCTAATTCCATCCCCACACAGCAACCATGGCAATCTCCAGAAGATGTAAATCAGATATGTCAACTCCTTTCTTAAAACCCTTTAGTGGAGTCTTGTTATACTTAAAACCCAAACTCCATAGCTTTTATATCCACCACAGCAGAAATGCCTCACTCATCATCACGAACTCCTCACTCACTACTTTCTGCTCTCACCGACTGTGTTGAGCGTCCCCAAGACCTTTCTCAGTTTCAACAATTCACTAAAAGGACTCAAAGAACTTAGAAAACCTGTTATACTCATGGTTATGGCTTATTGTAACAAAAGGATATAGATTAAAATCAACAAAGTAAACTGACACATAGGTTGGAGTCCAGGAGAAACCAGCCATGGAGCTTCCTGTTGCACACTTTCAGTAGAATCATGTGCATAGCACTCAGTTCCCCTAGCAGTGGTGTGTGTGATAACACATAAGGAGTACTGCCAACCAGGGATGCTCACCCGAGCTATGGTGTCTAAAGATTTTATTGGTGATCGGTCACATAGGCATGGAGCACCCATGTGGCTGACTTTAATTATTCAGTCTCCAGCCTCTCCAGAGGCCAAATTGAAGCCACACAGCCCACAGCCCTCCCTGTAAATCATACTGTTAGCATAAACTATCTGGTGTGGACCACAGACCTGGGTAGACAGAGATAACATTATCAGGCAACATATTCCAAGTGCTCACCAGTTATCTTTCAGAAGCTGATCAAAGACCACACTGTTCTTTGGACTGTGCAGGGTTTGGACAACTCAGGCCTGCTTAGTCAATCCTTTATTACACACCGACCACCTATAAGTTCCTAGAACAGGACAAGCCCTTTCCTTCCCTGGATCTTTGTCCCTGGTGCCTCCTCCTCATTTTTCCGATCTTACTTTAAGTGTTACCTCTTCAGAGAAGTCTTTCCTGACTACCTGATATAAGTAGGTCCATTCCTTTTATTATTCTCCATCACAGAACCCTGGTCAAACACTTTGAATATTTAAGTCATGATTATGTCTGTATGTTCTTATTTAACTTGTTTATTGCCTATCTCCCCAACTAGATTTGAAGATCACAAGAACAGGGACAGTGTTTGTCTTGTGCTTCACATATTGTGATGTGGCTGTTACTCAGAAGACACATGTTGAATGATGGGAGCCATTTTGTTTATGTTGTAGATTTTTTCTCTTGGGGTTTTATTTGTAATTTTAATGAATGTTTTGGAAATCATTCTAATTTGACATTCAAAGGTGAGAATATTCTGTCTGCTATATCAGTAATCTCTTGCATGGATTAGGCTGGCCTGGCTGCTTGGGCAATTTCCAGTTTCCTGCCAGCCCTTCAGGTGTGTTTTTGTGAAGCTACCCACTTTGTGAAGGAATGAGAGAGGCAGAAAGCCACTTGCTCTTTGTAGCTCCCTGCAAAAACTACTGACACAGCTCAAGTACCATGATAGTCATTTCACATGTCATTTGCATTGTGAATTGCATGTATATGACATTTACATTTTAACTGAACCAGTGATATTTAGTGAGTTTGGTAGAATTAAAGTATCATAGCTCAGTAAGACTTTAAAGTATGTATAACATTTTATTTTGAATTTAACTAATATATTTAAATAATACTAGTTATAAAAATAACTGAATAAAACAATCTTTCTCCATTCAAAGAAATCTGACACAGAGAGAGGAAAGAGATAAATACATCCAAAAGATTCTGATTCACAGTGATGTGTATAATTTTGGAAATGTCACTATCATAAACAGAAACTTCTTTCAGTTTTGAAATTAGAAAAAAAAGTCTAATTGCCCGTGGCAATTTTCAGAAAATTTATTCTTTTATAGTAATGAAATTATGTGACATGTATTTCATTCAGATATTGCACAAAGAATTTTGAGAGACTATAGTACTTTTAAATAAAGTACAGTTATAAAAACCTTCTGTGGTTTCACATTTTCTATTTCTGTACAAACCCCTTGGCTTGTCATTCAAGGTCCTAGAAAATTAGGAACCAGCTCATATCTACAGCCTCATCTTGTATCATCTAGACCTACTCTAAGCCAGCCTCACCTTACTGCCCCCTTTACAGGCCGTCAAATGTTTTGTGGTCTAGTTGAAAACTCCATGGTTGAGAATGTTGACTTAAACGTATGAACAGACAGGAATATGCCTGAATGCTAATTCACATCATACAGAGAGCACCTGCCAAGCATGAGAGAGCTGGATTCTAGTCTCAGTCTCCTCTGATTAGCTGTATCACTTGACTACAGCTCACTGAGCTTCGGTTTTTTCATTTGTAATGTAGCAACATTGAACAAGATGACCTTTCAGCTTTGCTTTCAGCTTTTTGCTTTCAAGATTGCTTTCAGCTCTAAGAGCCTGGGTTCTGTCTCTCTTGTGTTGATAGTCTAGAGGACTTCATCAGTTATCGAGAGATTAGATTGTGCTCAGCCACTAAAGTGGACAATTCAGCCTGATCAAAAGTGACCAGTAAACTGCTGCTAATGAGTGTCAGTGGTTTTAGAGATAAATCAACTTGAACTTCTCATTACTTTAGTGGCGTCTTCAAGGCTAATTACTATGACCAGGATCTCTGTCTTCGGTGGAACCTGGATTCGGAATAGATTCATTCTAATAGAAAATTTTGCGGAAATTTTGAGAACTACCATTTATTGCATAGTATGTAAACTTTGCATGTACTTTGGCTTCTTATGAAAAGATTTCATGGGCAAGATCTGGGGTGTTTCTCTCTTGCTAACAGATCCCTCTTTTTCAGAGCCTCTCCATGCTCACTGCCGTATTCCTAAGTCAGATTCTCATTATCTCTCACCTAGACAATTAACAACCTATGGATTACTGCCCACCTCCTCCCCCTACACAAGGCAGTTCTGTACAGTGCTGTCACATTAATCTTCCTAAAGCAGGACTTATGCAGAAATAAGTACAAACTCTTCAGCTTGCTATTCGAGGCCACAAAAAATACAGATCCAACCTGCCTTTCAGATCTATCTCCCACCAGTTGTTCACATTTACCTTTGCTTCAGCAAAATTGGATCATTCGTTGGCCCTAATCACATCCAGCCTTACCTACCTCTGCACCTTCACTGCCCTCATTGGTTTTTAAAGTTCGAGTTTTTAAATATTACCGCTCCCAAAATAGCTGAGATGTGTTAGCTCTCCCATGAAGTCTTAATTTTCCAACCCCAAATGCATATGTTCTCTTTTTCCTTTAAATTCATCTATTATTCTGGGTACTTCTCCCAAAGCACTTATATTCTCCCTTCTATTATTTTGTACCTAACATAATAAAGTTGTGGAATTTCAGAGCTGAATGACAGTTTACAGAATGTTCTTATTTGAAGGATATTTTATGCATCTTACAGAATTCAAACAGGGATGGAGACTGATTTTTCAGCCCATTGCCTTCACTTCAGGTAGTATCACTCACATTCCCAAGTTTGTACCATAATGTTTTGCACAAAGGAGATACACATTTCATATTTGTTGGATAAATTGGATGCAAATACCTCAACATGGAAAAATGAGTATAAATATAAAATAATCACAAAATACACACTGTTTTTACCTTAATTAATATTGTTACAAGTTGCTACCATGTTGAACACTACAGCCTGCAAAACCTTCATTCTTTTATTAATTCATTCATTCAGAATTTATTGAACAGCTACTCTGCATTATAGGCACTGTGTTGGATTCTTATTGTCCTGGAATACCTACGTATTAGCAAGCTGCTTGTTCTGAGACTTGTGTTTGGGCCAAAGAGAAAAAGAGTACCCCAGAAACTGTGATAAGGAAAATTCTATCATAGCCTAAGTACATGAAGGTGAGAATGGTGGACTGCAAACATTAATGGCTCCATCTTTCACCCCTTTGTGTATCCAGTTTCTTTTTCAATATAACTTTTTAGTTCCTCCCTTCAAAAGGTTGTAGTATATCTCACTTCCCCTTAATTCTGAGTTTAGCTGTGTGGCTTGCCTTTGCCAATGTATGTTAGCAATTGTGCCACTCGCTTGTCTCTGTTCCTCTCTTACTTCATTATGTGGTCAAAGAACACACCGAAAATGGCCTGCTGAGGATAAGACAGGGCACAGTCTCTGGTATCTTTTGAGTTGTGACTGTCCTGGGTCAGCCAACACTCAGCAGACACCTGGACATGTGAGCAAGCCCAGCTCTGCTCAGCTAAGCCCAGGCCAGATCAGTCACTGCAGATTCATGAGCTGAATAATATTGCAATTCCACTGAGGTTGAATGGTTGTTTGTTAGGCAGCATTATCGTGACAAAAGGTAACTGATACAGTGAGAGAGAGGACAATCCTCAGCCCCATGCAAGGAAGTTACAAGTTACTTTAAATGCAGTGGTTTCCTGTTTGTTTGACTATGTAAGGGTGGCTGGATCCAGTATCCATTGAATAAACAAAGGTATTGGAGTGGGGGAGTTTATTTTGCTGCAAAATTATTGCTTTTTAATTGTGTTAGAAAAAATACTAAGGGCAGTTTCATATCCTATGGAATTTCTCTATTTAGAATCATAAAAGAGATGATACTCAACTAATTCACTTCCCTCAGACTCATTAGCATAGACATTTCCACCCTAGTTGCAGCAAATTAACATGGGCTGCTTCTCCACACCAGCAATTATCAACATGCTAACACATCCTGAATTATGGATGGTTTAATAAGATTTGACAATTTGACATTACTCTTTGAGAAACAATTCTAGGGGCACCATAAGGCTTTGGGCAATTGTGATAAATTAAGATGGTTGTAATTTTTGTCATAATTGCTCCCATTATCATTCACTGATGCTATTTTAGTGAAAGATCAGGATTTTAAAATTGTATTTATTTATTTTTTTAATTTCAGAATATTACTGGGTACAAATGTTTTGGTTACATAAATTGCTTTTGTACCATTTGAGTCAAAGTTCTGAGCATACCCATCTTCCAGCCAGTGTGCACTATACCCGTTAAGTGTGCATTTACCCATCCTCTCCCCCCCCCCGCCCGCAACCTGCTTGATTTCCGATGAATGTTATTTCCATATGTGCACATAAGTGTTGATTGATTAGTTCTAATTTAATGGTGATGAAAGATCAGTTTGTGATGTCTCATGAATTTAGCAAAAGAGCTCTTTTTTATTTAGTGGCAACTGTTTTCAATGTCTCCAAAGTCTTCTGCTTATTGTTGAGGTTTTTGCCTCGAATGCACTGGCACTTCAGTAGTGTGAATCTCAACGTCAAGTACAACTTGCCTGGTGCCTAGTTACAGTGGGCATCTCATGATTATTAAAAATGCTTCACATTCTTACAACTTTTATCATATTGTAATAGATTGCAATGTAAAAAATAATTAGTAGTATTATGAAAAATAGCAGAAAATAACAAGCATTAGTGAAGATGTGGAGAAATTGGAACCTGTGTGCATTGCTGGTGGGAAAACAAAATGGTGCAGCTGCTGTGCAAAATAGTGAGGTCATTTCTCAAAAAGTTAAACATAAAATTACCATAGGATCCAGCAATTCCCTCTCTGGATATATACCCAAAAGAACTAAAAGCAGGGATTCAAACAGATACTTGTACACCACTGTGCTTAACAACGTTATTCACAATAGCTAAAAGATGGAAAAAGCCCCAATGTCCATCGACAAATCCATGGATGAACAAAATGTGGTGTATACATACCATGGAATATCATTCAGATTTAAAAAGTCATGGAGTTCTGAGACATGCTACGACATGGGTGAACTTTGAAAACAACTCAGACACAAAAAGACAAATATTGTATGATTACACTTATATGACATACATAGAATAGTCAAATTCATAGAGTAAGTAGAGGCTACCAGGGGCTGGGGGAGAAGACAGAAATGGCGAGTTATTTTAAGGGATACTGAGTTTCAGTTTGAAAAAGTTCTGGAGCTGGATGTTGATAATGGTTTCACAAAAATGTAAATAAATTTCATGTCACTGAACTGTGCACCTAAAAATCATTTAAGTGGTGATGTTTATGTTAGGTATATTTTACCACAATAAAAAAAAAAGAAAAGAAAACTATTAATTAGTAGCTTGGGTGGCATCAGGCACCTGCCATGGTCATTCTGGGGGCATTTTCCATCAGCCTCTGGAGAGCCCTTCTCTGCAGGAGGAGCCAGCATGACGTGGTATCATAGTGACAAAGGCATGGGCTGTAAAACCCAAGCACATCTCTGATGACTGTAGGGCAAGTTAATTAACCTATTCTTACTCTTAACTCTCTCTTCTATAAATGATGATAATATCTACCTAAAAAGGTTGAATTCAAAACTATCAATTGTTTTTTACTAAGCCTTCTTATTTTCCTTCAATGAGTTTGCTAAACACCATTTATGTTAACAACATTTTAAGTTATAAGTTTGTTCAAAGATCAAGGACATATCAAGGGCCACTTAGATTTTGGAAGAGCACAATGTAATTTGGAATCTAGTTATTTCCCATTTGCAACCTTTGGCTCTTGAGAAAGTAGTATACAATAGATGTCTTTTACAAACGTAGTTTTATTCATCAACACCTTTAGCTTATCAAAGAAAACTTCAATGTAAATAGAAAGATACTTTATAAATATCATCATAATAAAGGTTGTAATTCTCTTTTATTAATAAGGGCAATGCGAAGTTATATGCTTAAATCACTGCTGATAGATATGTGTCACTTGTTTAGTAGCCCTAGCATTTGGCATATATTAAGTATTTAATATATTTTTTTAATGGAAAGAACAAACTCTAACTTCTGACTCCTAGAGAAGGGTAGGTGGAAAATGAAAAAGGTATAGCTATGCAACTTTGCTTGAATCATAAAGCCATAAGAGGAAGATTGAATAGCTGAAAGAATTGTCAGAAAAGTTTATTTCTTATTGCTGCAGAGCATTGGATGAGGTCTTAGAAAATAAAAAATAAGGATTTTTTTCTTGTATAAATATAAAAAATGGTATTAGGTGAGTATGAGAAATAAAACATGTTCCTGAAACAACTCCAAAGTAGCTGCTGTGGCTTCACTTTAGCTGGAGGGGTTGACTTCTATTTGCGCCTTTAGTCATTCCCTCTGCTTATATACAACTAAAGGTAGAAATGACTAATGGAGCTGCAATGCATATTACAATAGAACAATATGAAGGAAAAAAGTATATCTAGGTACATTGGGGAAAAAAAACTTAATAAAGAGTGTTTAAGTATCTTTGCCAAGAATTTTTTTAATCAAAGCTTTTATGTTTATGAGTTTTCTGATGGAAACAATGAGTAGCAGTCTTTGCTCAATTTGTTTCAAAGCAATATTGAAGGAAATTGAACAAAATATGCAATAAGAAAAAATTCCGTGCCAGTCCCCAGGGTATGGACTAGCTGACTATGTAATAGATGTTTTCCATTTCCCTGTGTCTAGAGTTCTAGGTGGTTGTAGGCCATATATTAGCCTTGGTCCACTCCCACCATTTTCCCTGACATTAATGGGAGGCTTGTTGCAGAAATAAGGCAATCTGCAGTCTCATTTTTATATATGGAATGAGATCATTCTATCTGGTAGAAGAGCTCTAATGTCCTTTGTTACACACTCAAAACAAACAAAATGTTAATAGCAATTATGTGAGTGCATTGGAGAAGCCTCTGAAAAGTGTAGTATTAGAAATGTTCACGTAAAGACAGAAATGTTTTCAGTAAAGCAGCGATAAACATTTCAAACTGGTGGCATTGTTTTTGTTCACATCAGCTATCTCCTCTACCCCCTCCCCAACCTAGTTAGTCTTCACATGTGCATGAACTGCTTCAGATGTAGATGTGTAAACTGTGAGGGAAATGACAGTATTTCTTTTGCCAGGGTCACCATTGTAAAATCAAGTGCAATAATTGCTAAACCTGAAGAGCTTGAAAAACAGATCATTTAAATCACAAAGTAATTGGGTCCAGTGAGCAATGTCCATTCACCTAAATTATCGTGGATAATAATATTGCTTTACCTCTGTTCTAGGGTTATTAAAATTCACATGCAATATTTCTTCTCTCCAAAAGCCACCATATTTCTCCTGGCTTGATGAGAGTTTCTGCTTCTAATCTGCTCTCTCTGGTTCGTATATTCTTGCTCTCATTATATTTTCCTCTCATTATGTAACATTTACACATCTATTAATCTAATCCATTAATTTGGTGATATCTTTTTCATATACTAGACTATAATTCCTTAATTCCTTAGATCATAATTCCAGTTAGAATTCTGCTGAATTTTTTGGTACATAGAATTCACACTTAAATATAAGGGAACTCATTTATAATTTGATTGGCCAGTATTGACAGAAATTTAGGTTAGCTGGGCAAGCAGAGGTTAACTTTATGATGTTGAGGTTGTCTTTTATTTCACTGAGAATATAGAAGCGATGGGAAGAGAACTTCTGCAGACTCCACTGCCACCTCTGACTCTGTATGTATCTGCATTCACATACATTCTCTGCCTTCCCTCCGCTTACAAACACCAGCCCTTCTACTTTACAGTCCTGTTATGGACTGAATGGTGTTCTCCCTCCCCCAAATCCATATGTTGAAGTACTAACCCCTACTATGTCAGAATATGACTTTATTTGAAAATATGGTGGTTGCAGATGCAATTAGTTAAGTTCAAATGGGGTCAAATTGGGCCCCCCTAATATGACTGGTGTCCCTATAAAAAGGAGAAATTTGAACACAGACATGCACATTGTGAGAATTGGAGTTACACTGCCACAACCCAAGGAACTGCTAGAAACTAGGAGAGAGTCCTAGAACAGATCCTTTCAGCGTGCTTTGAGAGGGAGCATAGCCCTGCCAACACCTTGATCTTGGACTTCTAGGCTCCAGAACTGTGAGACGATACATTTCTGTTGTTTAAGTCACCTGGATCGTGGCTCTTTGTAACAGCAGTCCCAGGAAGCTAATGCAGACATAACCGTTCTCAACACCAAGCCATTGCCTTCTCAAGCCTTGTGAAAACTTCCCCTCCACACTGTCCATTCCCATCAGCATGCTGTAAGCCACCTCCAGCTGTGGTCCTATTTCTTTTCTCCCTAGGACAGCAAAACCACTGAAGAGATGGTTTATGCGCCTTGTCTTCCTTACACTCCTTATACTTCCTCTCCTCCACTCTCTTTGGAACCAATTCCAATTCTGGCTTTTATCAAAAGTGCTCCTGACCTCCACACTGCCGAATCTAGTGCACGTATCTCAGTATTTATTTTACACCATCTGTCAGCACATTTGTTTGGCTACCAGGACACATTTTTCTTGTTCTTCTCATAACTCACTGGCCACTCTCTCTCAGTATCCTTTGATGGTTCATCCCATTTTGCTGCCCTTAAACATTTCTTTTCCAATTATATCTCAATAAAACTTTTATAAAAACAAGCAGTGGAGTGCTCCAGGTCTTGGTTCCCAGACCTAATAAGATGCTTTTATTCTTAGATGAACTCATCCAGTCCTCCAGGCTTGAGATAAAATACCACTACGCCAATGGGTCCAAATTTGTCTTCCAGCTTTGACCTCACCCCTGAACTCCAGAATTGTCTATCCAGCTGCTACTAGACATCTCTATGTGAGTGTCAAATAAGCATCTCAGATTAAGCCCCCTCACCCAAACCTGTTGTTTCTGAGTTTTAAAAATAGCGACTTCATTCTTCCTCATGTGTGAGCTACAAATTTTAGGAACATCCTTAACACCGCTGTTTTTCTTATACCCACATCTATTATATGAGAAAATCCCGTTTGTTGTAACTTTGTAACATCCAGTATCCAACCACTTCTCACCACCTCCACTGTCCATTCAAGTGACCATCATCCCATCATCTCTTATCTCATTTATTGCAAGATTCTCCTAACTGAAGCCATATGGCATTAACAATTGCCCTGTAGCTTGCTCCTCACATAAGTGCCTCAGATACCCTTTTAAACCACAGTCATGTTACCACTTCCAGTAGCTTCTATCTTTCCATCCAAAGTCCTTCATAGAGCCCTGCAGGCCACCTGTGATTTGCCCTTCACTCATTCTGTTCCAGCCACCCAGGCCTCCTTGCTTCTCCTCCTTGCAAGCATGCCAAGCATGATCCTGCCTCGGGGCCTTTGCACTTGTACTTTCTGCCTTTGGTGCTTTCCTACCAAGTGGCCATAAGGCTCACTTACTCCCTTCAAGTCTGTCCTCAAATGTCATCTTACCAAAGAGCTTTCTCTAATAAAACCCTCATCTCACCATTCTCTATCCCTCTTACCTTATTTTATTAAAAAAAACAAAACTGAAAGATTCACGATGTCAGGGACTTTGTAACATGAGCCACTGGAGTAGATCCAGGCATACAAATAATGTGTTAAATGAATTACTGAATGATTTAAGATTAGGCTTCATAAGGTTAGACTGCAAAGTACAGCTGGGTATTTCTGTAATTCATTCAATGTTATGATATACCTATCCTGCCCAACTGTGTACCTTGCTATAAACCTTTGTTTGCTTCTATATTACTCGTCTGGGATCCTGCCATCTGTCTTGTACAGATTCTCATTCTCATGGTGATGTCCTTTGAGGAATTTTACTTTTGTCTTTATTTTCTTGGTGTCTAGAGGAGTGCCCATCAAATGGCAAATGATTTCGAGTGGTTAACTGTACAGTGAGTTTTTAGGCCTTATGATTTGAGTCTTGAGCTGCAATCCTTGACCCAAATTAATTCTGTTATATCTTGTTTCATGGCAGGTTTGTTTTAAAGGGATTTAGATTGCATGTTTTCCAAAATGTGATAGCTAAATCATGTTTTGGAAGATCCAAGGTACACTGTGAAACCTCAGTTAAATATGCTGCAGAAGTAAAAGGAACATCCAACTTTTAAGGAATATGAATAATGTTCTTATTTGTACACAGGCTCACATAAGGCAAATGACAACTTTTTTCCTTTCATATTTATTAATGGGAATGCTCTTCATATCTAGCTGTAGTCTTTCGTCATATGATAACTAGATTCCACTGGGTCTTGGTCTGCAACACTTAGCACATTACATCAGCATTTCTCAAGCTTTCCCCCTGAAATCCTTCTAACATCAGAGGACAGCAACATGCATTCCCCAGGGTCTGGCTATGTAAACCAAAGGCGTCAACAGCAAATTCAAAAGTGCTTTGTGTTTTATCGTTAAAATTTATGGAATTTTCCATTCTACTCCATAATAAGCCCATGGAGTTTTTGTTTTGACATAAAATATTATGTCCACGGAGTTTTTGTTTTAACATAAAATATTATGAGATATTTTCAGTTAAATTGTTTACATTTTGCCCTAAATCCCCAAAAGTAAACCAAAGACGAACCATGTTTATCCTGTGGCTTTCAGTTGCCCCTGAGCCCTGGCATCACTCTAGATGCCTGATCTGGGATTTCCACATCATCAGTGGAGAGCAGGCAGCAGAATTGACCGTCCTTGTTAGACATGGCTCTGGCAACTATGGAACCAGCCTAACTGCCTGCAAAGGCTGCTCTCTGATTATATGGCTGCTTCTGGCAGCCAATAACTTCTTGTCTGATCCAATCCTCATCTCTAATGGAATGATGTATCACCGTGTAATGAGTCCTGTTTTATTCATCCTGTCTATTCAGCCAAGATCAATAGTGCAACTAACATCCTGAAGGCTCTT
This sequence comes from Cheirogaleus medius, assembly GCA_008086735.1. Classification (NCBI taxonomy): domain Eukaryota; kingdom Metazoa; phylum Chordata; class Mammalia; order Primates; family Cheirogaleidae; genus Cheirogaleus; species Cheirogaleus medius. The sequence goes on from VBSM01001124.1 coordinate 21,320,061, forward strand.
ATTATACCCAAGTTTTACTATGGTGTCACCCACCTCCGCACAAGACTTAAAGACTATCGAATACTTTATAAGAAATGATCTGAATTTCTCAAGCACTATAGCACAGGTGCTATATTCAAATTCATTCAGGGATTTTCCAAGGCCTGTACTCTAGGGAATGAACCATTAGAGGAACCTCAAAGGAAGAGCTTACAAATGAGGGGCCACGGTATGAGCACAAGCATGAAGGGCAAGGGGATGGAGAACTCAGTGTGAGGGAACTTGGGAAGTGACGTCAGAAAGATAAGAAAGGTCAGATGATGGAGGACTGCACATCTTACCTTCTCACTTGGCCCTGAATGCCAGAGTGACAAATTTGGAATTCATTAGTGAAAGCAATAGTGCAGCCGAGAGGAGTCCATTGGAAGCTTTTGATCCAAAAGCGAATGTGATTTAAGTGGCAGCTTATGAACATTGATTTGGTGGTCCCATCCAGGTTGCTGTGGAGTGGAGCAGCAGGTAAAGCAGGGCTGAGCCTGTCCCACAGTCCAGGGGGGAGGCAATGAAGCCATTGTAGGGTAGAAAAGAGTATCGATTTGGCAGCTACTTCCTGCCTACGAGACCTACATCTATAGAGTGAGGATGTGACCTAGTTCGTAAGGTCATACTGATGAGTAATGAGATAAAATATAAGGACGTTTAGCAGCATGCCATGCCAGACTCTCAAGCGCAGAGGCAGAATGGCACAGCGTGGGCTCTGAGCCTACTGCCTGGGTTTAAATTCTGGCCTCGCTGCTCTGGGCTAATAGGGCCTGATGCACAGTAATCTTTAACTTCTCTGAGTCTCATTCTCTTCCCCTGGAAGATGGGCATAATTATAAAGCCTGCCTCAAACGGTGGTTGTGAAGATTAAATATACTAAGCGTCCAGTATCTGCTCGCTGTTGAATGCTTTCTGCCTTCCCATGATATCCTCCAGACTGGGAGCCAAAGAAATAAGGCAGCAGACATGGCAAAGATTGAGAAGAACAGATGGGACCGGTTTTATATTAAGGATGATGTGAAAAATAAGTCAAAGATGACCCTCAAAATGGTTAGATTGACACAGAAAGGGAAATCAGGAAACAATGTGTTTTGTTAGAGGGACAACATTATATAATGGGGATGTTGCGCTTGAAGAAACTGTAACTTTCCACGAGAACTATTAGAAGACCTTTTCCATTAGGCCAATATCAAGTTCAAACTGTAAACTTGATATTGGGCCAGTGTAAGTTATTTTTACTCTTCCACTTATCAAGGATTGAAGTTGGCTCTTGTTAATGTTTTCACCAAGGGGCTCTCAACCCAAGTTGCCAGTGTTACTCTCTGACGGCCATGGACCTTCATAGACAGTCTGATATGGCTACTTTAAAAGGAAAAATATATATATAAACTCACCATATTTTCTAGCTGGAGAAGATCATCTGATTCAAACTTTTCATTTTTTGCCTGAGTAAACAGAGACTTAAGGGAGACAGGTGACTTGCTCTAGGTCACATAGCTGCTGGGGGACAAACCAGATGGGACCCCTGTAACCAGTCTTCTTTTGCTTGCTTTTGCATGACCCTGTTGCCTTTCATACCTGGCTCCCTACTTGTTCACTTTATTACTGTTGGGTAGATGCTAGAATTAAACAACAACAACAATAGGAAGTTTTGTCCATTATCTAAATTAGCTCTATAGGTATTGATTAATAGTTCCAGGGTGACCTACATCTCAGATAATGGTGTTCTGTGGCAAGCGATGTTGGGAGAAAGAGCCATTGTAGGTTCTGAGCTTTCATAAGGGTGACTTCTTTTAGAGAATGTTGTCTTTGATTCTGGAGAAGAGCTACACATCTGGAGTTAACTAGCAACAAGCAAAGCTTTTAGGACAGGAACACATAGCAGTATTTTACTGTTCCATATGACATGCAGCGTCACAGAGTGAGGGAACTGATGGCCACATAGGGAAAGGTTTGCTGTTCCCATGCTCGAATCCTAAGTGAAATGTGTATTTATTTACTTTTAGAAAAAGGACCTCTGGGGTTCATGAAGTCCCCCAAGATCTGTCTGAGTATATGTTGATACGGATCAGTTGGATTGAGTTTTCTGGAAGCCACTCTGCCCTTCTGCTTATGCTTTGTACTGACACAGGCTCGATGAGAAATGCCAGGTGCTATGGTCTCCTTGGCTGGGTAGAAGCATGGTGTCTTGTTGCTCTGCCTCCTTGCTCAGAACAATGTTTGTGCCTCTGGTTCTTAGGTCCAACTTGCAGCTCTTGGATCTACTACTTCTGCTACAGATATATCCCTCCCTTCATTAATGTTGGGGAGGTCTCCCTGTTTGTTGTTGCTTCCCAAAGTCTCCAGCCATTCTGCATTTTTTCTGTGGGTCTTGGCAGCCTGATTTCAACCTCTGCAGGTGAAGTGGGTGAAGTGCCACCTGTGGCTCTCTCTACGGCTGTTCGCTCATTCTCAGCCTGCCAAAGAGGACATACACACCAGGCCTTAAAAAGTGAGATAAGAAACACACTGAGAATGGAGGCTTTTCCAGATTGCATATATCTATTCTGTCTGCACCAACTAAGTACGTTTGTGGTGGCACCTTTTCCCAAAGCAGCAGCAGAATTGTGCAAAATTTAGCATATTGGGAAGCAGTATCCCTGTATCCTGTTTTAACTGAAGAGAAAACTGAGATGAAAGTATAGTCCTGAGTCACTTAATGTCAGGGGCACTTTCTGAGAAATACCTTGTTAGGAGACTTCATAGAGTGTACTTACACAAACCTAGATGGCAGAGTTTACTACACACCTAGGCTATATGGTACAGCCATTTGCTCCTAGGCTACAGACCTGTAAAGCATGTTACTATGCTGAATACTGTAAGCAACTGTAACACAGTGGTAAGTATTTGTATCTAAACACATCTAAGCATACAATATAAACGATAAAAAATGTCACACTTGTATAGGGCCCTTACCATGAATGGAGCTTGCAGGACTGGCAGTTGCTCTGGGTGAGTCAGTGAGTGATGTGTGAGTGTGAAGGCCTAGGACATTAGTATACACCACTGTAGACTTTATAAACACTGTACACTTGAGCTACACTAGATTTATAAAAATATTTTTTTCTTCCATAACAAATTAATCTTACTGTAACTTTTTTACTTTATAAACTTTTTAATTTTTTTAACTTTTTGACTCCTTTGTAATAACATGTAGCTTAAAACACAAACACATTGTGCAGCTGTGCCAAAATATTCTTTTTATTCTTTATATCCTTATTCTATAGGTTTTTTCCTTATTTTAAAATTTTTATTTGTTTTTTACTTTTTAAATTTTTTTTGTTAAAAACTAAGACACAAATACACACATTAACCTAGGCCTGCACAGGGTCAGGATCATCAGTATCACTGTCTTCCACCTCTGCGTCTTGTCCCCCTGGAAGGTCTTCAGGGGCAGTCACCCTCATGTAGCTGTCATTTCCTCTGATAACAAATCCTGCTTCTGGAAAACTTCCTGAAGGACCTGCCTAAGCCTGTTTTAAACTTTTTTTTTAATAAGTAGAAGGAGTACACTCTAAAAAAATGATAAAAACTGTAATGTAGTAAAAACATACACCAGTAACGTTTATTATCATTTATTATCATCACCAAGTATTGTGTACTGTGCATAATTGTATGTGCTGTACTTTTATGACTGGCAGCAAGCACAGTAAGTTTGTTTATATGAACATCACCACAACCATATGAGTAATATGTTGTGCTATGACATGACAGCTACGAAGTCACTAGGCGATAGGAATTTGTTAGCTCCACTATAATTTTAAGAGACCACCATTGTAAATTTGATCCATAGTTGACTGAAACATCATTATGTGGCACATGACTGTATAGTGATTTGACCTTCCCTTATGCTTCAATTAGTGTTCTTTTGAAAACTTTCTGAATCTAGGGATTAAAATTATATTTTGAAGTCTTTAGCTCTACTCAATTAACCAAGACATTTGACTTCATAGGCTGTAATGAGAAGGGTTTCAATTCTCCTTTCTAGATGTGTGTGATTATATAATTAACCTGTCTGACTATATGATTTTTTATATGAAACTTAATTCTTTATAGAGAATAACTAAGGCATAGCTTTTCAAATATATTCTATTGGGTTCAGGCCATGATATATGTCCTCTGGAGTGTGGCTACTCCACCTAACATACCTGGCATAGTCTCCTGAAAAGCTCAACATGACTTACTGGGTGGTTATAGACCAAGGCAAAGAGTATCTTGTACTTTTTAAATTATATATATTAATATTAATGATTGTACTGTGCCTTCTAGAATTTAGGAACTCTGCTGACTAGCATTATAAAAGAGTGCTGATTACAATATTAATATCATTGTGTTCCCGCAGGAATTTTTGTAAGCTCTAAAGTCAATTATAGTAAATCCCCAAAAGTAGAAAATCTTCATTTTTTAAGATTATTACTATTATTATGGACCTAACAGTCTGAACATAGAAAATCCCCATATTTGTTTTTTAATTATTATTATTATGGACCTAACAGTGTGAACATAGACAATCCCCGTATTTGATTGTGTCTCTTTTTCACTGTTTCACCTGACTCAGCCTCAAAGTCTTCTTCAACACAATGGTCCGGGTAGTCATGGGCACCAAAGTTGATTTCTAATTGTCACCTGAGCAACTTTGATAAAATAACATCATTGAGATTAGACGCTTCCAAATACTAGAAAAATTTATTATTGTTTTATGCTGATAGTGTATCTATAAATTGTTAATGGAGAGAGAAACGAAAGAGTCACGTGGTCTGGTATTGATGAATAATAAGGTGGATCCTTGTGAACAACATTCATCCTGATATCATGAAAAAACTTTCTTATTCTTTCCTTTGTAATGTCAGGAAATGTGAAATAAACAGTGGGAATGTAAAAGACACAGGTAGCTCAAGTACCATGCTATCACCATTGAACGATGTTGGCACTGTCCCTAAGCTTTTTCCATTGCTTCTGACACTGTTTTCCCAATTCCTTCTCAAGGACTTTGATTATTCATGCATGCAAGCATTAATTCCTTCACTCATTCAGTAAATGTTTATTGATTGCTAGGTGCTATGCCAGGCCAGTATAGAAAGGAAGAAGAAAACAATAAAATCCATTTTTTTCCAGAAGCTTTTCAATCAGGGTTTTTATTAATATTTGGGTAGAGGGAGGGTTTGCAAGCAACTTAAAAAAAAATTAAAAGACCCAAAGGAGAACAAAGTTCTATGAATGCCAGGAATGAGGTTACCTCATAGGATCTAGATAGCAGGAATTAATGGGCAGGCCCACCAAAGCACCGCTGCTGAAGTGTATCAGCTCTTGTCCATTTGTGGTCATTCTACCCAATTAAAATTCTACGAAGAACTTCTGATTGGCCTGGCCTAGGTCAGGAGCCCACCTCTTGGCCAAGGAGAGCAGGACACCGTGATTGACAAGTCTTCCAGTGGAGCCCATAGCTCCAAAGTTCTGCCAGCAAAACAGGAGAGAACCAAATACTGTATAGGAAGAAGAACAGATGCCTTCTACAGAGGGGGCTAAGTAGGGTGCCATTCATCACACAATGGGAGACCCCATTATTAGAGGTACGGACAGGGTGCCTGGGAGCACAGAGGCAGAGCTCTCAGAGAGGAGGAAATTCGCATATAAGGAAGCAGCCAAGGGCGGGGCTGGAAAGATTGGCAGAGGATAGTGTATTTGTGAGTTTATACTTTATCCTGTGGATAGTGAGGAGAGATTGAAGGATAGCAACTTAAAAAAAATTATTTTAGAAAAATTACTTTGCTGGTGAGGCAGGGGACAGAGTAGAAGGTAAGTCCAGGAGTGAGATCATCAATTAGTAGAAATGCCTAAAATAGCCTCAGTGGAATTAGATGGGGCAGATTCTAGAGATACCTAAAATCTACAGGATTTGGGGACTGATTGGCTATGAGACATGAAGGAGAGTCAGGATTTTGGGTGGCTTTTAGGTTTCTGGTTTGAGGCAGCTGTGTGGTCACTAAGAGGAAATGCCTAATAAGGTGTTCCACATTTGATGCATAGAGTTTATGTTCCCCTGGGACATCCAGGTGGCACTAGCCAGGGAGGCAGTGTCCTGTCAGGACTTGGAGGGTGAAGATTAGGTAGTCAGCAGTGTATAGAGGTGGTAGTTAAAGCCCTTGATCCAGACAAGATTGGCCAGGGAGCAAGTGGGAAGGAAGAAGAAGGGCAGAGTTAGAATTCTTGGGAATCACAATATTTAAGGGACAGGAGCAAGAAAACAGGGCATGAGGAAAGAAGGAAGGCTTCTGCCTGCCTGACCCCTACCTACCCTCAAATGATAAGTAGGTTTGATAAATCTACAGTAATTCAAATAAGCCCTTTTCTCTAAATAAAGCCCTGGTATAGTACATCCTGGTACCATGGGGAGGTCTTGACTATGTTAGATTTAAAGAGACCATTTGATCAGTGACTAATAGTTGAAATGAACCATCACTAGTGGGCTTAAAATTTACGATGAACTGGACTGACAGACTTGCATTCAGAGTGTGGGAATTAGAAAGTCATTGAGTGCATTTATGGGATGTGTACCTCTCCCATAAGATATTCACACAAATGTATTCAAATTTATTTCATGAGGTCTACCCGATATAATTTGTGTCACTTTTACTGTGCTTCTGACCTGTGAGTAAACACAATCATCTTTATTCCTGTGTACTATGAATGTTTCACCTCTAAATAATTTATGTCAAAACAAATTTAGAAAGTTTCTAAGCAGTGAAAAAAATTATAATTTCACTAAGGTCAAGAAAAGAAAGAAACATTTCTCTAAAGTACAGCAGGACTCCCATTGCTATTCTGAAGCACAAACATTGGACTTAATACATACTATGCCCTTCTTACAAGTCAGGGAAAAAAGCTTCTGAGATAAAGCCAACTGTGGCAGGCCATATGGATACGTATATATCTCAGAAAAGAATGACTTGGCATTGAGGAGACATCACTCTTACAATCAGCACTGCATATTCTTACAATGTTTCTACGATTTCAAGTTTTTTTCCCTTCCAAGTTGGGAAAACAATATGCACAAAACCTATGTTCATAAGGACAGGGACAGTGTGAATGAATTCATTAACAAATATGGTTTGGGTTCCTGCTATATGCCATGCCTTGTCCTAGCAGCTAGAGATACCATGTTGAATTGTACCAGTATGCCTCCTGTCCTCTCAATTTGCAGTCTATAGGGACAGACAGATGGACAGTAGTAAAAATAAGGAATGGTGGGTGCTCTGACATTGGAAGTCCAGGGAGCCATGGGGACAGTAGGAAGCATACCTAACTAAATGTAGGGGTCAAAGGAGGTAACCCAGCAGAGGGGATGTTGAAGCGGAGACCTGAAGGGCAGAGAGGAAGGGACAAGGCAGGGTCAGAAACAGAAGACAGAGGAACAACAGTGTGAGAAGGTCCAGGTCCCAGCGACAGCGTGGCACCTCAGTACGTTTATTGAAATAGAGGAAGTTCATGATGTCTGAAGTGTGGCACAAGAAAGGAAGAGTTTTCCTGACACCAATCCTTTTTCTTGAGACTTTTTCTATAAGATTATATTTTTCCCATTAGAAACACAAAATTTCTCAATGTATTGCTTTGTCAAGGCTTTGACCTTTCACACAGAAAAATACTCCATCCCTTTGATGGAGTCTGCAGTATAAGCCTGTTGGAGTGTAACCTGGGCCACAAATGTCCTGCTGTTATTCTTATAAGGTCTGTTTGGGCTTCTCCAGGTTAGCAGTGTATGATCATTGTTTTTTGGAGATCTCTTATCTTAGAAACTTGAGAGAGAATGAGAAGCAAAGCTACAGGGCAGTGAGTTGGTATCGAGAAAAAGCAGTCAATAAATTATCTTGCCAGCATGGTAAGCGACCTAAAAACAAACTTAACCTCAAACACAGTACATCATTGAGTGTTCTGTAGTGACCTCTAAGAAATTGTTTCTTGTCACTGGGTAATAAATAATTTTCTAAGGCTAATGTATGATTGTTCACCCCATGGTAAATTACATATCCTGGGTGACTTTGGTTAGAAACAGAGGCCAGGGGATAAAACTCAGAGATTAAGCCCACATTGTGTTTATCCAGATCAATACTTAGAATTAAATGTATGTCCTAAATAGCCGTCTTAATTTTAGTTTACTCTCCAGGACAATGGTCTTCTTCTAAGTTCAATGGCAGAAAATTAATGAGGATGAGATGTCTCCAAGATTCCTATAGAATTCCCTTGAGAAATCTGATTCACAGTAGTCCTCACCTCATAGCGTCAATTACCTAGGAAGTTATGTGTGAAGTCACTTGGGAATGCTACTGAGAATAATAAAAAGCATCTTCTCTTGCTGACAGGAAGTTGATGATGTCTTCATAAATCTTTGGAATGAATGAATGTGATTCAGTTCTCTCTTTAATGTTGATGGTCACTGATAGCAACATATTAGAATACTTGTCCCTGAAAACAAAGCATTTTTTAGAAACTGGTTAATCCATACAGTATTTTTATGGTATTTTCTCATGACTTTGTGAGCAGTTTTTAGAATAGTATTGTGTTATTTCTTTCAGCTCTGTTGTCATCAACCAATGGAAATTTTAATACAAAAGTTTCCTTGATGCAACATAATTTTATCTCGTGTGTGTATCAGAATTAGCCTATTTTCAAGTTTGACCTGTCATCTTTCTCCCCCAGTCAGCGGTGAGAAAGCTGTCTAAAGAGATTTATTCTTTGTCCTTTCCAGCAAGCACACTGCCTTCGGGTGGGCATGTAAGTTTCTTGGTGAGGGAGGGGCCATAACAATGGAACTCAAATAATAAAACTGCAGCAGTAAAAATACAAAAATAAACCATAATCTAAGTATTGTGCCATTAAGCCTAAGGTCACAAACTCCATTGTTCCAAATAGTTGAAGAGTTAGTTGGTTCTTTCAAACTAAAATTTTGTTTCAGTAATTTCATTTTGACTATACATGGTGATGGTTCTACAATGTCATATTCTAGAAAGATGTAACAGCCTTGGAAATGAAGACATCGATCCACATGCTTTTACAGGAATGCCTTTTAAGGTAAGGTGCATGGTGCCTCCGTGTCCCGCGTCTCAGAGGCCCAGAACTGGCCTGCCCTGGCTGTCTGACAAGCAGCTATGGTTGGGAGCTGGGCTTGTCTCAGCCAAGGCAAGAGCGGGGATTCCTACGCAGGGCAGCTGGGGAAGCTTTGACTATGGAGGGCAGGACAGATCACAGTCTGTGGGACAAAGTATGGGAAGACCAGAGGCGCAATGGTGGCCCGGTTATTGGAGATGGAATCAAAGTCTGGAAACCTGAGAGGCAGGGCCTGGGAGCTGGCTGAGAGCACTCTTGCGTAGGGTACATCCTGTCTGTCCTCCGCACCGGTATAAAAATGATCTTCCTATAATATCCATCTGATTGTCACTCACTAGCTTGAAATCCTTCATGGGCCCTATAACTTTAAGGTTAAAAAAATCCAAGGCCCTTTTTCAGCTCCTTAGCTTTCTGAACGGGTTTCTGTCCCCCTTTCTGGCCTCGTTTCTTATTTGAGGTCAGTTTGTGACAGTAGCCCCCAGAACCCTTTCCCAGGTACCTCAAGCTGTTTCATACCCCTATGCCGTTCTCTCTCCTGGAATGTCTGGGGTTTTGCGCCATCATCTGGCTAATTCCTGCTTAACTTTTGGGGTTGGCTTGGTTGAAAAATTATCTACCCCCCACAGTACCCTATTCGTGCCTTTGTCATAGTATTCATCATATTTTACTCTAATTCTTTAGTATTTGTCTATCTCTCCACTACACCAGAAACTTCCTGAGGGAAAAACGACAGCTCATTTTACTTTGCATTTCAGTGCCTAGTAAAGTGCTTAATAAATATTTGAATAAATACTGAACAAATGACTGAATTAACTGCTTTAGAGTGTAATTGCCATAATTTTAAAAAGAGAAGAAGAAATTTAATTTACTCATTATTTTAATTTCTGGTACATCATGTTTATAAATAACTTCAACATTTTGAGGAAAGATAGATATGCAGTGTAGATGGAAGTAGATATAAATAAAGATACAGAAAGATAAATAGTACTTTAAAAGTGACTTCATTGTATAATTGTTCATCAGTAAATATGTATTGACCAAATGCTATATGACAAGCATTATGCTTGGCAATATAGGGAGAGAGTGATTCAGACATAGTCCCTGTCCTCCAAAACCTGTCATTCTAGGAGATATGAACAGACACACAACAGTACGTGTAATACAGTTCGGTAAGCACTGTGGTCAGCGTGATCTGATTCTTGAACTTTAATTTTTTACATTTAACATTGGACTTTATTGAGGTACAATTTACAGACCATAAAATTTACCCATTTTAAATATACATGTCAATGATCTTTATTAATAATATGTTTGTAGTGTTGTACACTGATTACTATGTCCTAATTAGAACATATCCATCACCCCAAAAGGAAAGCTTGTGCTTATTTGAAGTCACTCTGCATTCCCACTCCCAGCTCCAGGCAGCCACTAATCTTTCTGTCTCTATAGATTTGCCTTTTCCAGACATCTCCATAAATGGAATTATATAGCATGTTATCTTTGGTGTTTGGATTTTTTCACTTGGCATAAGATTTTTGAGGTTATCTACATTGTAGCAGCATCTATCAGTACTTCATTTGTTTTTATTACCCAATAGCATTCCGTTATAGAATATACCACATTTTGTTTATCCATTCTCCAGTTGATGGACATTTGGGTTGTTTCCTTTTTAGAATTATTTTAAAAATTCTTCTGATTGCAAGTCTAGCTTATGTTTTGCATTGCTACCTATAAAATCTGTCTTTATTTTATATTTGGTAACCAGACTGGGACCCAACTTCTTTTATTTGTGATGCTAAAACAAAACTATTAGTTTTCCTAAAATTACTCATTCTATTAACAAGTTTGCATTAAAGCTTGCTCTAGCCATGAAAAAAAAGTCTAACTTCTTAACAATTTAAAGCTATATAGCTGTAGTAAAGTGCTATAGGAAAGATATTTTTTCTGAAGCCAATCTGCCATGTTTCCCACATTCATTGAGCTTTGAGAGATGGGAAGAATTTCATTTCAGGTCACTTGCTGCCATGCATTGTGTGCAGTGTAGAAATGGACATGAATGGAACATCTTGATTCTGATGAAAGTGGACTTGTCAAATGCTACCCAATATGAGCAACCATATGATTTGATAATTATTGTTTCCCAAGAAGCTCCCAAGTAGCAAATTGCTCCTGAGAAGCAAATTGCTGTCATTACTGACTGTCATCAGTTAAATCAACTATCATCTCAGTGTCTGTAGACTAGTTGAGAAATCCTCCTTTAAGGGAATAAAGCCAAAAATAAGTGTCCTCATTTCCCCAAGAAGTCTTTCAGCCTTTTACATGATCCACCCCAACACATGCCCACATCTCTAGTAGCACTTGGCACTTTCTGTAATTCTTGGTTTGTCGATCCTACTAGACTTGAACGTTCTTGAGGACAGTAACCAAGTCCTAGCTGGCTAGAGACTATCATTTCTTGAAGTTCCCAATTTCAGATTTTAATAGGACTTTTAACAATTTACCACCAAAAAAGTGACCATTTTATTTCATTGTGTCATCAAATGAATAGCTATACCTTACTAAGTTAAAGTTATAAAAGGATATTAAGATAATTTCTTTAGTTCAGATGCCCATGAAGTGTGCAGAACTATCTTTTAAGTGTATTTTAATGTACCAGGTAAAAGAAGAATCTCCTAATTTGCCTCACACTTGAAAATCACAAAAGGGTGGTTGACTTTCACATTCGCAAGAGCCTCTGGCTCCGTACTCCTGAAAATAATGACAACTGAATGTGTAGAAGGAGTCTGGTGGGCAGCCAGACGCCTACCCTGAACTTGCGGTATCAATGGAGCTGCGTTTCAGGCTGACTTGGTGCCTGTTTTCATATGATAGGCTGGTTCGGCTCCCGCAGGCTAAGCAGCATTTAATGTTTCCCTTCTGAATTAAGTGTTTATATAACTTGACGTTTTAAAAAATAGGCTTTGTCTTCCCCAGTGCCTGTCACTCCCCATAATACTCTGATTTGATCTCTAGCAGCAGACATCACTGTGCCTCTTTGAGCATCAAACTTTCTCGCAGAATAAAAATGAAGTCTTCTAACTATGAGGATTCATATTAAGTATTTTGGACCAAATTTACCAGTTGACTTAAATCCTCTTATAACAGCCAATGCTGAAGTTGCCATAAAGAGAAAAATCTTAGATACTTGAACTGATACCATTTCAGTGCACAATGGGAAACTCCTTCCAGTTGATAATCTGTTTTAGATCCTGAAATCTCAGAAGTTGTAAGCCTTATAATTATTAGAGTGAACATAACTGGTAGTTTTTATTCATGCATAAGGAGCTAATCTGTTTGCCGCAATAATATCCAGCCTCTGCAGGTGCCACAGGTTAATTATACATAGCAGCTGCAAGTACAACAGCTCGCGAATCATTTGATATCCTCAAAATTCTCAATCCAGTGATTCTCACGGAGAGCCTGGGAGTTTCTTGACTCTCCAAAGTTGAGCATCAGGGAACTTCAATGGCAGCTTCGTTGTCATGATAACATCATCCTTCCAGTGATAGTTACATGTTCTGTTCTATTTCCTTTCTATCCCTTTTTCTTGTGTAATTTCAATATTTCCACATGAGATGATTAAAGATCACTAACTTTCTATTCCAGTGCTACTTCAGGTTAGTTGTTTCTCAGTGGTTCATGATGAGATAAATACAGAAATGGAGAGTAAGCATTTATATATAGCAGCTTGACCATGTTTGCTGAATCCAATTATAAACATTGTGGGCTTATATTTTGTACATCTTTGGTTTTTTATATTCATTTTTCTTTTTTTTTTTTTTAATTTTTTTTTTTATTCCATCTTGTAATGGGGGTACAAATATTGTTTGGGTTACATACATTGCCCCTCCCCCTCTCCCCCCCACATGCCTGCGCTTCAAGCGAGTCTAATCCCCAGGTATTAATTTTTATTATATTTTACAAAAGTATCTGTGAAGGAGGTGGAATGGAGAAGTAGATCGTTTATCACAGAGTTTAAGAAACATTGCTCCATTCCAGAGACACTTGGTTGGTGGGAAGAATGGACAGTTTCCCACCTAAGAATATAGTTTGTTATTATTTGCAAAAGTTAGTGTGAAAGAGTTCTTCCCCTCCAGTGTCTACAGTATCTTCTATCTAACATTACACCAACATCCAAGGATTATATTTTGGGATAAAGAGATATTTAGATCTTGAATTCTAGACTTGTACTCACCAAAGTGCCCCCACAAATAATGTCATCCCATTTCATGCACATAATCTCACAAATTATCTACAATGGCTTTCTGTTCTGTTTCTGTAATCATACTCCATATTACCCCTAATCTGGGGTTATTAGTATGAAATATTTTATTATTCATTAGATTTTAAAATAAATTAAAGTCTTTTCTAATTTGGGATTTTTTTTCAAAAGTGTGAACTAAAAACAAACTCTGGATCTTTGAAAAATGTTAAGTCAATTAGTAATACTGTTGGCGAAGTGAGTCTCGTGAGTTTTGCTTTGCCTTGTTTTCTTTTAAGGCTTTCTGCGAATGATAAAATTATGTAACTTACTTTTGATGGTGAGAAAAACAGAATATTGTGTTTATCACAATACAGTGGTATCATTAGCATCTGACAACTCTCTTTTGGTCACCATTGTTAGCTGCCTTGTCTAATTTGAGCAAATGAGCTGTTGAGTACTCTTTGCATTACCTCCTTCCATTTGCTGCTGGTTGACCTTCAGTTACAGCCAGACATGGTGGATGGTGTGAATGTCTCTGAGTTTACATAGCAAAAGTGGATGCGGTTGGGAAGGATTGGCTTCCCACAGCACTTTTCTTACCCCTGATTTATGTCTGTTCTTTGCACAAAGTGGAGACCACTCCTTTGGTGCCTGGATGGCCCTTTTGCAAAAGCACAACTGTGACACTTCTTGTTGTGTTTGAGAGTACACCTGTTTATGTGAAGCTTTGTCCTTCCTGTGCCCTTGTACAAGGTTCTCAGGGACTTGTTGAGAGACTATATCACACAGGGACCATAAATCCTACTGTCTGTCAACCTGCACGTCCACCCCACAGCCAGGAAGAGGGCAAGCTCTATGTTCTAAAAAAAGCAACAACTCCCTGTACAAAATGTCACTCATTTGGCCTCAGATTGGTCTCAGGCTCAGAAATATATAGGCAGTTAATAATATTCCAGAAACATTCTTGGGCTAACTTAAAGTTTAACCAGTTTGACCTTATCTGTGGACGCCTGCTCTCCCAATAGTCACAGGGTTCCACTTTGGACTGGATGAGACTGGTTCCACTTTTCCCCAGAGAGAAAAAAAAGGAAAAGCAGAGAAAAAGAGAGAACCAGGAAAAAATGTTCCTTGTTTCTGTCATTCCCTGTATACAAGAAATATCAACTCTTCTTACCTAAATAACAGTAAATTATCATAAATCTGGGTTTCCCTCTAACAGAATACTGTGGTTTACAGTTCAACATTCTGTTTTTTCCTTTCTTGAACAATAGGAAAATATGTACCAAAGTGACCATTATTCCAAACATAATATAGAATGTTTATCTTGAGGATCAAATGATATATGTACATTGGGAAAGAAAATAGAAAATCAATATTAAATTTGTGCATTTTTATGTCATCTGCTGTCCTCATGAGAGGAAGAGGAATAATTAATTATATCATAACTAAATTATGAACTATTAAAGGATATGGAGGTACTCTAGGCCTAATTTAATTTTTGTTTGTTTATTCTGAAAAGGTCATTCCTTAAAATATCCTCTTGCAGGCATGCAAAGTCCTTTACTTTGCATAAGGTGGCAGGGAAGAAGACTGACTTTTAGAGTAAAATCAGCAAGTTTGCATGTGAGATGTGCCACATCTGTTCACTCACAAATATATCCTTTTCCTTTTGTCTCTCTGACTGGAAGACCTCTTCAGTATTCAGAAAGCTTTATATACTGTGTGAATTTGTTCTGTTTGTGTATTCCTCCATTTTAAAGAGAAACCTGCCTTAAGTGATCATTATAAAGGCCAAAAATAAATCTATCATGTAGCAGCAATTTTTAAATAACAACAATTTTTTAAAAATATGTATAGCAAATCTCGATCAAAGTGTTATAGAAGGCCGGGCACAGTGAATCATGCTTGTAATCCTAGCACTCTGGGAGGCCGACGCCTGATGATCGCTTAAGGTCAAAAGTTCGAGACCAGCCTGAACAAGAGGGAGACCCCATCTCTACGAAAAATAGAAAAATTAGCCGGGCATGGTGGCACCTGCCTGTAGTCCCAGCTACTCAGGAGGCTGAGACAAGAGGATTGCTTGAGCCCAGGAGTTTGAGGTTGCAGTGAGCTATGATGATGTCATTGCACTCTAGCCAGGCAATAGAGCAAGACTCTTTCTAAAAAAAAAAAAAAAAAAGTTATAGAAGATGGAGACTTCTACCCAGTAAAAAATAGAGGGTTCTCAAATCTTGCCAGATATAACAAAATAGAGATTGTTAGATACGAATTCATTAGTATGAGCCATTGTCAAATGTATTTTTTTAAAAATATGAGGTGTGTGTTATCTACATTATCAAGCTAGATCAAGCAATAAGTAGTAATAATGACTGTTTTCAAGAAAAAGTTTCATAGCATATGTGTGATCATCTTGTTCTAATCAAAAAGGTAAAAGTACAATTCTAATCAATAAAATAAATAGTAATTAATCACTAAATTAGTAAAATATTAATTAATAAAATAAATAAATAATAGGAAAAATAAATATTTTATTTGTTCAACTTACTGAACTCTATGTTTCAGGCTCTTCAATTGATTCAAATAATCACTATTAAATTAGTAAATTATTCATTAATATGAATAAATAATAAAATAAATAATTAATAGAATAAATATTTTATTTGTTCAACTTATTGAACTCTATGTTTCAGGCTCTTAAATTGATTGCTGTTTTTCCCTTGAAAACAAGGACACATATATTTTTGTCAAAATTAACTGTAAGTCATTAACTGTATTAAGCTAAACCTTTATAAAATTTTATAAAGCTGGACTATTTTAAGCCCATATTTCCTCATTTGAAAAATAGATTAATAATATACCCTGTTTAGAGGGTATATTATTTTAAGCCCATATTTCCTCATTTGAAAAACAGATTAATAATATACCCTGTTTAGAGGGATCTTTTGAGGACTAAGTGATAAAATTAATGTTAAATAAATAACACAGTATTTAGCGTAAAGTAAGTGCCAAATATATGGAAATAGTTATCATTAGTTATAAATAACTATCAACTTCTCTTCTTCTGCCTTGACTCTTTCTCTCCTCCAATTTTGAGAAGGAAATGAGGAAATAAAAATTTCACATTTTAATAAAAGTAGAATGTTTAATGTTTCTTCTACCTAGAAGCTTCACCCTGTCAGCACCGGAAACTGTGCACTTCAATAATTTCCTCCTCCTATTTTAACGATAAAATATCTGCTTCCAAAAGTAGGGACTAGGTATTCAAATAAATATAGAATTTACCTAGAGACTGACACATTTTTCTGTGTTCACGATTATGATACGATTATAAATGTTGTCAAAGATGACAGAGTTTTAAAAATTAGTCAAGTAATCTGACAAAATGAGCATTTTTCAAAGTGAGAGCCTTCTTAATCTATTTTGGACATCTCCTTTAATTCATTCATTCAAAGATCTATGTTCAGAGGAAGAGCTTCTTTTAAATGACAAAGGCAAAGCCATCAGCAAATTAAACAATAACATTACCAAATATTCTCTTTTTTTCCTGGCATAATTTATCTATTCTTGTCTAATTCAACTCATCCCCATGTATTTCCTACAACTGACTTTTAACACAGCAGTGTATTCATAACCCCTGAATGAATCACTGATAAAACTTTGGTCATTGTTTAACATAGCCAAATCATTCCAGCAATTTTTTCATCCTGACTATTTAATATTTTCTGTCTGTTTTGTATTTTCCAAGACCTCTTGCAAATTAGGTATTAGCTATACAAGGTGACACATCAAATTAATGACAGAGATAGAATATAGATTGAGTCGAATCGTGGTCCTAGGCGGTAGCCAGTGAACCACACTGAGAAAGTGATTTTTCTAAAGTGATTTAGTTTCTAGCACTCACAGAGTCATCTATTGGAGGTGGTTTGGTATAACCTTGTCAGGAGACGTGGGGATAAATCTGATGGTTTTTGAAGTTTCCTTTCCTTCTTCTCTTCTTTTATTTTTCACTTCCTTCAATAAATATTTATTAAGGGCTTTTTCTGTACTAAGTGTGTGGGCAAGAATCCAAGGATGAACCAAACATGAATCCTGCCCTAAAGGAGTTTATAATCTATCAAGGAGATAAAACAAAAATAAGTAGGATATATATGCTAAGTGTTGTATAAAGCGATAGGATAATTCACAAGGAAGAGACGATTTCAGTTTGGGGGAATTAAGGAAAACATGAATCTCTTGGAGAAACTGATAAAGGCGACAGACTTTTCTTCAGAAAAATACAACTCCCATTATGCATAAAATCCCAAAGAGTTAGTGAGGTTTACTGGAGGTGTGTGGGGTGTGTGTGTGTGTGTGTGTGTGCTCATGTGGGATGTGTGTATTCACACATGTGTGGCTAGACTCTAGGTTAAGAATCCCTGACTTGGAGAGTGAGTATTCGACCCAAGCCTTCAAGTTCAGTAAGATTTGGGAAAGATACAATGGAAGGACCCACGAACAGTGAGAGCAGCATGAGGAAGCCAGGAGCCAGGATAGCACAGGGATCGTAAGCAACAGCCCCATTCTGATCTTGGATTCTGTTTTATTATATAAGAGCCAGTATATAAGATTTCTGTATAAAATCATTCTGCTCACTTTTAGGTACCATTATGAAACATGGACGTGCTAAAAGTTTCTCATTTTAAATAAAATCCTTTCTTTTTATCAGCTATTGTTTCCCTGTACTGAGAAGGGTTTATTTTTGTCTATATGTCAGTCTATCTACGGGAAAAGCAAACAAAAAATAATGGCTTTATGTAATTAATCAACCTGATTTTTAAAAAAGAATCCTTTCCTGCATATATCTAAAATGGGGTTATCATCCCAAGAAACTTTGACTGCTATTTCATATTATCCCAGTCATTCATATGCAAGACTCATATGTATTGATCTGAGCAAATTACTATTTAATCAATGTAAACACCACTGCTGCCTTAGTGTTAAAGCTTATTAGGTTGCCTTTTGGTATTATTCGGGGTATTTCAAGGTCTATATTTGAAATAAACAGACTGATACAGCAAATAACTGAACAAACAGTTCACTTTCTATAGCATGTGAAATATGCCTCAGCCTCCTTGTCTTAAGAAAAAAATGGAATAGTAGATGCCTCCTACAATTGCAAAGTGGATTAAGTGAGATAATACTTGTAAAGTGTTTGTGAAAGTCTCATAGTAAGCACTCAGTTAATGTCAACTTTTATCATCATCATCATCATTAATATTTTTACTTTTACTTTAGATAGTATCCATGTCTTTTTAGTACCTAACTTTCCAGCTAAATACCCGCTACATGCTACTCAGCAACGATTTTACCTAAGGAATCATCTCCCCCTAGAAACTGGATTTGCATTAGAAATAGCAGCCAGGCACGGTGGTGGCATAGCACCTGTAGTCCCAGCTACTCAGGAGGCTGAGGCAGGAGGATCATTCCAGGCTGTAGTGCTCTGTGATCACATAAATAGCCACTGCACTCGAGCCTGGGCAACATAGCGAGACCCTCTCTCTAAAAGAAAGAAAGAAAGAAAGAAGGACTGCTATTTCAGAAAATTCAGTTCAATTTCAGAAAGTTCAAACTTACCAAACAGGGTAATTTGGAAAGCAATTATTGACATAAAAAGTGATTTTTTTTTTCTAACATGAGGCAACATTTGAATAAAAACAAGAAAGTATGTACTAGAGGTTCTTTAAGTAAGTTCCTCTAAAACTGTAGTTTTTCAAGGTGTGATTCTTGTCCCAGCAGCACCAACAGCATCTGACAATTGTTAGAAATACAGATGCTCTCCTCTCCACACTCCCCCTGCCACCTTCCACATCCTGAACTTTGAGGGTAGGGCTCAGCAGTCACGAGCCCTCTAGGCGATTCTGAGTCACAGTAAGGTTTGAGAATCACTGCTCTAGCATATTTCAAATTAAAATTAAACAGGTGGCTACACAGTTAAAAATGTTTTTTAACTGTTTCTTTGCATTTGGTATTTAAGAAATTAACCAGTTACATAAAAGCAAGCACATCTCATAGCAGCGGAAGTCATTTAGTGAGTGACCAAGTTATCAGTTCGTCACATCATCCTCACTGCCTTGCATCCCACAGCATGTTGACAACTGGAGAGATGCAATATGGGCTGTGGTATTTGACATTACACCTGTCCCTTTATGTAGATTCTTTTTTTATTTTTTAACTTTCCTTTACTTCCATTTTTTCATACTTCCTTGACCAGCAAAGAGGATAGGATACAATAGATAGAATTAACATTAAAGGGACCTTTTCAAAACTATTTCTAAGAACTTATCCTAAGGAAATAATCATGTATATATTCATATGTGTAGAGATTCAGCTATGAGGGTGGTGTTATCATAGCAAAAAACGGAAAACACCTAAATAGTTGGGGGAATGGTTAAATAACTTATGGAACACACATAAAATGGAAAACTATGCAACCATTTAAAATGACATGTACATGTGATAATTAAGTGGGAAAAAACTTACAAAGCAGTACTTTTTCATACAGAATAGATATGTGATACTATATATACAGATATTCTACATGTTATCCAAAGTATCAACAATGATTATTTCTGAAAGGTAAGATAGCAGGTAATTTTCATTTTCTTCTTTTCAATTTTTCAATTAAGTATATTTTCCAAGTTTTCTACAATGAATATCCTAACTTAGGGTAAAAAAAAAAACAACAAAAAAACCTAGCAAAACACAAAGCATTAGGCAAACTTAAATCTTTACCTTTGTCACTGATAATGAAGTCATAACCCCATCCTAACCCTGTGTCAGAACATGATGTCAGCAGATGCACTTCCTGAGAACATAAGCTAAACTTTTCCTGGGTTCAAGTTCTATGTCAACTCCCTTTTGAGAGTGGAGGAACTGGCTCAGCATGGCTCTCATTTCCAGCTAACCCAGTGTCTTCCCCACCCTCCAGCTTGTCAACTTCCGGGGAACGCCCCACTGAGACCAAGACAGGAGTTTCTGAACAAAGGCAGAAATGTGCATCTTCAAATAACACCACTCAGATTGTGCCAGAGCTATCGAGTCTGTACCTGTTCCCATTGTCAGTATCCTAAAATTATGAACATGGTCTGTATATGGCCTGGTTTTGTTTTCACTTTGTGTTTTGTTCCCTGGAGGCTGGAAAATAGGACATGCAGTCAATTACTTTGCTAGTGGCTGTTCAGAAACCTCAGACTCCTTGCACAGGGGAGAGGGGGAGAGGGCTAACCTCATCAGACCCTCACCGTCCCAGACTGCCACTCTCAGAAGGAAAGAAACGATGTGGAGAAATTGAACCATGATGGGCTGTTCATTTAATTCAAAAGCCAACTTCTGCCAGGAATCTGTTAGAAAAATAGTGGACTTGAGCTGTTAAATGTTGTGTTCTGTTTAGGGAGTCCTTTCAGCCTGGCCTACAAGCTCTGGCAGGGAGTTGTGGTGTTGAGAGAGCTATTATTATGCTTTAGAAAAGACTCAGGAAGTAGATGGGTCACCAAGTTTTAGGGGAGAATGTTGGGAATCCTGTAGTTTTCCAGGGATCCATTCCCCAGAGCATGCTCCGCATCTGCTTCCTGTGCACGGTGCTTGGACTGCCCTTCAGCTCAGTGACCTGGCCTGTCTCTGAGCTGACAAGGAGCCTTAAGGGACCACTTCCTCATCCCATTTCTATTAAGAAAGCTTTTAGGTTTGTTTCTCATCTTGCTGGAGCAACAATTGAGAGCTCTTATGTAAATATCAATGAACGCTTAATCAGAAGGCCAGTGTGGTGAGGGTATGGCAATTAAAGACCTTTTCTTTTCTTAGCTGCGCCATTTTCTGCACAATTCTCAGCTCAGTTGTGGTGCTACTGGGAGGCAGGAGCTTAGCTGTCAGCTCACACAAAACCTTACAAATGCTGCCCACTGTCATGAGATAAAGGCATCAAGGGGCCAGCTCATGGGAAGCCGCTTAGAAATGGAGATTGGCAGGCAGTAGCTTATCAGGATGTGCCCCTGGGGTCAACACCTATGGGGGAGCACAGAGGAGCATGGGGAGCAGGATTGGGCAGGGGAAGAAGTTGACCTGCAACATCACCTGCATGCCCTCAGCTTGCTCTGGAGTTGGGGCAGCCCTTGACAGTTGTCAGAAGTTGGGGAGAAGGGGACTGAGTTTATACCTCTACATGACCAGTCCTTGGGTACAGGCTGCCCCACGATCTTGAGCAAAGTGTCTCTTCAGACAATTTCCAGGGAGGGTCTCAGCTGAGAGCTGCTGGCCACCGGTAGCTTCATCCTCTAAGGATGGGACTTCTCTGCTGAGATCAGGGTAGGAAATAAGAGGAAAGAAT
>VBSM01001124.1:21349274-21464082 GCA_008086735.1 Cheirogaleus medius
TATTAACGGATCAACACCTAAGTGGACATATAGGAATAACATTTTTCGGGTGTCAGGCGGGTAGGACGGGGAGGAGGGGATGGGTATATACAAACATAATGAGTGAGATGTGCAACGTTTGGGGGATGGTCGTGCCTGAGGCTCTGCCTCAAGTGGGGAAGGGGGGCATGGGCAATATACGTAACTGTAATATTTGTACCCCCATAATATGCTGAAAAAAATTTAAAAATAAAAAATAAATAAATACAAATATGGGCTTTCCTGAATGAGAGACAATGGATTAGAAGACCTCTCAAGGCTATTTAAGCAAATAGAGAGGTCAGAGTGCTATTTCTTCTTTATTCATTTGTCAATATTATGGACTTCATGTATCCAGATGGGCTGAGTTATGCTAATAACAAACACTGCCAAAATATCAGTGGTCAACAATGACAGGATTTGTTTCTTGCTCTGGTGTCCATCGCGGGTCAGTGAAGGGCTCTGGTCAGCATTGTCCTCACTGTAGGATCCAGAGTGATGGAGCAGCCATGATCTGGAAAGCTGCTGATGCTCACGGCAGAGGAAAGAGAGCTGTGTAGGGTCTTGTGCCGACGATTGATTACTCTGACCCAGACGTGGTACCTTTCACTTCCACATAAAACTAGTTAACTAGAGCACTCTGCACAGCTGGACCCAACCATGGGAGGGGCAGGAAGTGCAATCCAGTCTTGTACCCAGAAGGCAACGAGCCAGGAATATTTGTGAGCAGCACTGATGACTTCCACGTTGCCTGCTTCTGCCAGGTCCCCTATAAGGTCCAGACTCACCCTCTCTCCCTTTGTGACCTATACATTCACACTGAAGAGTCAGATAGGCAAACTGGCAACTTTAGTAACATTTAACAAGGTCTATGCTACAGGATGCATAAGAGCATATAGGAGGGGAACCCTTGCTCATTCTTCAAGAGTCACAGAAGGCCTTTTAGAGGAAATAATATTATAGTTATGATGCAACCTGAAGGATGAATAGACACTAGCCAGGTGAAGACAAGGATGGTGTGCAGGGTTCCTGACGCAGGGCACAGCATGTGCAAAGGCCAAACCTTGGGTTTTTGAGCTCATCATTTAAGAAACTACTTAACTTGGCACGGCGGGGTGGGGGAGGGGTGGCAGGGGCAATATATGTATCCCCAACAATACTTGTACCCCCATAATAAAAAAAAAGAAAAGAAATTACTTAACTTGCTTTTTATCCTAACAGATTATTTAATGTGTTGCTTATATTATTCTAAATATGTGCTCAAGTGTCCTTTTACTTTGCCTTTATTTAATGGTGACTACTACCCCTAAAAGGAAAAACAAACAATTCATAATATATGTTTCCTTCTGTAGACTCACATATAAGCAAGTTCAATAAAGAGAAGAAAGAGAAGAAGGAGCACATTTTTAAGGACAAGCCAAGTGTAACATTGGGCTATAAGCCCTATCCCTGGTCTTGCTGGAGGAATGGGCAATAGTGTTTTACTCACCGGTCCCCATTTCATTGGCAAGTTCTTATCCTCTTTTATCCTATGATATGCATTTTGCTTTGAAAACAGTTGGCCTGGTGGCTTAACACAGAAGGCCAGGGGCCTCCATGGACTGGACCAGCCTTTAGTTGGACAATGAGGTTTCCTTCTGTAATGATAATATAACAAGAGCTATCACTAACTGAATGCTTATTATAAGCCACAGTTGATGGTCAAAGCTTTATATACTATAGTTTATGGGGGTTCAGCATTCTAATGTTTAATAAATTATTTATTATGACAACAAATCTGTAAGGTGGGTGTTGTTGTGGGGTTCCCCCCTACACTTTTTGCATATAAGAAAACTGAGGCTCAAAGAATACTAAGGGAATAAATTGGCTAGGTCATAAATTGAGTTTTTCCCCTACCATTCAGTAGATCTAAATACCTACCTCAAATGCTAAGATAAGGATTATGGAGAATAGTAGTAATACGAGATGTGAGATGTTCATTTTCGTTGATAAGTTAGACCCGGAATAATGTCTAATATTGGGGAATAAATGGACTATATTCTCTCTAATCACTGTTTTGGACTCTTTTTTAATTTACCCTTGAGCTCTGTATAACCTATGGTATCAGCCACATCCATAAGGAACAACTCAGCTCCAAATAAACCTTGATGTTCTTGTGAAAACAAGCACCAGGAAGACATGGCTCTGCTCTCCTAGTCCCTGAAACTCAATTTTCTTGGGGATACTAGGCATAAAGACATCTAATTTGTTTATCTTCTAAAATATAGAAGATATTGACATTCCTCTCATCTTAGATCTCTTCTACCGGAAATATGTTGTAGTATTTATTACTAAATACATTTATTTAGCAACTAAACACTTACTAGTTTGGTTTACCAAGTGGCTGGGGTTTTTCCCATCAAAATATATTTTCTTAAAAGAAATCTAATTTTCCCCTTAATTTTCTATCTGCCTAAGTCATTATAAATGACTTTCATTTATAAAATGAAAATGATTTTCATTTTAATTGAAAAGCAGAAAGGAGCTTTTGTGCTTGGGAGTTCAACACTTTCCTCTCTTGTTAGCTCAGTGATAGTCTCCCAAGGAGGAGTTGTGAGTGGGCAGTGGCAGCTGGCATTTGTAGTACGTTAGTGGGTTAAAAAAGAGAGAGAGAAAGAAAGAAAAGAAGGAAAAATTGATTCTAATTGAAAAACGAGAGCAAAAAAACAAAACAAAACCCTAGGAAAATGAATTTTATTAGACAATATAACAAGGAAAAAAAAGTGGTGAAAAAAACATACCGTTAAGATAGCCAGTTTTTCCAGTCTGTATTCTGAAGAAAATGTTCAGTGACTCTGAAGCTTTCAAGATGGCGGTCCTTGATGTCTAAGAAAAATAGAGTCCAAAGCAGTTAGTTACCACGGCCAGGCAAATCATTCATTTCATCTTCCTGCACATTCCAGTCTGACCTTGACATACTGTACTGGAAGTCATATATTGTTTTTATTATAAGTATATGCTCGTGCTGCCTTCTTCTTCAGAGGTGAGCTGTTAGCTGTTAAACCTCCAGACATGAGTAAGTCCCGATCTCTCAAGGTATATGAACGCCATGGTGCTTGGAAGGAGACACATTAGCTGCCCAGTTACTGAGACTCAGTTGGGAGATGTCAAAGAGCAAGAGACAGCTGTCAGGTGTGGATGACATTTATCCTTTCTGTCCCTCATCTGTTATGGAGAAAACCTCTCTGGATCTTAATCCTTACTATTTTACTATAATTCTTCACCTGACAATGGTTCTCTTAATTTCCATCAGAGTGTGTCTTCTCTAACTCCTCTTCAAAAGGAATCTTCCTTTCAAAAGCACTTCATGGGCAAGTTCATCTCCTTCCAAAATCTCCCCAAACACTGTCCCAGTCATATTTGTTTCCTCATTGTATATTACCCTTGTAGCTTTCATCACACTGCATTGTACTTCATTGTTTCTATTCTCTCTCTTCCACTCAGTCATGGGTCCCTTTCATCTTGGCACCCCCTGGGCCCAGCACAATGACTGGCCCATAGTACATACTTGATAAAAATTAGAGGAGTGAGTAAATGACCATAGGTTGGGTTTAGTCATTTAACATACATTTATTCTACACTTACTTCATGCCAGGGTACTCAATCTCAATAGTGTATTGTATGATCCACCCTAGATGCTATAAAGCATTGGCTAATCTAAATACTTTTCATTATAAATGTGTCATGCTTTTCCAAATACTTGTATTATAAATTTTCTGAAGAATTTTTCTACTTCTCTTAAGTCTTCACATCTTGTTCTTTATTATGTAGATACAGTAAAACTAGTTAAGCAGGGCCTTTTACAGAAGGTGAAGAGAGAGATGAAGAAGTTCTATTTGACCTTGGTCTCAAATTCACAAAGGACCCAAATTTGGACTTTGTCATTATCTCCTAGTAAGGCTAGGCATACATTAGAGATACACTGAAAGAACTGGAACTTTAAAATTGAAACTAAAACATCATCCAACTTTAAGTCTTTTATCGTATTCCTGGCTCACACTGCCTCTGGTGTATGTACTGCTATTTCTATGACCCTCATTTTAGCATTTCATCACTGGGTCTCTCTCAAGCCTGGGCTACAGTACATAACCTGGGGGTTACGATCTTTGCTGGTCAACTGTGCTGAATGGTTATAATGTGGGAATGAGTTCAATATGGTCTTTCCTCCTTGAATGGAGAAGCACCATGCAAGTGAGGGTAAGGACCTTTTCTCTTTGTCCCAGCTGTATTCTCACTGTCTAACGTGAAATCTGGCAAATGATAGGTCCTCAATATTGTTATGTTTCTGCTACCTAAAAGAAGGTGAGAATAAGATCATGGATGGGATTAATGTCAGAAACAAAAGAAGAAATAAGATGTCAGAGACAGAAGGAATGGAAAGGTAACACTGGCTCAGTGGTCAGTATAGAGCCATTCATCCTTGGTGCAGGACTTTATAGGTTACGATGTGTCTTCATACGTGTGAAATCATCTCACTCAGACTCCACCCTGCAACATCATCCTTATTTAACAAATGAAGACACTGAGTCAGCATGTGGCACAGCTGGATCCGTAATTGATCATGTGGCTTGAAGTCCCCTGTTCTGCTGGCTCCTGCCCCAAAAAGCAAGCATGCACCTTCCTCGCTGACATACCTGGGCAATAGAAACTTGAACCAATGGCTTTTGTGGTCTTTCTCTGAGCTCCAGAACTGAATATACAATCACCAATGGAACAGATTCCTCTGGATTGCCAAAGAGCAAGCTATCCAAGACCAAGTGCACTCTCTTCTCCATTGGGAGTCCACGCTTGGTCCATTTCCAGGATTTGCTGTCTTAGTGACGAGCACCTTGATCCTCACAGCTGTGCCAGCTGCACACCCTGGGAATCCTCCTTGAAGCTCCACTTGTTAAATCTATGAAATCTATCACTAGATCCTGTCGATCTGCCTCCCCGCTGCTCCTCATATCTGAACAACACGCCTTCTCTACCACCATCATCTGTCTGAGCTACCCTATGGCTGCCACCATGGCAGCATTCCCCACCTCACTAGCCTACCTGCATCCACGCCCACCCTCCCCCCTCCAGTGTGCTCTCTATGCAGGCAGAATGGTCTTCAAAACTGTAAATCTGACCTGCCAAGCCCCTTCTTCACATGCTTGGATGGCTTCTCATTGCTTGTGTAATTAAGACTAATCCCCAGGAAGCCTGCAGGACCTCCTGCCTACCTCCTTCTCCCACTGTCCTCTCTGTACCAGCCCCAGGGCCTTTCCTCCTTCCCTGGACATGCAGTCTTCCTCTCTAGCCCAGGATCCTTGCCTGTTTTGGGCCCTCTGCTCAGAGTGCTCTTACTGCCTTTTTGCCTTGCTAACATCTACCTATTTTTTAGCAAGTCCTTTCTCTGTAGTACTTGTCACAGTTGCAGTTTATGGGGTGATTGGATCGATGTCTATAAGCTCTGTAAGTCCAGGGTCTTCATATCTTTCTGCTCTCCCTGGCACAATTCTTGATACACAGTCGATGCTGATTGAATAAATGGACAAAATGGTTCTAAGCATATGCAAGTTAAAACACACCTTGTTCTAGACACTTACACTCCAAGAAGATCTTTGTTGTTTCAGAAAAGTTAGGAAGTTAAATTAAAATAAACACGCCTCGACATCTGTTGACAAAGTCAACTACATTAAATATAATACAATTAAATATTATCAATTGACAAATCCAACAAACTCATTTACCTACCGTGGAGAATGCCAAATATTTTACATATGCCAAGTCCTGTTCACACCCTTCTAGTCCAGGCATCTAGAAAACCTTATCCCTTAGAGAGAGCTCCATCTTTTTCTCACCAGTCACTTCACATTTCAACTTCCCAAAGTGCTGAGAACAGCCAACCTCATTTTTCCTTTTGACGTTAGTGATATTATAAACAGCACATATCCCTGCATGGAGAATTAACGTTTGCCTGAAAGGGCTGAGAAGCATTTGATTTGAATATGTTTAGTAATTTGGGGTTTTTGCTTTTTATATGGTTTTATTATGAAATGATTAGTTAATTAAATTGACAATTGGACAGGGAGATGCACAGAAGTGAAATTCCTCTTCAATTACTCACCCTCGGCACCTTGCTGTAAGTGGAGCCTCAGAATGATTGCGTTAGTGCATGCTGAGAGCATGCTTTGCATGAGGTGTTTATTTGAACTAAAACATATTTAGAATGGGGTAACACTAGAACTAAAGAAACTAGAAGTCTTAATATTCCTGTAAAAACCAAGCCCCATTGTCCCAAATGAATTGACCATCCTGATTTCTTCAGTGTCCACTATAAAAACCATCCCTTTACAAACCTCAGACTGTGTCCTGTCTCACAGGAAGTGGTTGTCATCATAGTCTCCCTGGAGCACTAAGCACTCAGGTGCCCTGTGCTCCAGCTCCTCGGGGACCCAGTGGGCTCTGTTGTTGCTTTGGTAGCCAACTCAGCTTCCTGGCTTCAGTCTCTCCTCTACCTAGTAATTAGTTCCTGGGACACACGCTAAGCCTCAGACAATGAATGAGGCTGCTTCCCCCATCCTCACAATCCAGGGGCCCAAAATACAAAAGGCCTTGCATTGTAGTCCTGTTTTCCACTCCAAAAATCAGTTGGACAAGTACTCTTTTGAAGAATCAAGAAATTTCCCAAGCCCACTCTAGGACATTTGATCATGAAACATTCTGAACCAGGTATCTCTCACTGGCAATGATCTGAAGAGGCAAGAGGCTTCGCTGTGACTTTTTAGATTGCAAATCCTCTATCTGCATGTATTTCTACCATGATCACTTCCTTATCAATTCACTTGGGCAGATTCGGAGTAACTCCTCACCAGTTGTTTGATCACAGTGCCCGCATCTTGTGCCTGGGAAGTAACACTCCTTTCCTCCTTCCGTTATTCAGGTTCTGAGCACCATTCCCGGATGAATTGGAGCTTCTCACTTTCTGCTCCTAATTAACCTTTTGCCCTTTTCCTTGCTCTGCTGTCTTGTCACCATGTTATGGCCGTATTTCATAATCTTATTTGAGGATATCACATGTCACTGTCTGCTTTATATTTTTCTTGTGCACCTGCAGTTCTGTAAATTAAATATGAGTGAGTGGTTATGGCCAGGAAAATCAATCTTTAAACAAATTAATATTTCAATGCCAGTTGTACAGCTATTTCTCCATTTAATGTGTGTCTTGGCTTAGAGATGGAGAACAGTGAATGTATCATTTTGGAAAAACTTAAATCAAAGTGAAGACAAAGAAAGCAAGCCAAATATGCCGTAAGATTTTGAAGCTGAGTGTTGGAGGAAGGATAATGCCTTAATTGGTGGAGTCCAACTCTCTTAAGACAAATAGTGGCACCTTTATTTGGTTTCTTTTCCGGCCATTTCATTTCCATAGTATGGAAAGTAGAATATGAATCATCATATCTGCCCAGGATTGCCAAATAAAATACAGGACACCCAGTAAATTTGAATTTCAGGTAAATAACAATTTTTAGTAAATAATTATGTCCCAAATATTGCATGGGACATACGTAAACTAAAAAATTATTTGTCGTACATCTGAAATTCAAATGTAACTGAGCATCCTATATTTTTATTTGCTAAATCTGGTTACCCTGCCAGTTGTGAGAAATAAAAGCTATTTTCTGAGATAATGTAAATGGAAGGATGTAGCATAATACCTAACATATAATACATAGATAAATGTTAATATATTACTTTCCCTTCCCTTTGGGTTATCATTTTGACAAAAATTCTTTATTATTCGGAGTAATTATTTAGGTGTGACAACTTTAGCACCAAAGACATGCGTTTTTTCATTTCTTTTTTAACCCCGGTGATGTCACAATTACTTCCACAAAATTGTTTGAGATTTAGTTCTCTTAACTTCCCTAGGATATCGATCACTCCCCTTCTTCATCAAAACAAACCATATTTTAGAAAAGAAAATTATACTTTTGGTTGCATCAATGGTTGCTTCTCCCCCACCAGATTAGTCCAAAATTAAAATGTTGGCAAGAAATATTCAATATTTTGACATTTTCACTTCTTCGTTGTCCCTCAGAACAGGGTATTTGTGGAAAACGCACATATTTCATTTCTTTCTCTACCTAATGAAAGATATTTATATTGTTATTTGGAAGAGTTCTAGGCACTGAGCCAGCACATTCATTACTAATAATTTAAGAGGAGAGCGAGAGTTCTAGTAATGGGGCCAACTGAAAGGCAAATTCAGGCTAGCAAATTTTCAAAACTGAAGCGACGCTTAGGGAAGTGGGCTCTCTCTTTTGCTCACGGGAGCATTGGAAGCTTTCTAGAAGGCAGATTGGCAATATGTACAAAAAATTCACAAAGGTCTGTATCCTGCTGAAACGACCTCTGCAGAGCGCAGAGTGAAAAGACGGGTGCGTCAACTCTCATTTTTTTGCCTACTTGGCTCCTCTCCAGTCCTCGTCCTTCTGCCCAGACTGCGAACTCCTTAGGAATGATATTTAGCTAATTTTTTTTCTTATACACACAGTAACTGATACATAATAAGCACTTAGTAATTATTTGTGAACTGAATTAATTTTGAATGAACTGAGGATACAATTTGGTTTTCCTAAATTAATTTGGGAAAAGGCCTCCAAAAGCACATATGCTTTTATCCAACAATTCTATGCATGGATGCCAAAGGAAGAGGTTTTTGCATTCACAGAGATGTATACCAAGGATGTTTATCACAACTGTATTATAGTAGTACAAATTGCAAATAAGTTAAGCATCTGCTGTAGACTGAATTGTGTCCTTCAAAATTCGTATCTTGAAGTACTGACCCTCAATATGATGGTATTTAGAAATGGGACCTTTAGGAGGTAATTTGATTTACATGAGGTCATGAGAAGGGGGGAACCCTATAGTGGGATTAGTGCCTTTATAAGAAGAGATAATAGAGAGCTTGCTTTCCATCTCTCCCTGCCACGTAAGGACATAGCCAGAAGGCAGCCACCTGCAAATCAGGAAGAGAGCCCTGACCAGAAACTGACCATGCTGCCACCTTGATCTCAGACTTCCAACCTCCAGAACTCTGAGAAAATAAATTTCTGTTGTTTAAGCCACCCAGCCTATGGCATTTTGTTATGGCAGCCCAAGCTGACTGAGACCAATATCCAAGAATAGGATATTGATTAAATAAATGATAGTAAGTTCATATATAGATTATTGTGCAGTTATAGTCATTCTGTAACAGATTTGTACTATGGGAAAATTTTCATTATATTTAAGTGAAAAACCAAACTACAAAACAGTATTAAATATGGTACTATTTTTATAAGAACTATTATATATACACACATACCCCATATCCAAATTTTTTAAAAATACAAGGTCATATACCAAAATGTCAGTAAATAATTGTCTCTAAGTGGTTGAATTATAGGTTATTTTTCTTTGTGCTTTACCATATTTCACAAGTTCTGGATTTGAATATGTTCTACTTTTGTAATCAGAAAAATCAGTTAAGAGATTTTTTTGTTGGTTGTTGTTGATGAGACAACACCCACTCCAAGGAGTGTCATTGAAAATGAAGAGGCAGTCTAGGAGGTATTAATATTTTCTCAGATCCAGAAGTCTTGCCCCAAGGTGACTGAGAGCTCCCAGGTATAGCTAGCAGCCTCTGATACACTAAGAGACAGAGTTCAAAGCTCTGAGAGCATCATGAACCTTACCTAATGAAAATGCCCTGTTTTCCTCTCTTTCTGCTTTTTATCTCATCACTTTTCACTTGCCAATTTACCTGATATTTTTGCTCATTGGATTAAAAAGCCTAGTAAGCTAAAAAGAACCAGGAAATCTTTAACGAGTAGAAGCAGAAAGATTTTTTTTAATGAGCTAAACAGACCTTTAGAAATTGAAACGAAATAAAGAGAAATGTTTCAAGCAGAAAATGACTTGGCTTCTCTATACATCCCCCTAGACCTATTTTAAATCCCCAGTGCCCTCACCCATTTCCCTAATCTCGGCACAATTTGAAATTTGTTTAGCTATCAGAAAAATTCCACAGTAACACTGAAAACTCAGAAATACGGGTGTGTGCCTTATCTTCCTTTGGCTATTGCAATAAGCTCATTAACCAAGACATCTGCTTCTCTTCTCTTTGTTCTTTTTGTCATACAGTTCATTATAATAGCACACGTGTGTAACTTTACTTCGCTGTTATAAAATGGAAGCATTTATATAGCTTACATTCAAAAGCCAGGTAGACTGCTAGGTCACCTTCAACCCTAGGCATAGATGAGGTCTTTATATCCTGGCATCTTGTTTGAAATATTAGCAAAGTCTACGCCTAGTTAGCAAGGTTGTGGTTGAACCCTTCCATAAGCAGTTATCTTTATTCTCTGACATTGTCACAAGGTATGAGGAGTAACCATAAGCCAGGAGAAACGCCTAAATTACATGGACTTTGTGTGAAATGACTGATGACACGCAAATTCTTAGCAGAGTAAGTCACAAGGAAGATCAGGCAAGAGATCATAAACTATGGCTGAAAAATATACAACAGAATACTGAAGATGGGTGAGAACCATTATGTAAGAAGGAAGTAAACATGCTGTTATTTCTAGGAACTGATAACAGATTCTTTAGCTATTTTAAGGCATAGTTTTAGGGAGTGCACATAAATAATAATCTTAGCAATACAGTACATGTTTCCATTTCTAGACTTTATCTGACTACCAAAATTATATATCCAAAAATGCAAGGAAAACTAAACTAATTTTGGAACCGTGAAAATGAGTTCGAAACTACAGAAAACAGAATGTAGTCCCTTTCTTGGGGCAGTTGTAATTGTCCCCTACCTGAACCATGTTGCAGTTGAGAAACCTTGCAAAAGAATGGAGTCCAACTCTTTCTTCCAATTCCAGGGCTTCCAGAAATGTTCCTGCTATACCCTGTTATCAGTTTGACTCTGTTCTCCTGACATTTCTGCTTAGTTTTTAAATCGGGAGGGTGAAAATAAACACATTAATCACATATATTGCTAAGTATTTAGGTCAAAAATCTATATAATTTATAATGTTTTCATTTAGCCTGGTGGTTTGGTACTCAGTTATTCTTCACAGAGAAGTGGATCAAGAAATGTCATAAATGGCATCACATCCTGTTCCTGTTAATCCTGCTTTTTGCTCTTGTTTCTTTGGTCTAATTACATATGACACTATGGTAATAATGTACTGTGTTTTAATTGCTAGATAATGGGCCAGGCGCAGTGGCTCCCTCCTGTAATCCTAGCACTCTGGGAGGCCAAGGCAAGAGGATCTCTTGAGGTCAGGAGTTTGGAACCAGCCTGAGCAAGAGTGAGGCCCCATCTCTACCACAAAAAAATTGAAAAATTGGCCGGGTATGGTGGTGCATGCCTGCGGTCCCAGCTGCTCAGGAGGCTGAGGCAGGAAGGTAACTTTAGCCCAGGAGTTTGAGGTTCCAGTGAGCTATGATAATGCCACTGTATTTCTACCCCAGGACAACAGAGGGAGACTCTGTCGAAAGGGAAGGAAGGAAGGAAGGAAGGAAGGAAGGAAGGAAGGAAGGAAGGAAGGAAGGAAGGAAGGAAGGAGAGAGAGAGAAAAGCAAGCAAGCGAGCTGGATAATGAATGATCATTCAGGACTTGTTAGAGAAAGGCAAACAATCAGACAAATCAATGAATCATGTATTGTTTCAAGCTCCGTGTTGCTCTTGAATATAAAATTAGACAATAGCCCTTGAGGTAGCCATGGTCTAGTGGGACCAGCAGATGCAGACAGCTATCTATGATATAATGTAGAAGGTGTTACCTGCTGTAATGGAGATTTAGAAGAGCACTATGGGAAAATTAATTATACCTTCATTAATAATTAATTAATTTTCTACCTGTGAGGCAAAGGGAGCGGGGAAGGGAAGAAATACAGAGGAAGATATAGAAAATAAGTAACATTTAAGACGGGCCTGCAAGTATCATGAGGTATTTTCCAGGCAGAGAAAGTACTAAAGGACATTGTAAGAAGAACAGCAAACTGACTATAACTGACATTATTCTTCAAAGAATTGAGGTGAATTTGAGTTAAACAGTTTATCTTGCAAATAGTTAGATAGATAGATAGATAGATAGAGTGATAGAGTGATTGACAGATAGAAACTCTGTTCCAGGAAACTATAAACTAAAGTAGAACATCAAAGACTGGAATTAGATTAGGATGTACATGAAGACTGTGATGTCTTTCACTGTTAATCAAAATTGAGAGACCAGCCTGTGTCCTGGCAATCAATGCTTCTTAACTTGGGCTTACTGTTTGGCTGTGCTCCAGCTCTGGGTGTCAGCTTGTCACCTGCCTAGTGAGGAGTACCCACAGCACAGAGTTAAGCTGAAGATTCTATAAAGCACATGGCACATCGGAAGTGCTCAAGAAACCTCGGTTGGCCTTCAGGCTTAGTGTCAACTGGGTTTGCATGTTGTTCTGCCAGGAATCCTCACCAATACCATTCTATTGATCGGTTTTCTGTTTTTAATTTGCAAATGTTCCTTTGGGCTTAAGCTCCAGCATTCTAGATATAGAGAACCCTGAAGGTTAAAAACTGACTCTTAAGTGCAAACTAACAGGGAGGCGATTTTCCTGATCGTCCTTCGGTGCTCCATCTGTTTCTTTCACCGAGAAAGAAATTTGCAGTCAGTTGCCATCCTAGGAGGTTCCCCTTGATATCAGTGTTCCAAAATACTTTAAAGTTTGATAAGGGGCTTCTCCAGAGTATACCGATAACAAATTTTACAGGAAGGCGAATCCATTTTTTACGAAGGACAAAAATAGCTGACAGTGTTCAGTGACTCCACCTTCTAATAATATTAGGGTCTTAATAAGGGGAAAAGAATAAACTTCTAATTTGGTAATTTCAGTCTTTAGTAAACATGGGGAGAGAAATTTTGCTGATAATTCTACTGTGCTATTGTTTTTGATGTTGTTTAACATACAGTTCCTTCTTGATGCCCCTAGACATCATCCCACATGAAAGAAGGCCTCAACTCTATATACTACTGAGGGAGACCCTGTGCTATATATTAGAAACAAAACTTCCAAAATTGCCTAGGTAATGGGAGAGGAAGTTGAGCCTGTTTAGGGCTGGTA
This sequence comes from Cheirogaleus medius, assembly GCA_008086735.1. Taxonomy (NCBI): domain Eukaryota; kingdom Metazoa; phylum Chordata; class Mammalia; order Primates; family Cheirogaleidae; genus Cheirogaleus; species Cheirogaleus medius. Next base: position 21,362,466 of record VBSM01001124.1, read on the forward strand.
GACCCCAAAGTACATTCATGGATTTGCTTTTGACACATCTCTCCTTGAGACTTTCCTTATCTGTAAGCAGTCAACCACATTCCAAATGTATTTCAAGAAATTCTAAACTGGATGCCTAAAATAGCCTTTGATGAAATCTAGATTAATTTATATTAATTTTGAGTTAAATGCCAATTGAATACTAAAACCATATTAAGAAGGAACAGAGTGTATAATGCTTATCTTAATGATTGATTAAATTATACCTGCTGTGATTGGCCATTTTTTAAAAATCCAGTGAAGTCTTACTGAGTGTATAATAAGGCAGTAACTCACAAACTAATTCATTTGTGCCAGTTCCTTCACCATCAATGTCATTTTTTTTCCGTTTTCCCTTTTCAATGAACAGGGAAATTTGAAGGGAAAAAAGCAATTAGAACTATTTTAGATATTTTTACTTTCAATACTGAATCTCCAAAGATAAAATGGCAGAGTTAAATCACTTACATAAAATACAATATGTGTAGAGAGAAAGAATATAGCATATAATTTTTTTAAACATCAGAATCATGAGGTATAATTGAGCTCAAGGTTGAACTTCTAAAGAGCAGCCAACTACACCAATGTCTTATAATCTTATTTTTAAGAAATTATTCAGATAACCCTCATTGAAACAAACCACTTTGGGAAAACTTCATAACAGAAGAGGATTGTGATTTTATATGCGCGCGCGCGCACACACACACATTGGTTTTCATGTATGGTTCCTGTTCTCATGACTCCAATAGCCCTTGTTACAGTAAACAAAACTTCTCTTTCTCTCTCTCTCTGACCTTCTCCTGCCCTCCTTTAACTTGCCCGTAGTAGGACTCTAGTCTGATTGTGGGTCGTAGACCATCATTCCAGCGAGGTTCCTGCCCCACACCCTGGAGGAGGGAATGCTGCACAGAGAGGCCAAGAAGAATCTTGACAGATAGGCCTTGCTGGGTTTCCCCACTCAGACTGTCAGTATCAGATCATTCCCTTTTTGTCCATTCACATTTCCACATGATTGTCTTCAGGCATGCCTATCCAACGAAGTCTCCGTAAAAGGACCAAGAGGACAGGGTTCAGAGAGCTTCCAGGTAGCTGGACACGTGGAGGTTCATGGAGGGTGACATACCTGGGGAGGGCATGGAAGCTCTGTGCCCCCCTCCCCATACCTTGCCCTACACATGCCTTCATCTGTATCCTTTGTAATATCCTTTATAGTAAATGTGTTTCCCTAAATTCTGTGAACTGCTTCAGGAAATTAATCAAACTCAAGGAGGGAGTTGTGGGAGTCCCAAGTTGAAGCCAGTCGGTCAGAAATTCCAGAAGCCCGGACATGCAACTGGTGTCTGAAGTTGGGGATAGGAGAGCAATTTTGGGGACTGAGCCCTCAACCTGTAGGATCTGACACTGTCTCCAGGAACATAGTATTGGAATTGAATTGGAATACCCTCACCGGGTGTCTGCTGCAGAATTGATTGCTTGCTTGCTAGTGGGGAGAAATTCCCACATATTTGGGGGTCATAGAAAGTCTCCTGTGTTGATGATTGTTGTTGTGTTGTGGTGTGACAACAGAGGAAAATATGGTTTGAGTTTTTTCCCCAAACAAGAATGTTCTCTTTTACAAAAAGAGTGGATGCCAAGATTTAGCTTTCCAGACCAGGAAGCCATGGTTAATGCTTTTCCCCATTCCTGCCTTTCTGTTGTGTGCCAGCCCACTGAGGCTAGGAAATGGCTTCTGTACGTGAGATATGGACACATGATTATCCTGTTGCAGTGATCAGAAGCTCACACTTTAAAGAACAGGGCTTTAAAGGATTGGATGGAAGGGTAAGGGAGTGGGAAAGATGGAGAGAGTAAGAGGAAAACATCTTGCATTGTATTAATACATATGTCATCCTACACTTTCAGAGAATGAAATATTTTGGCTACTTCAGTATTTCACTTGTAAGAAAGTAATCATGTATATCAATGACAAATTGTTCACTTAAGAATTAGCGTACAATAAAATACACTAAGACAAAATCATATTGGGCATAATTTAATTTCTTTTAATGATTCAGAAGGCATTTCAGAATCTGGCAATCCTGATTTTGAACATCAGTCTTCATTGTATGTTAAACATGGAACTATCTGCCAACCAAGTTTCCTAATGAACAAAGTGTTACTATGCTTTTAAAAATACTTCATGAACAAGAAGACAGAAGCTTCATATAAAAGATACCATTTTCAGAGCTGTTTTGAGCAAGGCCACTTGCTCAAGGATAAATATTGTGATGCAGTGTGGCGCTTACTCACGAGTGAGAGGCAGTGCTCCGTTTGAGTGTGAACACATCATTTAACCTTTCCCAGCTTCCACTGCCTCTCAGGCAGTGTGGAATGATAAGGCCAACTCCTCTCTGGACAACTATGAGAAATGAGGTAAGAAGAGGAGAGAAAAACACATCATAAATTAATATATGTCACAGAACTTCTAATGGAAAGCGTTCTGTGTTTGAACAGATAATTGATTTTGGAAACTCTGATTCTTTGATGTCATGCCTGGATCTTTGCCATGGCAGTCTTGTCAGTCTGGGGCCACTTTGGCTTCCTAGGAACCAGCTGCCTAAAGATTTTCTTTGCCGAAGTCACATGTGGCATCTGGTAGTGCCTATGAGTTTAGCTAATCCATCTTCACAGAATAGAGGAAGTTTCCACACAGTTAGATTTGAGTTCTCTGCTGAATCTTCTTTTCCTTCAGATGCCAAGAGGATGTCTCAGTTGGAAGTCACTGCAGCCAAGTGGGTTCTGTCTAGTACAGGGTGTTTTGTTTATTTCCCACAGAAGATGTTTTCTTTTATTCTTCTGGCTTTAGGAGTTGAGCTCTCTGCCACAGTAGCTTCCTTCCTTGCCTGCATAGTTGTCTATTCAGAGGCAGCTTATTATATGCCAAACTGCAGGCCTGTAGTTGGAAGGTACTGCTCCTTAGCTAGAACCCGTGAGCGCTACAGTTTATCCATCTGTCCACCCAAACTCCAGCCTTAACACGTGGCTCTGAGGCAGGGCCTGCTTTTCATAACAAGCTGTGGTCCTACAGCCAGGCTGCACTCTGACTCCACTACTGGGAGGCAGCCCAGGGGCTTCTAGGAAAAGTTTGGCAACATTGTGCTGGTCACTTTCTATCCTTTGAATGTTTAGACATTGCAAGAAAGTGTGACTAATAGAATCAAGATGCATACTAGATAGCTAGATGATTTTTGTTTCAAAGAATTTTTTAATCACAGACTGAATTAGCTAAGAAAGTACTCATGTCAGGTTTCGAGGTCTGAAATGTCGGTTCTTGGTGCTCTCATGGCCAAAGAATGACCAGACACACCAAAGTAAGGCAAGCATGAAAATAGGTTTATTGAGGAGAGAAAGATCAGATTATAGAGCAAGAGCAAGATACAGGTTATATAGTGTGATACATACGCCACAGATGACGACTGGACCCATTTTCACAGCAAAGGGAGAGCAAAAGGAAGGGCCTGGTTATGGCCTCAGTCTTGTTTTATAGCATCAGACCTGAGTCGTACTAAGCATGCCGGTTGTTCTGGGTCACTTTCCGGACTCTATGGTACCTATGCAGTTTGGCCCATGGGCTAGAGAGTTCTCTGCATTCTTTTGCAGCTGGAGTGCTAGGTTCCAACCGGCAGATTCATAGGGTGTTTCCTCCTACCCCAGGTATGGCAGTAGCTCAGGGAAAGATTAAGGTGGGACAATACCAAGATGGGGGCTTGGGACCCACTCTTGTCCTTCTTCCCAGGTGGGGCAGTTGCACCAAAGCAAGGCGCCCGGAATCCCTCACTAACTGGCTAACACTAAGATCCTCTTAGCAATCCCATATTTACAGTGACTGGGATGTTTAAGCCATTGCTGTTGATCCTGTGGACTAGGGGAAAGGAGTGGGTTGCAAAAGTGTGACTTCCACCTATTAACTTTTTTCAACCATGCTTGAGATTAATATTAAATATTAGGCATAATATTAAAAATAAGACATGTAAGAGCATTATATATCTCTCCAAGACTGACCTGACTACACAGCCTGGAAGCTGTGACGGTACTTCACATGCTGTCCCTATTATAAGGTTTATCACCCTGCACTATCACCTGTCTGCAGCTTACCTGTCTCCACAACTAAAATGTAAGCACTTTGAGAACAGTAATTTTTTTTCTCTGTTTCTCCAGCACCTAGCACTGTGTCTGATGTGTCCCAAGTGCTTTAGAAATAATAGAACAAATAAATGCATGAATAAATAAACTAATGCGTAAGAGAGAGTGGGGAGGATAGAAAGGTATGGAAGAAGGAAGAATAGAAGGAGGGAAGGTTGTGCAAATGTGAAGGTTATTGTTATCTAGTATAGGCAGATATTATACTAAGAGTTTTAACTTCATTTGTCACTTTTAAGTCATGTGTTCTCATGGTGCGTTCAGTTTTTAAATAAATGAAGTTTTAGCAAAACTGTATCCCTTTATGTCTTTACTTTTCATTTATGCTGTCTTTTTTAAATACAAGTCAGCTAGAATTAAGAATTCTGATTTTGGTTTTGAGATGGGAGATAAGAATGTAAGTAATTAGCATACTCATCTCAACCAGGATGGGCACTCAACCAGGATGTGTGATGAGCCTTCTATTCTGGATCAAACAGGAGACAGCATAGCATAATGGCTGAAAGGATGGGTTCTGTTATCAGATCTGCATTCCAAATCTGCTCTCCCACTAATGTAATGTATGCCTTTGAATAAGTTTTTTTACTGATTTGTCATCAGTAAGTTAGGGGTCATAATGACTGTGATATAGGGCTGTTGACAGACTCAATGAAGTTATATGTGTGAAGAATTTGGTACAGTGCCTGGCACCACATAGACACATTCTACACGTTAGCACTACCAAACCGACCTTTCCCAGGAAGGCTATTGTTAGGACAGCCAGGAGGAGTGTTCTGAACTGGCCACCTCACTCTGCAGTTTCCACCATAGCCACGCTTTTGGTGGGCCACTAAGCCACCTGCTATGGGTCCTGAATTCTTAGAGGTGGGGATGGAGACAGGGTGGTTGGAGAGGGAAGCCTGACATTGAAGTGAACTAAGTCTGTGCAAGTGGCTATTTTCATCAGCCTAGCCACAGTGGGTGTGTGGTCGGGCATCTACTTTTGATCCAGCTCTTTTTATAGATGCTGCTTTTTCTTAAAGGCGACTCTCCTCGATCCTTTCCCAGGCTGCTGTACTGATTTGGAAGATTGGTCATGGAGTATTTATCATCTGCAATCTGGAATAGACAACATTTAGATTAGTAATTAGATACTCCTTTAAGATGGAAAAACAGTCTTATTATCAACTCTGGCATAGATTCAGCATAATGGTTTTTTTCCATAAAGACTGCAAACACAGCATTACCATTTCAAAAGTGCTTCAGATTGTCAGCCTAGGCTCAACCTGTACAGGCAGCTTTGGTGAAAATAAGAGCCAACATCAGTACATCCCAGCGGCCTGTCGTCTTTATTGTTAGAATGAAACTTTGACTTCAGCCATTTCAAAACATGTCCCCATTATCATCACTCAGACTGGTTCAATTAGAGTCCCCAGCTCTTTCCAAAGAGCACATATACGAAGTTAAAAACTGTCAGACATGAAAGGAAGATGTCTGTGTTATTTGGTGCTTTTAGATATTTTTTAAAGAATTTTCTGAATGTTCTCTTACTGTATTGCCATGCTGAAAAAGATATTTTTAAGAGCCTGGATGCTACTATGATCGTACCGACATTTGAACCACAGGATCCGTAATGCCTCTGGGACCCAGGGTACATATTCACTGGGAGAAGAAAGCTGAATGAGACTCATTGCCGTGTCCTCAGAACCTCTTCAGCACTAAGTAATCAGATGGAACACTATCTCCTCAAAAGAGGAGATTGGTGTCAGTCAGCTGAGGTGTGCTCTAGGCGGGGGTTACCTGGCTCCGTGGTGCACGGAGCACCTCACAAATAGCAAGGAAGATTTTCGAGAGTTTCAGATAAAAGGTCAGCCATTTTTGAAAAATATGAACTCTTTTCTCCCTTGTTCATCCCTGCTAGAGCCAGGCAGGTGGTCCACATAGCCTCATGCTAATGAATTAGGCAGTTTGCACCGTACCAAGTGCATTTTCATTACTATGAACAATGCAGGCTGCGGGGGAAATTGGATAGGTGGCTTCCACTCAAAGGACAAGATGCATTTATCTGAAGGCAATTCAGTGGTTTATAATGGACAGCAGGGCCCTTTTGTTTCCTTGTCGCAATCTTCCTCTGAGCATCACCATGATTCATAGTCAAATTACAGTCACTTTATACCACCCTGGCTATTTAAATCACTGACTCCCCAGTCCATGAGCTTCACATTTCTAAATAGCATCCAGGTGTGCAGTTCCATTTTTTTAACACAATATTTTGAATTTGTACAAATAAGAATCGGTCACCAGGAAGTGACTTTTTGATTATATCTTGTGCTTTGCTACAGATAAGTATTAAGGCTTTCAAAAGTGCTTTGATTAGAAGCAGTTGGAATCACATCATTTCCCAGTAAGACTTATTATTTTACTCATGAAAGTTATTGTGTATCTTACCAAAAAATGGCAGTAATTTCCCATTTCCTGTAAGAAGTCTATATGTCAACCTTGATACTCAACCTGGGCAAAGATCTCCCATGCAAAAGCAAGTGAGGTTATAATGTAACAGAGTATTGTCTAGATTAGTGATTCTCAAACTTCCCTGTGTAGTAGAGTCATCCAGGGTGCTTGGTAAAAATTCAGACACTGAAGCCCAGCCCACTGCTACTTCAACAAGGCTGGGCCTTTGTATTCTGTGTGGTCTCTCCAGGGTACATATTAAGCTAGTTAATTCGATTTATTTTGTTTATTTAGGAGAGGACCAATTCTAGTCTATCCTGCGTGAGCAGGAGTAGCACTGTTTATGTAGGAATGTACATAGACATGGCACGGTGTGCCTGGTAGTCATTTACTGAACGGATCGCCAATCCCTCAGTCTCCTGGTTTGTTCAGATGCCAACAAGATTGTTGTTAATCGATGTCATTAAGATGTATTACAGAAACTGGGCAGAGCTGGCCAAATTGCAGCTTTCATAGAAATTATAGTTTCCCAGTAAATCAAATTGCAAGTTGATAAACAAGTTATTTGATCATTGCTCCTGCTTAGAGAATATGCTATGGAAACAGTTTCCTTACATCTATATAGGACCACAATTCTTAATCTGTAATTCCAAAATCCCAACAACACTGAAAACTTAAAGATTTCCCAAGTTTGACACCAAAACTCACTTAATAGCAAAACTTGCCCAGAACTAATATGAGGTTAATAATAGCCTTAATGTGCTGTATAATCATACAACTTAGTGTGAATATTGTAAGGTTTCTTTGCAGAAATATTAATAATTTGTATCCTCTGCTGGCAGTGTTATGCAGTATTCAGTATATCCTCCCTATTGCCTGGCCATCATTAAAGAAAAATTCTGAATTCTGAAATAGATCTTGCTCCAAGATGTTTGGATGTGAAGTTGTAGACCAGAAATACATTATTCCACATTGATGATGGAGCACTGAGGACATGTCTGTTACTTTGGCCCAGTCCCAAGAGTTGTTATTGGCAGAATTCAATAAGATAACCAGTTTCCAAGGTTCATTAATTTAATCCTAAAATGATTAACTCTTCCTAAGAAGCCATGACAAATGCTGATGTTCATTTACTACTGAACCATGGATTTTCCTTACATTTCTTTGACAAGATGTCTGGTTTGAAGCAAACAAAAAAGAGTTGGTTTGGTTTTTAGATCCATTTCCTACTGTCCCCGATCTTCCAGCCAACTCTTTCAGCCCCACCCCACTCAGTCTCTTACTAACAAAAGACAGGGATAACTTAGCGTTTATAACAGAACTTTGAAATAGAGGTACATATGATGGTCAAAAATAAGCCAAGTTAACATATAATATTTGTTAGTTATTTTAGAATGATGTCAGAGATTTCTTTGGGAGAACTCTGCTCAGAGGACCTCAACTGCTGAGAAGTTTAGTATCAGTTCTGCTGCAGTAAATGTGCTAGTCATTGCTTGGAAAATATGCTCCTTGAAAGAATATATATATATTCTTGATACATACATACATATATATACACACTTATATGCATATAATAGTTTTCTATAGCCTTATATTTACATTTTTATAAGTTAACCTAAACAATTCATGTTAACCTAAACAATTCATAATTGTGCTTCACAGTTGGGTATTATTTGAAATGAAGTTGCTATTATTTTTTGCTTTTTCTGTTATGGTTGTTTTTATTTGTAGGATTAGGCATATAGGAAACAAAGGTTACTGAAAATATACTTTAGAATCAGTAAAAAAAATATTCTTTCTCAGGGTATTTAAGCATAATATATGCTTTATGGAAGAAGCTAGTGATGTTTCCAACTGACTCGAACATAAATTTGGGTTATAATTGACTTTGCAGATGATTTCTGAACTAAATGAACAATAATATGCTTGCTTTCCAAATAAGTACTATTAGTTGTGATTGATAATACCTAGATTCTTCCAACTATATTAAGTAACGAATGCTCCTTATGGGCAAAGTCTATAGCCTGTTCTGATTAAAATCTTGGCTCAAATTCAGAGTTACTATAGGATGAGGTTGTACTTTCACAGCTTATAAACATGTCTACTTAGCCAGTGTTCATTGATGAAAATTAGTTGAAGATAAATGTTTTCAGTGCAGTATTAAAGGGAATGTAGATCCTTTCTGTGATGTTTTCTAGTATGTAGCCAGATTCGGTGTTTAGTTTCAGCTATTATAATTGCCAACTTCCTGACAGCTTGGAAGGTATGATGACCTTAGTATTGAGTCATAGATTGAGTCCTCTGCAATAAGATGGGGAAGATTACTAAATTAATTAGTGCTAACTAATTAATGGGGGACATGGCAATGGGGGTGGGATGGGGCAACAGTTGAGGAGGACTGTGCTGTTCCAGGTGCAAGGACAGACAGTAGTCTGCATACACTCTCCTCAGCAGAATGCACCAGTCTCAGTGCTTGATTGTTACAGAGCTAATATCTCATAGCATTTGTTTTTCAGAGTCCCTACTTTAAGTGGCATTTTTACTGAATTTAGAAGCACGTCTATCAGGTACCACTAAAAAGTCTGAGTGAGCTGCAGGATTTCCTGATTTTCAAAATGGCCGGCTTATACTCACTACACACTTGCATTACACGTATATAATCAAGAATTTCCAGACTATTATAAGACATCAAAAATATATCCCTTTACTTAAGTTGACAAACTAAACAAATACAATCTTTAGAGATTCTTTAACAGAGTTCTCAACTTAAGGGCTCTCTAAGAGGTGGGGATGGGGTAGCCAATGCTCTGAAAGTGTGAGAATTGTACATTTTTTCCTGGAAGAGAATCTGATGTGATATCCACCAACTTTTCAGAGGCTCCATGACACCTCAGTAAAGATTAAGAGCCCTCATTTTAGAGGGAATACCTACCTACAATTCCTGAACTGCAAGCGTGAATTTTTCTGCTTTTATTAGAAGTTTGTGCCAACGTTTAAAACTCACCCTGAGCTCTGACTGGGCAGGAAGTCCCTCTGGGAGTTGATTACCAAATCCTAGCTTGATTGCTCATTCTTTCAAAAGTGACTTCTAAGATTGTTTCCTGATGCTTAAAGGGCAGTTGTCTGAGTGGTCACCTAAGATAGCAACTGCCAGTCTTAAATTTATTTCCTCTTTCTCAGCTCTCTCTAGCATTTAACCTCTCCACTTCAGAGCCATCCCCAGGACACATATCACTGGGTACACTCATGCATTACAGTCGGGAGTCACATAAAGCCCTCTATGCCTCCTCCAATCCCAGGGAGGAAAGCAAGTCATCTCTATCCTACCCCTTGCTGTCCTGCTGTGACGATACACAGTTGGCATGTGGTGATTGAGATTAATTGGTTGTCCTGAGTTGATTACTCTGGCAAAATGCAACTCAGTACCAGGGCACAGAGGGTCAAGTTTGAGCATTCCTGGAAAAAGAATAACACACTGAACCAAAGGTTAAGTTTAAAAGAGTTTTATCATATTGTATAACATCTGTGTTCTGGCCAGAGTGTTTCTTCAATAGGGGTATCTAGGAACATCACGACATAGGATGTGGTTTTCATTTTGACATCATTAAAAAGTAAAAAATAAAACCTTAAAGTATTATTTATGGATAATCATTGCCGACTTCAATAGATTTTTAAAAAATTATTTACATATTCCAACTATACCACTTAATAAGATTAAAAGATTCTTTTCTTCTTTTTCTTTAAATTTTCCTTTCAAGTATAGAGTGACAGGTCCTGGCTTTAGAACACATTGTGGGTTTCAGTGGATCTGTTTATCTCACCTACGTCCTGTGTGGTTTCATAGATATCATCCCATCATCACTCTGCCCTAATACTCATAACTTCTTTTCTTAAAGTCAAATCTTTCAGCCCCCCCGGAAGAAAATCTGCCTGCCATCTCTCTCCCCCCACCCCACCCCTTGAACTGGGATTCATTTAATAAATATTGATTGCACACCTTTTGTGTGTCTAGGTTTCACATTAGGCACAGGTGATACAAATATAAATGAAGTACAGATCCTCAGCCACACTTAAAAACTAGGGTAACAGGAGAATTAGACAACTATATAAGTGATTTTAATACAATATGAAATTGCTGTCATAGGGTTAAAGACAGAGATACAATAGAAACAAACAGAAGGGGCATAGAACTTTTTAAAGATTACAGAAGACTTCTCAGAGGAGGACAATTTTAAAGGGATAAGCAGGAATTAAGCAAAAGAGAATGGCAAGTTTATTTTAAGTGGAAGGAATGGGCTGGGGGTGCAAAAAAATATGATAAATTTAGAAAATTGCACATAATTTGATAGGGCTGGGGCTTTGACTTCATGGAAGAAGGTGCCAGAGGATGAGGCTGGAAAAATAAGTAGATAACAAATAAAAAGTGTTCCTTAAAACATGGTAAAGGATTTGTACTTTGTCCTAAAGATATAAGAGAGCTTTGGAAAAAATAGAATAGTCAATCATCAGTTTTATCAGTAAACCACATAGTTCACCCCTTAATTTTTTTCTGATTGTTTCATAGGAATTTTATCTTTCCAACTAAACAGAAGTGAGAAATCACATCAAACTGTGCCATGCACAATCCTGTACACAGATAATACATGTATGTTGATTGATTGATTCATTGGACAGTACAGCTGCTTCTAGATAGCTATACTTTGGGCCCAGTTTAGTGACTCCATGAGTAACCTTTTAAAATACTCATCTTTTGAGGGTTTCAGACTTTGTTAAGAAAAAAAAATACTTCCTTGTAAACTGATGTGTTTCATCTTCTTCTATCAATATTTGTTTGATATTGATATTCTTTGAGCCTGGTTAAATTCAGATCAAGTTGAAATATTTGTATGATATTTGAAATTTGTGTCACATCAAACAGATACTATTTTTATTGACACTGACCCAGAACAGCAAACAGGGTAATAGTTTCTGAAAGATAGATTCAAAGCTAGATTTATGGCTAGGAGATATAACAAGGAACCAATATGTTGAATACTAGGGCTCTTGGAATGTCTCAGATCAAGATTCATCTCCCAATCTAAATGGCTAAAGTTTCAAGTTCTTCAATAAGAAATTTAGACTACAGTTCCTGCCTACTTACAAAGTTAATATGGCTGAGAAAGACACTTAGTAAACCTTAGTTGTCATTCATTTCTAATATGAATATGCTTATAAAACCCTCCCCAAAGAGCAAGTTCTCATGGGGAAAATATGAGAGGCCCATGAACAAATGGCTTCCAAACAGTCAGGATGAAGCAGGAAAAGGCTCTGATGGAGAAATAGAAGCTTGATCTTCTTCAACACTGTACTTGCCAGCCCTCAATTCTCCTTTGAATGCTTCAAAGGAAGAATTATAGCTAAAAAAAAAAAAAAAAAAAAAAAAAAAAAAAAGAAAAATCCCTCAGCCTATCTTTAAATCCTAAATAGAAACCTTAATTCTCGCGAGATCTTATATTTGTCAGTTCTTCCAACTAAATCAAGCATTTACTTAAGTCACAGGAATTTATGTGACTTAAGTATTTTTTGAATATTGACAGGTAGCATTTGCAGCAAGAGGAAAGTGAATTCTAACTTGTTCAATGGGCTATGGCATCCTGCATGTCATACCTTTATTCTAGATATTTTATGTGATGTCTTAGATCTTCTTCCTGTTTTTAATCTATGTATTTTTCTCTTTTTGGACACGTTTACTACTTTTCAGATCCATTTTCTAACTGTGAACTGAAATACTGTTGATTTCTAAAACGGAGTTATCTCAATATATAAGAAGTTTCCTTACTGTTAAATAGAGTCTCAGGGAAAATAAACCACCATAGGATCTAGAGGAAAGTAAATGAGCTGAGGTTTTCTGAAAATAGCAAAATAACTATTTAAAATAATCTTGGTGAAAAAGCCCCAAAATCATGAAATTTGGCATTATTATTTCTAATGTTATGTTTTAATTTCATGTGTTTTCTGTATCTCCCTAAGAGTTTTGACTGTAATCTGACATTTCATAGAAGCTGACTTTGATGACATTGGTTTGAGAACAAGACCAGATTTAACACTTGCCTTTCCAGCCTTCTGTTCTGCCATGTCCCCATGAACACCTGGCTTGGGAACAACTCTGAAGTTCCTAGAACATTCCATGTACCTTCATACTTAGGAGCTTTACCTTTGAAAAATTCCTTCTGCACCCGGTTCCTACTCAAATTCCTACTCATCCTTTGATACTCAATTCAAAATCAACTCTTTCTTTACTTCTCCAGGCAGAATTAGTGACTGTCTTATCTGTGATTTTATTTCAAGTTGTGTATAGTTTTGCTACCCTGTTTTTACATTATATTGTTATTATGATTTCAATTAAGGCTTCTTTAGATTTTGCCATGGTTTAAAAATGTATTAGGCCGGACATGGTGGCTCACACCTGTAATCCTAGCACTCTGGGAGGTCAAGGCAGGAGGATCGCTTGAGGTCAGGGGTTCAAGATCAGCCTGAGTAAGAGTGAGACCCCATCTCTACAAAAAAATAGAAAAATTAGCTGGGCATGGTGGCATACATCTGCAGTCCCAGCTGCTGGGGAGGCTGAGGCAAGAGGATCACTTGAGTCCAAGAGTTTGAGGCTGCAGTGAGCTATGATGATGCCACTGCACTCTAGCCTGGGCAACAGAGTAAGACCCTGTCTCAAAAAAAAAAAAAACATATTTGTTCACCATTGATCTTTAAATCCTGTTCTTTCCTTCTGAGTCCACATTTCCCTTTCTTGGATACGTTCCCTGGTAACTCCTTCAAGCACAGGTCTGTAATAATTCCTGTAGTCTTTTCCTGAGCATGTTTATAATTTTTCTCTCATGCTTGAAAAACAGTTTAGCTAGGTAGGGGTTGTCTTTGCTTAGGATTCCTAACACCATAAGGGTGGTATAAATTAAGACATTACATCCATGGTTCGTGCAGACTTGAGATTTTTTATTTATCGTTGAGATACCTCCCACCCTCCCCTGCCATAATCCAGAGCCACAGGCCGATGTAAGCTAGCCTGGCGCCTCTCTGGCCTGGTGATCCCTCCTGCTAGTGATGGGCATCCAGGTGGCCTCTAACTTCCCACACCACAAATGATGTCGTGATCAACACCCTCTTACCCTTAGGTACTGGTATGGGAAGAACATTTCCTGTCCTCCCATGCATGGAAGTGGCATTGTTTTCCAGGGTTCTGGCTCTCTGCAGCTTTCTCTGTCCTAGCTCCCACTCACATCGCCTACCCTTGTGTGGGAGGGCCAGAGCCAATGCTCAGGGATCTTGCAGTCAGCTTGTGACTTTACCTGCAAAATTAGCTCTGTATTTTTCAAAAAAAAAAGATGGTTACATTTTAACAGCATTTATAAATGTTTGCCATTAGGGTTAGGTGTAGAATCTGCACCAGCTCAGTCCGTATGTTCCTGGGACTGAAAACATGGTATGGGCTATGTGTCACTCTGCTGTGAGCACCTTTCAGGCAGATGATGAATCTTAGTCATACTCTGTTTTTAATAAAGTGCAGTTTACATCCATAAATAAATGAATGAGGACGTGGATACCAGGTGAGACATGGAGTCTGTCACTTACTAGTGCTAGCATAAAGGTTTCAATTCAATCTGCTCATATGTGAAATGAGGACCTTGAAATGCAACTAAACATTGTAAAGGTCTCTTCTAGCTCTGGTATATTCTGATCCTGAGAAATACTAAGACACTGCCATATGAAATACTAGACACTAAAGTTGCCTGTCCATGGCACAAGTTATAAATGTGGCAATATTCTAGGCATTTATGGACCAGAGAGAAAACACATGACTACCCTGCTGTGTGTCATCCCTAACTACGACTTGTACCTTCTTTAATATGTGTTGCGCATGTTGCAGAAAACTGCATCTGTTGATCTAGAGAATAAATATTCAGATGGAATGCCAATTTCTCTTTAAAAGCACACCCTCTATTTCAGAAGATTGTATTGGATTGCACTTAAAAAGGGATTGCAGCTGGTTAAATTTAGGGTGTTGAACAAATTCCAATCCAAGAATATTCCTTGGCGCAGGGCCTATGGCATTTTTATTTGATTCTAAATTGGATAAATTTTAATTCACTTTAAATTCTTTGCTTTCTGTATTTCTTTTTTCTGAGACATGCAACCAACCAATGGTATTTATTCTGTCTTTAACACTACGGCTAAATTATGACATATTGCATATATACTATCAAATTCTCTGTAAGTTTCATTTATTATACAGATTCAGCTATACTTTCAAATATATCAGTCACACTGAAGGGCCTGACTTCACCACAATGCAATATATCAATGTAGAAAAATTGTACTTGTATCCCATGAATATACACAAATAAAAAATAAATGGGAAAAAATAAAATATATCAATCACATCTAATAAAATCCTAATACAACTGTGCCCTAAGAATAATAGAAAATTATTGCTCCATAAGTCTTTTCCACTTGTTAAGACAGCCTTATATTTCATAATGTAATTTTAGTAAATTGGGGGACCCTAAATCTTATTTTCCTATACATTTTTTCCAATTCCTTTATCACATTTTGTATTTTTCTTCCTTTTGGGTTCTACTTTATGCTTTCTGAGAGACAATGTTAACTTTAAAAAATAATAAAAGAAAGAAAGAAACAGGCCTATTATATTTTGTTAAGACTGCAGGAAGTAATTTAGGAATCACTGTGCAGGGTGCTGTTTGAGGTCTGGAAGGGGAGAGATCCATAAAGCCAGGAATAAGAGAAGACCGAGTGCAGGACCGTGAACGACACCTTCTAGAGAGCAGAAGGAGCCACAGAAATGGCCCAGGTCATCTCTTTCATACGTGTGCGCGTTTGTGTGTGTGTGTGTGTTGGTTTCCACAGTTCCTTAAGGGAAGAAATGGGTCTTATGCATTTCCTGTAAGTCTCATAAGACCTGCCACCGTGAGCAGAACTAGGTGAATGCTTTGCCTTCCGTCAGTTGTTCAGTGGTATCTGCCAGTTACTATTCCATGGGCCAAGGACATGGTGTAGACAAGACAGGTAAAACCCCTGTCGTCACAGTGCTTATGTTAGGGTTAAGTGTGTGATAGAGGTAGAGATAGGAAATTACGTTTGTAACAAAATAAGTAACTAATATAATATCTGTAGCAGCAAGTGCTTTAAAGAAAATAAGCCAAGTAATGGGCTAGGAGTAGCTCCAGGATGGGGCTGGGTGAAGGGAGAAGAAGTGCTTTGCCACATATGGCCAGAGAAACCTCTGGAAGGAAGTGACATTGAGCTAAACTGCACATGCTGAGAAGGAGCCACTGTGTGGGTTGCTGAGGGACGAGCATCCCAGGGAAAGAAAATAAGGGCCAAGGCCCTGAAGCAAGAACAAACCCAGAGTAGCTGAGGAGCAGGAAGAAGGCTGCTGTGGCTGGAGCCTAATACACAGTGACGGAAGAAGTCATAGAGGTGGGCCAGATCCTGAGGGCTCCATGGCCATGAAAGTTGTTTGAACTTTATTCTCTCTGCGATGGGCTCCTAGGCTGACACACTGGGTCCTACTGGTCTTGTCCACCCATGGCTGCGGCTGCTGCCGGCATTGCTCAGCCTCTTGGTCCTGGTTGAGAAGGCCTGGAAGGGCTTGGATCATAGGCAGAAAGGACCCAGCACAACTTACTACAGCTCTCCCATTCACCTTCTGAATTAAATGTGCATGTTGAGATACCTCCCCCTCACTATTCCAGAAAGATCTGGTTCCAACTACCTCCCCACCCTGGGAAGGAAACCTAGCAAATCCTTGGCAAAATTGGAGAGAAGTGAGCAAGCCTAAGAGCTGCACTAATAAGATAAATCTACAATAAGGAGTTTTCTACCCTAGAAATATATGCAGTGTTAGGAGGGAGGGAATGTGAGAGGGAATATACATGCATACTTATAGGGCATGTGTGTTCCTAGTTGCCCAGAGGTTAAGGGAACTGTCCGCACTTCAGACATCAGGCATAATTTCAGAGTCCCCAGGACCATTTTCACTTCTGACCAACTGGCTACAAATTCAGGCATTCCTACTACACCCTCTGGTTTGATAATTGGATAGAAAGAACTCACTGGAAGCACTGTGTTCATAGTTTTATTGCAAAAGATACAAATCAGAAGAGACACACAGGGCAAAATCTGCAAGGATTTCAAACTTGAAACTTCCATTGTCCTTAGAGATGCATGTGTTCCCCTCTCAGCACATTGATGTGTGACTATGTGCAGAGATTTGCCAACCAGAGACGTTCACCTGAGCTTCAGTGTCCAGAGTTTTTTTTGGGTTTTATTATATAGGCATGAGTTCAACCTCCTGACCTATGATGGAATCAGTCGCCTATTCTGTGTACTAGTCCTGAGTACCATTCAGGTTGATTGAGTAAGGAAGAAGCAGTTACTTGTTGCTTGAGTTTCTTGGTAGGCTAGAGCTGTGGGACTTCAGGCATCATCATAAGGTACAGCAGATTTGTGTCATTCACCTCTAGGCTTCACGATCCCCTTTCCCAAGCAGCATTTCTGTGTGTACTTCTTTGCTAGCTGACAAGTGTCATGATTCTACCTCTCTCCTTTACCACGTACATGTTGCATATTTGCCTATGCCTGGCAAATGTTATATTGAGCAGATAACATCACTGTTATGAAAAAGGGTGAAAGAAAGGCAACCCTAACTTCTCCTTTTGTCCAGTTAAGAGTGGTCATAAACAAAACCTCAATGTCCTTAACATTTATTAATAGAATCAGAGGCTGCTGTAAACTCTTCAACATTTTCTTTGTCTACTAGATAAAAAGCACCAAAAACAAAAAAACAAAAAACAAAAAAAACAAAGCCTGCATGACTCAATGGGAAGATTATGCAGAAAACTTCATGTCTTACTGCCTAATGGGCTAGGAGATTTGTGACCTCAAATGCCAGTTTTCCAGATGACCTTGAGCAATACACAGAAAGTGCCTTCTCTACGTCCCAACACGTGTGACAGCTGTGAGGTATTGCCTCAAAATGATTGCACCACTCTTTGAAGGGGGTGCAGTATATCTTCCTGTGATTGCTGGGCCTGCACGGACCTGAAGAACTCTGCAGGAGATGACGGTCACGTGATGGCTAACTTCAGATGAAAAGCCACAAAATTGAATCACCCAGATGTTTCCAAGCATTGCGTGGACTAACCATCCAGAAAACTAGATTTTCTTCTAACTGAATTTTATTGCCTTGGAGCCTCAGTTTAATGCCCCTGTCTACCATCCCAGTTTGTTCCAGGTGAAGGTTTTTCTGATCACAATTCCAGGGGAAATCTGATGTCATCTTAATGGGTTTAGTGAGATGTTTTAAAAGAGTACCCAGGATGTGTTTAATAAGGTATGGTAAAACCCACAGACATGAAAATGATTGTCCCGAAAGAAGTTTTTTATATTCACAGATCCCTAGAAACAAGAGGCATGTCACACATTTCAGGGCCACAGGGGGAAGCACCTAAGTCTGCAGGAGGCAGAGGGAGAAGGAGGAAATAGAGGCAAGAGCCTTTATTATGGTTTTGTTAGGTATATAGTAAGGGATTCCAGGTCTCCTAGGGATGAAAGTGGGTGCTTTTGCTGTGGTGCAATTGCCCTACCTGGGAAGAAGGACAAGGGTGGGCCGAGGCCCCCATCTTGGTCCTGCCCCACCTTAAGCCTGCCCTGAGCTACTGCCATACCTGGCGTAGGAGGGAACACCCTATGAATCGGCCATTCATAACTTACCATGCCAGCTGCAAAAGAATGCAGAGGACTCTCTAGCCTGTGGGCCAAACAGCATAGGTACCACAGAGTCTGGAAATTGACCTAGAACAACCTGCATGTGTAGTAATGCAACTCCCAACTGTCCAATCAAAGTGGTGCCATGGTGACGTCTAAGCCACAGGGAGGTCCCATTCTGGGCACTATATAACAAGAGTGAGACCATAATAAACTGCTTTTTGCCCTTCCTTTTGCTCTCCCTTTGCTGTGACAGTGGGTTCAGTTGTCATCTGTGGCGTATGTATCACACTCTGTAAACCTGTATCTTGGTCTTGCTCTATAATCTGATCTTTCTGTCTTCGATAAACCTCATTTTCATGCTTGCCTTACTTTGGCGTGTCTGGTCATTCTTTGGCCATGAGCATACCAAGAACCGACATTTCAGACTGAAACCTGGCAGGTTCTGCAGAAGGGATAGACAAGGAAAGGTAAGCAGGCTTAGGATTGGCTAATTTGAATAAATGTAACAGGCTCTGGGGCAAAGGGGCTGTCCCTCTTTGTCTGGTACCTGGCCCTGGAATGATTAGAATAGGGGAATAACAGCTGGATTGTAAAAGCTTCATCTCCACAAAGGAGATAGTTGGCGGTATGGACTCCAATGTTGTTAGTACATGGGGTTAGGAAGGGATTTCTTAGTCATAAGTCCTCTACCTTTAACATCAAGACTATTTTTTTCATTTAATTTGCATTAGCATAGTTCATACAGCTATATAAAGTCCTAGAATTCACCTGAGTATTTAAATTTCTTAAAGAAAAAAAAGCAGATCCTATCCTTTAGAACAATAGGTCTCAAACTTTAGAGCATAGCAGAATCATCACCTGGGGGTGCTGAGAAAACTTTCTACACACAGGCTGCACCTTAGGCCAATTAAATCAGAATCTCTGTGGTTAGGCATCAGTTTTTTTTTATTCAAGAACCCCAGCTGATTGCAATGGGAAACCACATTTGAGAATGCATGATGTTCTATAATAGTGGTTCTCAAAGTGTGCTCCCAAGAAGCAATAGCATCATCCAGGAACTTATTTAGAAGTGTAAATTTTAGAGCCCCACCACAACCTGGTGAATCAGAAGTTCTGGGGATATGGCCCAGCAATGTGTTTTAACAAGCTCTCCAGGGGACTCTGAGCTACACTACATTTTGAAAATCACTACTCTCCAGCTCTGTTTCACAAACTACAATGTTCATACAATTCACTTGCTGGCTTCCAGATAGAATACAGGACAGCCAGCTACATCTGAACTTCAGAGGAAACAACAAATAATTTTTTAGAATAAGTATGGCCCATGTACTATTTGGGACATACTTATCCTAAAAAAATTCGCTGTTTATTTGAAATTCTAATTTAACTGCATGTCATGTCTTTTTATTTGCATAATCTGGCAACCCTAAACTAATCCTCTGGGGAACCTTGGTAAAACGCAGATTCTGATTCAGTAGGTCTGAGACGGGATCTGAGATTCTGCATTTCCAGTAAGCTCACAAGTATTGCTAACATTGCTGTTCCTTGAACCACACTTTGAGTAGCAAAACTGTTGGACACCTTGTGACTACTCTCTCCCATAATAGAGTACTAAGTAAAGAAATTGTATGGGTGAGGGGAGACTTGCTCTTTCCCCCAAAAGTTCACTGAAAGATCAACTCACAATTAAGGCAGATTAATAAGAGAAAGGTTTATTTACCATGCACATGGGGAGAATCACAGAGTGATTACTCAATATCCTAATGAGATCCAGATATTTTTGTACACACCCTTTAGAGGGGAAGGGGGAAGATAAGGAATATAGGTAATTCTGTTTAGGGGAAATAAACCAATGGTAGGGATGATGAATAGATATTTGGGAGAATGAATGGATGGGAGGAAACAGATTGACTTGTAAATTAACCTGAGAGACAGGTATTATGTTTGAAATTACTTGCGCCAGGTCTGGTTGCATTCTGCAATATATTGAGATAACAAGGAGAGGAAGGGAAGTCCATTGTTCTTTTGTTTTATGCAAATAGAGGGCTAGCCTCTTCCAGAGGCCTGTTAATCTCTAAGAGCCTTTAATTCAAAATATTCTTTATACCAAGGAATCATATTTTGGGGTGAAATTTCCTGAGCTCCTTCAAAATGTAAGCAAATGGTACTGAGTAAAGAAATGGTGTGTAGTCACCTTAAACTAATTCTACAGCATAGATGGATTGATTCTCTTAATTATTGTTAAGCATCTACCTTCCTCTTTTGCCAGAGAACCTAATTTATTTCTTGGATTAGAGATAATTTAGGTTCTGCATAAATAAAGCCCTTTGAATTTGTAAATCCAAAGTCTGAAACCACAATAAGAAAACATATTTCTAGAAGAATATTGAGGTCATTTCTAAAAGCAAAGGAAATGAATTGGGTAATTGTCAACCTACCATAATATTCTCTTGCTTACTGTGAAGTTCAAGCCCAGATGATAACACTTTTTATTTTAGAAAGCAATTGAAATTATATATTGAGACATTCTTTTCTACTCAGTCAAATGAAGCAACTGCAGTTTTTCTTCTGTTTAGGAACAGTCTGGTGCTTCCATCTTCAAAGCAGCTATTTACATATCAACAGCTTTGTTCAGCTCCCCTGTTCTTTGGTCAAGTGTGAAATTACAATGAAAAGTAGAGAACAGGGTGACACCCACAGATAGTAAAATAAAAAAGGCAAAGAAGGAGTAAACAAGACTATTAGAACAAATAAACAATATGGATTAAAAGTGCATGTGGATTGTCTGAATTTAAAATTGAATTTAATTTTAATTGTCGTAACTTTTATTTAACATCCTGGATATTTATTTCCTCGTTAGTTCAAGTCTGATCAGCTTGTAAAATGTGTGGGTTTTTTTTTCTTTATGAAGAAAGTTACTAAAGTCGATGTGGCCTCTAAGATGATTTTATGTAACTGAACATTATTCTATCAGATAAGCTTCATCAGAGCCTCCCAACCTTTCCCTGTCCTGGCTGATTGCACACCAAATACATTAGAGGAGCAAACTGTCATCAATTAGGTTTATAGTATTAAATTTTGTCATCATAAATTTCATGCTATTTTTGTTTCAAAGACCTATATATAAGCATGGCTGGGTGCAGTGGCTTATGCCTGTAATCCCAGCACTTTGGGAGGCCAAGGTGGGAGTATTGCTTGAGGCCAGGAGTTTAAGACCAGCCTGGACATCATAGTGAGACCCTCATCTCTACTGAAAATAAAAAAATAACCAGGTGTCGTGGTGCACACCTGTAGTCTCAGCTACTAGGGAGGCTGAAGCAGGAGAATCCCTGGAGCCCAGGAGTTCAAAGTTGCAGTGAGCTATGATTGCGACACTGCACTCCAGCCTGTGAGACACAACAAGACCATGTCTTAGAAAAAACAAAATCTGTAAGCATTCAGTGCTTTGAGGGGAATGATCTTGGAGAAGAGGGATTAGGTTGAAATAAATAAACAAATATTTTCTCAATCCTACTAAATTTACAGAGAACCCAACTCAATTTGGCTTATTTTAGAAATTAGAATCTATAGAAATATAACATGAAGTTTTCTTACAATTTTATATTCTTTTTAAAAACTTCATTTTATTTTTTTAAATTTTCTTTTTTCTTTTTTCATTTTGTCATTATTAATTGAGAAATAAAAATATGTATTTATTGTATACAACATGATGTTTTGAAGCATGTATACATTGGGGGATGGCTAAATCAAGCCACTTAACGTATGTATTACCTCACATTCTTATCATTTTTTGTGATGAGAACACTTAAAATCTATTCTCTTAGCAATTTTTTTTTTTTTTTTTGAGGCAGAGTCTCACTTTGTTGCCTGGGCTAGAGTGCCATGGCGTCAGCCTAGCTCACAGCAACCTCCAACTCCTGGGCTGAAGCAATCCTTCTGCCTCAGCCTCCCAAGCAGCTGGGACTACAGGCATGCGCCACCATGCCTGGCTAATTTTTTCTATATATTTTTAGCTGTCCAAATAACTTCTTTTTATTTTTGGTAGAGATGGAGTCTTGCTCTTGCTCAGGCTGGTCTTGAACTCCTGAGCTCAAATGATCCACCCGCCTCGGCCTCCCAAAGTGCTAGGATTACAGGCGTGAGCCACTGCGCCCAGCCTTCTCTTAGCAATTTTTGAAATGCAATACATTATTATTAAGTACAGTCAACTTATTATACAATAGATCTCTTGAACTTATTCATCCTGTCTAACTTAAATTTTGTACCCTTTGGCGAACATCTCCCCAAATCCCCCATAATGGTTTATTCTGTTGTGTATAATGTGTATAGTTCTCCTGAGCCTAAAATTACCCAGGACCTTTTCTAAGTCTACTCATAGATTCTACTCTGACCAGTCAATTTCTCTGAGATTTTGTGAAACAAATGGATTTTTAGCTGGTGGATGTGTTTAACAGTAAGAAATGATCACTGTATTTTTATGGACTCTATAGACATTGTCATTCCTTCCATCTCAGGAAAGACATGAGAAATCATTTTAAAATATAAATATAAATACATACAAGCCAACCTATTTTTATTGGCTAGAACTATTCAGACAAGGGAAGTAACATTTTATACCCCAAAAAAACGTGGTATAGCTTAAAAAGATTTTTTAATATGTAATATTTGATACTTATGAAAAGATAACATATGTACATTTAAAAAACATAATAATAAATTAAAGACCCACTAACCAACCACACAACTGAATGTCTAGAATATTAATAATACTTATGTGTTCCTTCCTTGCCTTTCCACAGTCACAGATGTCCACTAGAGTGAATTTTGTGTTTATCAAAGATTTTACCACCTATAGTCACATCCCTAAACTACATACTACTTAGATATGCTTGCTATTGAGCTTTATAAAAGGTGACATGATAGTGTACATAGCCTTCTGTGACTTGCTTTTTCCCCCAACATTATAATTCATCCATTTTGTTGTATGTCACTGAGCTTCATTCAGTTTCCCTCTTGTATAGTATTCTCTTGTATAGATGTACCACACCTATTTATCTGTTTTTCTGGTAGTGGACATTTGTGTTGCTTCTAGTCATTTGTAAGTGAGAGTTTCTCTTACATACCCAGGAGTGGAATTCCTGGGTTATGAGGTACACTTATGCCCTCCTGCACAAAAGAATTCCAAATTGTTTTCCAAAGTGGTTAGACCTCTGTCATTAACAGCGTATCGTATTGTCCTTTGTATGTCAAACTTAGAGGTCTAAGGAATAATCAATGTTTGTGTCACTGAGCTGATTTGAGATACCTATTTCTGTGAGTTGATTCTTTTTCAAGGTTTCAGGAGGAGCTTCAGGTCTCAGTAAGGTTGTTACAGCACATGAACTCTGTCTCCTGGGCTTCTCTGCTTAATTTTGGTTTAGTTTGCTCACAGATGCCCCTTCCAATGTACCATGCTCTTAATCTTCTCCTCCATAATTAGTTCCATTAACAGTATCTGTTTCTTGTTTTCTGAATAAATTCACATTAATGGCTTCATATACCGCCCTACTCATACAGGGGTAATACCCACCATATCAACAATAATAATATTAACTAACATTTATAAAATCAAATGGTATCAGTCACTCACTTTATCCTTCCTTCCAGTTTAACCAGGAGCCAAATGAAAATCAAGATAGAATATCTGATTTCTGCGTGTAGAATTGCACTGGGGGACATGGAAAAGTCTAGCCCCATCCTTATTTGACTTGACCCCAGTTACTCGTGGAAAAGCTTAAGAAAGGCTGCCCTCCCTGTATCAGGGGTCAGGCCCTGACCTGGGGTTATCGCTTGGGAACAGGAAGCTAAGGAAGAAAGGATATTCAGTTCCAGGGCACACAGGTGGGAGACAGGAGACAGAGACAGAGACAGGCGAGAGATGGAGACTTAGGTTGCCTACAGTTCAGTGTGGCACCGCTATCCTTGGAAACCATGGACCACTGGAAGCCAGATCCGCCCTAACACATAGCTCCTCTCTTCCTGTGGAAGAAACGAACCACTCTGTGATAAACACTCTATATACATCATCTCATTTAATCTGCATAGCATCCTTATGCATAGATATTCATATTTCATTACTTGTTATAGATGAAGAAACTAAAAGATTTAAAAAATTGTAAAGAATTTCATAGCTAAAAGTGATAGAGCTGAAATTTGAACTCATCTATTGACTACACAGCCTAAAAGTTTAGCCTCTTTTTATATTGCTGCTCCTTTTTTTAACAGGAGCCCTCTGGAAACCCAAGGCCTCCATTCAACAAAGTAACTACAATAATGTCAAGGCCTGACACTGGGGCAAGTCATAAGGATCACTTGGTTCCCCTAAAAATATGCATTGTATAATCGGCTCTGACTGTGTGATTCCAAATTCAACATTAAAAAACGAACTTAGTAATGGTTCCACTTAGACATTTTAGTACTTAAATAAACAAACATCCATGTGCCCGGCACTCTTTTGGGTGCCATGTGAGCCTCTATACATGTACCTGTGCCCGCCCACACACACACACATACACTTGCAAAATGTGAAAGACATATTGCCTGCCCTGGAGAAGCTTAAAATCTAATGGAGGCCAAGAG
Source organism: Cheirogaleus medius (assembly GCA_008086735.1). Taxonomy (NCBI): domain Eukaryota; kingdom Metazoa; phylum Chordata; class Mammalia; order Primates; family Cheirogaleidae; genus Cheirogaleus; species Cheirogaleus medius. The sequence goes on from VBSM01001124.1 coordinate 21,387,489, forward strand.
GGAAGAAGGAGAAAATATTTCACTCAAAAAATTTAAGTGCCTTACATTTCAGAGAGATATAAGCCTATGGCATAGTCAGTAGAAACAAAGAGGAGGGGATAGATTCCACGAAGGAAGTAGAATCAAAGGATTGGGTAGCCAAGAGGATATGCGTGTGACAGAAACAAACCATGTGGTCTGGGTGGACTCCCCACTTTAAGACTTGCATGAACAGGTGGCAACATTCGTCAGGAAGGAGAATAAATGGGGGAAGAACAGGTTTAAGTGGAACATGATGAGTGTAAACAGACAAGTGTGAAAATGCCTGTAAAGTAAGGCCACCATGCAGGATGATCACGGAGCTGTGTAGCTACCACCATAGGAGCTGTGATGGTTAATTTTACGTGTCAGTTTGACTGGATGAGGACTGCCCAGCTATCTGGTTAAACACTTTCTGGGTGTATTTGTGAGGGTGTTTCTGGTTGAGATCAGCATTTGCTCATCAGAGTAGACTGTCCTCCCCAGTGTGGGTGGGCATTGTCCAATCCATCGAGGGCCTGAATAGAACACAAGGCAGAGGAAGAAGGAATTCGCTCTTCTTTTCTGCCTCATTGTGTGGGCTTGGACATCCCATCTGATCTTCTGCTGTACTCAAACTTGGAATTATACCCCTGGCTCTCCTAGTTCTCAGGCCTCTTTGCTCACACTGGAGCTACTCCACTGACTTTCCTGGGTCTCCAGCTTGCACATGGCAGATTGAGAGATTTCTCAGCCTCCATAATTGCGGGGGCCAGTCCCTCCTTATATAAGTATATTTCCTATTGGTTTGTTCTATAGGGAACCCTGACTAATTCAGAAGCTAAGGGCTTATTACCAAGATGAATAATCATCATCCTAATTTCTAATCATTCCAAGAGGCCACACACATTCTACTTGGATACTTCCAAGACAGTGTATATTTAACTTTCAGACAGGACACCTGAGCTCGCATGTGTTCCCACTTGCTTCCTTCTAGAATATCATAAAATCAGTGCTGACATTTAGATGACATATTTCCATTTTTTCAGGCTCTGAGATCTCAGTCTATGAATCAATATGTTAAGTGCTGAAGGAGAGGTTCTGTCCTGAATGTGTCAAGCTGACAACCTAAGAAAGGATGCATTCTTTATAAGACTGCTGTATTTTCTTCCTTTAGAAGTACCTTGATAGCAAACCTGGATCTTTGAATAGAGTAATGATTTTGGTTTGTACGAGTCATGGTAAAAATCCATCTTTTCTCCAGAACATTAATTTTCATTAATCAATGCTTTCCTTTGACTTAAAGTCTTCTTTGATACTGCTTACTAAACATGAGTTAATGTTGATGTCCACAATAGATATGTGATGTAATAATCTCATGATGATCATTTTAGCAACATCAGTTATATAACAGTACAATTGAACAAATCTTCATGTAACAACTCGTATGTCTTGGCAATACAGTAGTGAACCAGGCAAACACATGTCTGCCTTCATGGAGCTTATAGTCTGGTCAAGAAGAGTCATTTAACAAGTAGTTGCAGTTGGAATGAGAGTTATATACTGGGAAGTGCAAAATGTCTTGGGAACCTGGAAGAAGAGGAAGTAGCTTACTGAGAAGCTTGTCAGTTGCAAAGAGTTTTTATTTGCCCCTGATATCAACCCTGTGCAGCAGGTTATCCCATTTTAAGTTTGAGAAAACAGACTCCATGAGCTCAATAGACTTGCCCCATACTTGGTAAGTGTCCAAGCCTTTGATTCCAATTCCCAAATGCTTTCCACTAAACCACTGCAGAATAACAATAGCAAGGTAGATGAAATTGTCCTAGATATGGATAAAAGAAGGACTAGTCACCAGCCTACCAAATTCCACCTTAGAAACTCTTCCTAAGATTTATGGTCTCTATTCATCCAACAGAACACACATTAAGAAAGACATTCTTGGTGCTTTTCTGCTTATTCAAACCTTGCACCTGTTAGGTTGCGGGAGGAGCCTACAGTTCAGGTGCTGCCCATGTGGAGCCTAAGAATGGAGTAGCCCTGGGAAAGCACCCAGACAAATTGGCCCCTGGCAAGAGCTTGGCCCAGAATTCCCTTAAGACTAATCAAGCCTGCTCTGAACTGGTGCCATCCATCCTGGACAGAAGGCATGGAATTTCTGTTGGAGGTAGCAGAAGGTACTCTAAGAAGTAAGTGGTAGCAGGCTGATTGAGGAAGAAGACAGAACTCAAAGTACCTCTGATGTGGTGAGTTTCCTATTTTCCTACAGTAGTCCCCAGCCTGGAATCAAGGCAGCCCTATGAAGTCTGGCAGGAGACCTTGGGTGTGCACAAAGAGAATACCAGGAGAAGTCCTCTATGTCTGATTCAAGACGTGCAAAGGGGGTGACTAACCGAGTTTTTTCTCTTCTTTCTCGCATGCCCCATACCCTAGACAGTTCCCCTGTAGCAGCCTCAGCAAGAGTTTGCAGGTGCCTAAAACCCTGAGGAAGGGCATTCTTCCTCTCTAGTCCAAGGAGCCATAATCTCCAAAGGATAGAGGGCACCTCTCTCCGCCCTTCTGCTTAGCCTCAAATGTAGTATAGCTGCAGCAGAGAAAAGTGACTAGAGCCCAGCTTTCTGGCTATACAGAAGACAGAAAATGGATAATTTGGACCTCACTAAAATTTAAAACTTTTACTCTGCAAAAGATACTGTTAAGAGAATAAAAAGACAAGGTACGGAGTGGGAGCAAATATTTGCAATTCATATATCTGATCCAAGGATTTGTGTGCAGAATATATAAAGAACTCTTAAAACTCAACATTAAGTAAACATACTCAATTGCAAAATGGGAAAAGCAGAATTTTGCAAAATTTATATAAGTAGTTCACCCTCACAGCCCTCACAGAGAGAGAGCGTAGCTCCCCACTCCTTGAGTGTAGGTTGTTTATAGTGACTTCCTTCTAAAGACTACACTATGGAAAGGGGCTGGAAGAAAGTCGCTTTACCATGGAGGAACCTGACACTATCTCGGCCAGATGATCAAGGGCCACGTCGACAGTGATAAGTCATGTTAAGAGCATGTACTCTTGATAAGATGTGATGGGAACGGCATTTTCCCCTGTGGCCTTTCTCCCCAGAACCCACCCTCCCAGTCTAATCATGAGAAAAACATCAAGCAAAGAGCAATTGAGGCATGTTCTGTAAAATATCTTAATCAGTACACCTTAAAATTATTATAGTCATCAAAAACAGGAAAAATCTGAGAAACGGTCACAACCAAGAGGGCACCTAAGGAGACAGGATGACTAAATGTAACGTAGTGTCCTGGATGGGATCCTGCCACAGAAAAAGGACATTAGGTAAAACCTAAGGAAATCTGAAGTGTGGACTTTAGTTAATAATCAACACTATTTCATTAATTGCAACAAATGTACCATATTTATGTAACAGGTTAATCACAAGGGGAACCAAGCACAAAGCGTAGGAAGACTCTATTACGTTCCCAAATTTCTTGGAAATCTAAAACTGTTCTAAAAAATAAAGTTTATTTTTTTAAATTACATCAAAAGACAAGAAAATGACAAAAGACTTGAGGGAACACTTCATCAAATATGCATGGCAATTAAGCACATGAAAAGATGCCCAACACCTTTGTTCAATAGGGAAATGCAAATTAAAACCACAATTAGAATTACTACACGATGACTCCTACAGTCCCAGGTGTTAATAACAAGAGGTCTTAGTTGTCATTTTGTGCCTGATGTGCTTACAAGTAAGAGATCACTGCATGTTTTATAAAGCAAACATTCTGGCTTTCTTGCGCCAAGAGAAGTGTTCTGTTCTGGAGAGCTCAGTGAGAAGGAAAACTGTTGCTCCGCCAATCCTGGGTCTTTGCTTACTGCACCGTGTCCGTGTGTGCAGCCTCAGGCGGGGCCAGAGAGAAGAGAGCACAGGAACTGGCGACGTCTTCCTCCTGCAGAGGAGAGGAGGCCACTGAGGAAGCTGTGGCCAGAGTCCTGCCCAGCCGGGGAGAGCTGACCGCTGTAGCCCTCAGCAGCTGCACATGTGATGTGCCTTCTGGCCACGCCTGCCAGAAAATTCTGGATCTTCTCCCAGTGGGTTTAGCCCAGAAGTGGGCACTATACGCCTCATGTACCAAGAAAGGCCCAGCTGACTATACGTGGGAGGCACCCCCTGGACCAGGGTGGGGAACCTGTAGCCCTGGGGCCACATGTGGCCTTCTGGATCCTTGAGTGCAGCCTTTTGACTGAGTCCAGATTTTACAAAACAAGCCTTTTAATAAAGGGCCTGGACTATGTAGTCAGAAAAGGCCTTGAAGCACCTGGGAAGCACGTAGCAGCCTTCCAGGGAGCAAGAGCCCTGTGACACTGCACAGGCCCTTGAGTTGCTGGGTTGTGGCTCTCTCTGGCTTCCTGCTGTTGCTGCTGTCACTGTTCCTGGATCCCCCCATCCCCTGTCCCACCCCTACCCCCATCCTCAATTATCCTCCACTCTGAGTCTTACCTGTGTGATATCTCACACCAGTTGCCTACATCGTGCCTATAAGTTGGGGCTTTTATATCACAGTGCTGATGCAGAGACAGTCATATGGACAGTAGCTTAAAGCCATGGTTCTTGACCTTGGCTGCATATTGAATGAAGCACCTGGGGAGTTTTTAAAATTCCCATGCCTGCTTCTGCCCCAAACTAATTACAACACAGTTTTGGCTGGGTGGAGTGATGGGATCCAAGCATCGGTATTTTTTTTTAAAGCTTCCTAAGTGAATCTAATGTTTGGCCAAGGTTAAAAACCACTGATTCTGGCTTGGGGCAGTGGCTCACACCTGAAATTCTAGCACTTTGGGAGGCTGAGGTGGGAGGATCACTTGAGGCCAGGAGTTCAAGACGAGCAAGAGCGAGACCCTATCTCTCTAAAAAATAGAAAAATTAGCCAGGTGTGGTGCTGGGTGCCTGTAGTCCCAATTACTTGGGAGGCTGAAGCAGGGGGATCACTTAAGCCCAGGAGTTTGAGTCCGCAGTGAGCCGTGATGATGCCACTGCACTCCAGTCTGAGTGACAGAGCAAGTCCTTGTCTCAAAAACCAAAAAAAAACTCCACTTATTTAATGGAAAGCAGAGGAGAGAAAAAGAAGGAGCGAAGTCATTGGGCTACCAATAATAACCAATAATAAGTGTGTAACTGACCCTTCGCTTAGCTCAGTTAGAAAGTTCTTACAGCAGGTGAGGTAAGAGGATAGGAGCAGCAGTAGCAATGGAGAGGTGGGACAGCTTTGAGCGACCATGAGAGGTGGAATCAGCAAAGCTTGGGGACATTGGAGAGTCAAAGAGAGGGGAGTCTAGAGGAGACCAAGGGTTCAGGTTCCATTAAAGCAGTATAAGGAAGGCAGGAAGAAGAGAAAAATAATTTTGGCTGTGGACATATTAGATGTCACGTGCATCTGGAGCTATTCAAGTAGCAGTATCAGACACTCAGAGAAGTGGCCAGAAATATAATTTGGAAATAATTAGCATTAAATGATACCTGAAAGCTTGGGAGTCAGGGAGGTTATCTTGGGGGAGCAGGTGGAGTAGGAAGAACAGAGCCCTGAGGAGCAGCGGTGTGCTTGATGGGAGGGCAGAGGAAAAGGAGCCAGCCAAGCAGACTGAGAATGCAGAAGGAGAGAAGGAGAACCATGAGATGTGTCACAAACAACAAAGACAGTTTCAGGAAGAGAACTCATCAGCAGGTCCGCTGCTGCTGCTATATCAGGTGTGGTGCTTATTGACTTGGGCTGTATGGAGGTCAGTGGGGACTCAGGCTAGACCGTTCTGGCAGGGTGGTGGTGGCAGAGGCCTGACCGCAGTGGGCTGGACAGGGAAATGAATAAAGGAGACAGCAAATATAAATCACTCTTCTGAAAAAATGGCTGTGAATGGAAAGAGAGATACTCAGTAGTAGCTGGAGGAGAATGCGGAATTCAGGGAAGGAGAGTGTGTGTGTGTGTGTTTATAAGCTGCAGTGAAGGACTTAGTGGCAACAGAGAGATTGAAACTCCAAGAGAGAGATGGTTAATTGATACATCAAGGTTCCGGAGTGGGATGGAATGGTACCTAGAGATGGTGGAACTTTGGGCACAAGGGACACCTTTGTTTTATTTACTCTGTGTGGGAAAGAAAGAGAGAGAGAAAGGGAGACAAGAAGGGTGTCTCTAAGGAAGATTGTTTTGTGAAAACATTATTTGAAACTTTCTTCTTCCAAGGCCAGTGTCGGTGCAGTGGGGGCTGGTGCTGCAGTCTGGGCACTGACAGCAAAGGAAAAACGAGACTTTCAGGAACAGAAGGAGCCATGGAGTGAGAACTGAATCCCAAGAAGTGCTGAGTTTCAGAGTTGAAGAAATCAAGAGTGGTTTTCAAGTCCAAAGATTACAAATGGGGCCAAGACTGCCATACCAAGCCAAGGTCAGGTGCCCTGTGGGGTATGCAGGGGAAGCAGGGTGGGGGATCAAAGACATATTAATAAGGGGAGTCCTGGGGGCTGAGGCTCTGTCAGCCATCACTTGGGCCAGAGTCCAGGCAGAAAGTTGAGAGATTGCCTTCTACAGAGTGGCTCTTTCTCTCTGCCCTGAACGAAGCAAGACTTGTGGCGTCTGTTGAGCAAAAGGGAGCAGGAGCTTGCTAAGGAGGCTGGAGAACATTCAAGTTCTAGAATGGCCCCTGAGGAGAGTAGAAAAGGAAACCAGTGAAAGACAAGTAAAAGAGTGGTCCAGATGAAATTGGAGACCAGGAATTGGTTGTGGCATCAGTCTTCATGGTTAAGTTATTGTCTCCATTTGTGCTTGGCCGCCCAGGTGCAGTAGCAAACAAACAGCACTGTGAGCTCGATCCTTTTGCCGGGCAGGTGTGGCAAAAGTCCAGGGCCCCGGGCAGGTGAGGAGACTGAGGAAAGATCAAGCCAAATAGGTGCAACAGAAATGTATATAAACAGGTTGAACGTAGACATACAATTATATAGCTAGTGAATGACTCACAATTATGAAAATTAACCCACGGCTGTTTGCAGATGGCACTTTTCCACTTTCTAAGAGTAAAAGCTCCTGGTTCTTTCACCCAAGAGGATCATCTTCCTCCGCGTTCATTACACAGACCTCACAGTTTCCCCTTCCCTCTCCAAAGGAGCCTGTTTTACTCTCTCTTATTGTTTCTGCATGGTTATCAGATAGACAGAGAAGCAGCTGAAGTTCTAAAAGTACTTTTGCAATGAGTACCTAATATTTAAAGAGCGATTGAATTGCCAGTCATTGAAAACTCAGGGCCCACAAGTCTATATTTTTTGAAGAAAGAACATAGGTTATTTCCAGTGGGCATTTCATTAATGAAGAAAAAGCAGAACTCCACAGACTAACCTGGTTTGACATTTACTTAAAATATGCCAAGTGCTATTTATCTGGATTACCCTATTAGATGCCCTGGCTCTGCTGGATAATTAAAGGGCAGCTGGAAAATGAGGATAAAATTGTGACAATATTTTGTAAGAAGAACTTTTAGGGCTCCCTCTCCTTTATTTAATGAACTTAGTCTGAACTAATGAAAGTGTTATATTGGGGCCAGGCGGATAGAGTAGGGGCAGGTTGAACTCCCTCTTGTTTTGAAAAGAACCTTGTTTATTCTAGTCAGTAAAAACGTTGGAAGGATGGAGGGAAGGATATGAATCTTTTCAGTTTTAATAGAAAAAAATGAATTCTTGGCTCATTCATTCTATTTTATGACATTATATTGCATTATAAAATATGGAAAATGAAACCCTGGGAAGAAAAGAATGCCACCTCCCTATATTTATTGGAAATTAAGACATAAAATATCTTAATGAGAATTTATGAGGAAAAAACCTAGGTAATCTGGGAGAATCTTGCAAAGGATGATGGCTCCTGTAGGCACTCAATATATATTAATATTGTAGATGGTCATCAGAATTGAAATTTGGTTCTCTGCTCCAGGTTTGCTGCCTTCTTTCTCCGACTGTGGTTACCTAAAGTTATGCAACTACAATGTGCAAGGCTTTGAATAGAATTTATATTCCCATCTCTGTGTGGAATGAATTAACCAAAACTACAACATGGCAGATCTGGAATGCTGTGATCCACATCAACCATTAAAAGTGATAAAAATCGCCATTCCTGTTCTCTGGAAGAAATGATGACTAGGGCTGGTGAGGTAGAGATAGGGAAGGTGAGACGGGGCATGGGGCTCTGCCCCAGTTGTGAGTGATGTCATCATGGCTAAGTGGCATGGCAGACAGTCGTGGTTCATGGGGACCCATTTCAGTATAAGCCTGTTGTTCAAAGGCTAGGAGTGCTGACTGGGTACCTGAGTGAGTCTAGATCAGAGTCAAGGTCAGGGGGCAGAGCCATTGGATTTCAAATAAGGTAACCGATGCTGCTGGCAGAAGCAAGGAAATTCAGCATACCTGGGGGTCTGGTGTCAGGAGTTTGAACAGCCTCTTCCTAAAATCGATGAATTCATGGCCCACGTAGTCAACTCAGATGTATGCCTTTACCTCGCCTTGCTTTATCCTTCATTGGGGCTTTAAAAGATCTCATTTACAAAGAGGAGGCAAGCTGTTGTAAGGAGAGGTTCGGGTGTCATGGAAAGTCTAAAGCTTTGGAGCCGGACCAACTCAGGTGAATCTCAGCCTCAGCACTTAACTACCTTCCTGGACTTCAGCAAGTGAACTGACATCTCTAAGATCCTCTTCTCCTAACTGGGAAATAGGGGTAATAATACGTATCTGCCAGGCTGCTGTGAGCATCCAATCAGGTAATGCATGAAGGATCTAACCCACAATAGTTTCTTAATATTTCTGTTTCCCATTCAAGAGTAAACATTCAAACAACCTACGTGATGTAGGTCTGTACTGAAATCTCTCATGTTTCAAATGGGGCAAGTAAAGCATGCCCTTGCCCACTGTCTCAAAATGTGGTTCTCAGATTTGGCCCCTGGACTAGCAGAGCATCACCTGGGAGCTGAGGCCCCATCCCAGACCTACTAAATCAGAAACACCTGAGACAGGGCCCAGCCACCTGTGCTTTTCCCAGCCTTCCAGCTGATCTCGATGCACAATGAAGTTCAGAAGCTTTTGTATTAGGGTCACTCAGGTTAGTACCTCACAGTATACAGCAGGTATAGAGCTCACAGGCCTCAAGTCAACAGCTTATGCTGAGTGCAGTCTTATATTTACCTGCTCTGATACATTCAGTGTTGGTAATACTTTACTTTGTGCTGCACAGTGCTGGTCTCAAGTGAAGTCTGCATCGTGATGGTACCTAAGTCCCAGACTTGGGGAGAACAGTAATTTCCAAAATTGTTTCTACTGTCAGACCCTGTACATATCAGACCTGTCACGTGCCTTAATCAGGCTTGGGAAACAGAACCCATAACCTCTCTGTTGCATGAAGCCATTTGATAGTGGGCACTATCACCTCCTCTTTTCTTCTTCCCAGCTATACTTAGTGACTCAATATCAAAGTGGCCACTGAGTAACTTGGGATGCTTTCAACTGTTGCAAAACCTGAGTCTGAAAAGTAGTAGTAACTATCCACAACCACCCAAAGTATAAGCGTCTGAATGTCCTTGATAGTGTAGCCTGGGGATTTGGGGAGCAAATTTCTGACTTCCGCAGCCCAGAGTAGAGGAGGACCCGGAGGAGACGCTGTCCCACTCTCTACCAGGCACCTGATCCTGCAGGCCTTGTGTAGGGTGCTATCTCACTGTTGATTTTGAAATGACTCCTCAGCAGGTGTCTGTCATGCTCTGGGTTAAGTGCACACCTGATCCCTCTCTCTACTACTCCTTTCATGGGACAGAAAAATAAAATATAGCCTTGAGCTCAAAACATATGCATTCTCAAATGAGCCCCTTTCAACAATGCCCAAGGAGATTTGTAAAACAAAAGTAGCTTTCTCTCTTGTATGCTCAGTGGCCACGAAAGGATAAGCATTGTTCTGTCAAGGTCCAACGCTTGCTAGAGTGATCACTGGAACCTTCAGGGAAGAGAGATTGTGTTTATAATGAGAGGAAAATGGATTAATCAAAACTCTAGCCTTCAGCTGTCAGCACTAGAATACAATATGTCAATTGGAATATGAGGTGGCTTTGACAAGAATATCATCTTGCTTGCTTTAGTCAATCCTATTTGGAGCAACCTGATTTAAGCAATGATTTTCTCTGCAGCAAATGAATGCATACCAAGAAAATCTATTAGCTATGGAAGTTGTGGCATTGATTTTTAAAATAAAATGCTGTTGCAAAAGAAGGAAATCATATTCTAAAATCTCCACTTCTGACACCCTGTGTAAGTCTCAAGAGAGATCTATGCTCAAAGTATATCCCTTTCGTAAGGCACAAATAACTTGTGTGTCTTAATCAACAGCCCATAGACTCCAGTGTATATGATCACCAGCAGTTGGATTTAAATTAAAAATCTAAAACAAAAATTTGTTTAAACTGTCATTACTTCCTGGGTTTAGAGATACTTAACATTTCTGTAAGTTCTTTATGAAATACACTGTGCTACCTACCAATGAATCGATATTAGTAATGCCATCCTGCTGCCCTAAACAAGCATGCAACCATGTCACCAGAGTTAGATTAGGAAACTATTTCAAACTACTTCCTGCTTCACAGCCAGTGTGACTTTCTAACAGTGTTCTGTGACAGGGGAGGGGCCCTATGGATTTGAGACCATCTCTTTCAAATTTTCCAGGCATGAAGGGTATGACATCTGTACCTATTCCAGTATAAGCATATCAATAATCTAAAACTGATCTAGTGACATGTTTGGACGAGTTGTCTTAATACATTACTCAAAGCCAAAATTGAGAAGAAAATAGTTTTTCATGGAATTCCACTTAGAATCCATTTCTTTGGAGTTCTCTTTCACGCCGAGCATCTCCATTCTCCCTAGATACGGTGTCTTCACACAACTCTGAGCCTTACTCTAGCTGATAAGGGCTCTGTCCCTCAGTTTCCTGTATGTAAAGTGAGGATATATACATTGTTCATACTCATAACATTCATATTTCATATTCATAGTTTCTAGGGGAGTAAGTTAAATAATGATGAACTAATGTTGTAGGAGGGACCTAGCCTATAGAAAGTGCTCAAGAAATGTTAGCTCTTATTATTATTCTGCTTATACTGAGCTGCTCCAGGAGGCCTAAGGCTAGATAATTTGAGGTTTCTGTTTCCCCATTTGAGCACTGAAAAGTTGACTTTGTTTCCTAGTAGCTAAGGAAAAAACAAAACAAAGCAAAAAGCAAATCATATTCATAAATATGTGTATATTTTTGTGTGTATATATACACAAACACATACACGCATACGTACAACAGGCGAATTTTTCATTTTAATGGCAAAAGAGAGCTTATAACCCTATATGCAGAAAATCCTTTCTTTGAATTAGGTTCAGTATGAAGTTATGTTTGGGGTGCCTGTATAAAGACTGTTTGGGAACAGTAAATGATATCTTCAACTGGGGCTTTGCAAAGTATTAAATAAAAAAAGGAAGAAGAAGAAAAAAAAAGAAGAAGAAGAAGAAATGCTTTTAAACAAGCTGCTCTTGGGTGAATCCTGTCTGTTTTCAGGTAGTAACTCAGAGAGGACTTTTCTCTAGGAATTTTCTGATGACCTGTGTTAACGCAGGGGAAGAACCTGAGGACTCCAGAGCCAGCCGTGCCTCTCGGAACACAACGTCTGCACCCCTGGGGCACTTCGCTAACATGCAGATTCCTAGGCCCAACTGAGACCTAAGAAATCGGAACTTCCAGGGCAGCCTCTGAGTCTCCTTCTTAAAAATACCCCCTTGAAGCAATTATCATGCTCACTGATCAGAACCACCGAATTTTTGCAACATGTTGACAAATGTGCTTTTCCAAATCCAGTGCCTTAGATGGGCGTTGGGCAGATGCCGAATCCTCTAAATCTGAGACTGAGCTGTGTGGGGGGTCAGAGCAGTTAATGAAATGGAAGAGCCATGTGCTTAGACACGGACCAAGGGGAGAGACACCATTTGCTTGTGATTATTTAAAACCAGACTTCTATTTCTCAAAAACCATTAGCATGGACATGGGAAACTGGGTGTCTGCCGGTGAAGCCAGTAGTCTCCAGTGATAAAAATAGAATCCTTTAAACACTTACTCGAATACGTGGTTGAGTCACTGAAGTTCTGTACTGCTTGGCACAATTTAGGTGCTCAATAAATTTATGTTAAGCAACTGAATACCAAGAAGAACATATCGTAGGCTTAAACAGTAAGTATGACTGTAAAGGCCTATGCACAGCACTATTGGAAAACAGAAACAGAAGGCTTCCCAGAGGAGGTGAGATTTGAGTGACCCTGAGAAAGGAGCGGGACGAGTAGGACAGAGGAGGAGTGACACCCCAGGCAGAGCAAACAGCGTTACAAAGGCACAGACACAACAGAGACCTTGTCTTGTTCAGGAATTCCAAGTAGTTCTATGTGGCAGGAACCCCACAGTCCCACAGAGAAGAGCTGCAGAGGCCAGGGCCAATGACCAAGGACCACTGAGATCTTGCGAGATGATTTCAGGGGTAGAGGCACAAAGGAAGACTGAGCTAGATGCCAAAGTCCTTCGGGAAAGAAGTGCAGTGCCCTGGGAGTTGGCAGAGCCCAGTGATGGAGGCAGGCGACAGGATGGGTAGAATGAGCTTCACTGCTGGGTGATGGGGAACCAGCATCTTACCAGAGCTGATGTGGGAGAATGTGCCACCTTACTCAAGATTGGCCAAATTAGGGAGGAGGGGCCTGCAGAAGATAAGGAACTGGAGACAACAGTCCACAAAGAGGTTGAAAATGTGGGGGAATTATATTCCAAAGGACAGGGTAATTATATTCCAGGGGAATTATATTCCAAAGGACAGGGTAAAAATGGCCAATGGGACACCAGAGGGGTATGAAGAGCTGGAAGAGGGAGAAAATCTGTATGGGGCTCATGGTTCCATCAAGCAGTGTGTGTCTAGGAAGGACAGCCCTGGGAAAGAGTGCCACCCATTTGGCCTTCAGTTCTAAGTAGAAATTCTCTCCTGGGCCTCAGATTCCTGTTTCACTGTGGATGTGAGCAGTCTAGCTTTAGATTGGGGGGTAAAGCCACTTGTTTTGGCCATTGTATACAGTACAATATTCCATTTGCCTATGTTCTCACTTAGTTAAAAAAAAAATGCAATAGTAATCACAGAAGAATCCGGCCCAAATCCTGATTGCTTCTTATGCACCCTATTTTAGGAAGAGTATGTTCTCAAATTTATCAAGACAAAATGAGCACTAACAGGCTGGCTTGTTTTCAGTGCTTTCCCACTCAACAGAAGAGTAGACCAGAGTTAGTGTCTATTCTGGGGAAAATATATCTGCTAAATTCACTAGGATAAATTCCCTGACGAGGAATGACAGAGGTTCCACCCTCAGCAGAGTCTAAGCTATGACCAGTATCCTAGAGGGGAAGACATTTTATCCTTTACTACAATTCAACAGTAATTTTTAAGTTTATAAAATTAGCAGAATGTCCCAAGAATCTATAAAAAATGGGAAGAGACTGACATTAACTGTTTAATTGAGGGGAGTTATGTGTCCCGTGATCAGCAAACATTGTTTCTGAGTCCCAGTGGCCTAAGCCACACGGCAGGAAATGATATCCCTTAAACTTCACTCGTTATTGTCCCTGACGGCCAAGCTGAGCCTCTGCTATTAAAACAGACTCTCACGCAGGGTTGTTTGTTGACAGTTTCGTTCCATTGAGGAGGTAATTGCTGGAAAAAGTACCTGAACTTATGAAGCCTCTACGTGGAATGATCTGGCTTTCATTTGTGCGTTGTGTTGATAGCTATGCCATTAGTTTCACCACCACTGTTTTATCTGGCAAACTGTATTAAACCAAACTATAACGGCAAGTTCTCTGCTTATTTTAGTCAGTTCGCTTTATGCTTATCTGTAGGTAAAGAGAATGTTTTTCCCCAAACCATGTGAGTATAGTCATATCCAAATCTTTGTCCCTGGGAGGCTCCGTGTTCAGTTTTAACCTCTTTCTCACTCCAAAATACCACAGTTCCAATTGTGCGTACTGTTAGCAATTTTGAGGGTCAGAATAAGTTTAATGGCCTAGCACTCTGGGAGGCCGAGGCGGGCGGATCGCTCAAGGTCAGGAGTTCAAAACCAGCCTGAGCAAGAGCGAGACCCTGTCTCTACTAAAAATAGAAAAAAATTAATTGGCCAACTAAAAATATATAGAGAAAAAATTAGCTGGGCATGGTGGCGCATGCCTATAGTCCCAGCTACTTGGGAGGCTGAGACAGAAGGATTGCTTGAGGCCAGGAGTTTGAGGTTGCTGTGAGCTAGGCTGATGCCACCGCACTCTAGCCCGGGCAACACAGTGAGACTCTGTCTAAAAAAAAAGAATAAGTTTAATGGAAAACAGTCACTTTCAGGACAATCTAGGACTTCTATCTGTAGAGTTGAAGTAAGCACAGACAAGCCAATGATTAAATAATCAATAATACTAATTAATTTATTTAAAATATATGTGTAATTAACGTTACACTTTGTCCTAGTGGTTCTCAAACTTCAGCGTGCATCAGAATCAGGACTCGTTAAAACACAAATTGCTGGACCACACCCCCAGACTTTCTAATTCTTTAGGACTGGTGTGTGGCCCCCAAATTTAAAATTCTACAAGTTACAAAGTGATGTTGATTGTTGCTGTTCTGGAACCCACAGAGTGAGAACCTCTCTTTTATCCCAACAACCATCATTTTAAAGTTTCAGTTTATGGTGATAAGGTGATTAAGCCAGAATTTTTTCTCTTTCATTCTTAAAGCTGCTTCTTGAAGTATGGTATTAGGACTACATACATCAGACTCACTTAAATGCTTATGAACAATAAGTGAGACCCATCCCAGACCTCCGAATCAGAGGCCCTGTGTGATGAACAAGCTTCCTAGGTGACCCCTATGAACTGCCCTACAACACTGACTCTCAACCTTGGCTCCATATTGGAATCACTTGGGGAGGTCTAAAGCACACAGATTCCTGGGTTCCAACTACAGAGCTTGTGATTTAGTTGATTTGAATGCATCCTGAGCTTTGTGTAAAAGCTCCCCAGAGAGTCTAATGTACAGCTAAAGTTAAGAACCATTGCCCTAAAAGGATAGCCTAGAAATAAATTCTTCCCAATTTGTCCTTTCTTAAGCTGTGTTTCTCATGAAAATCTGTGGTCCACCAGATATTTAGAAGTATATTTTTCAATCTAATATGGCCAAGAAGTCCTGGGTTGAACAAAATTACTAGGTTGTTTGACACCAAGATGCCTCAGGCCCCCTTAATATGCTCCTTTATATCACAATTCTTCCATGTGACATTTCCCAAACAATTTCACTGAGAAACACTTTTTTAAAGAGCACCCTTCTTAGGGAGAGGCAAAGATATACAATGTATCCAAAATGTAAAAAAAAAAAAAATCTTATGTTGGATGGAGGGCAGGCGGGAGGGGGGAGGAAGTGTAGAGTTACATAATGTGTGCCTTGCCTGGGCCACCTGAGGATTGGACTCGCTAGAAGCTCTGACATGTGGGGGGGGGGGGGGGGGGGGGGGTGGTAGGGGCAATGTATGTAACCTTAACAATATTTGTACCCCCATTATATGATGAAATAAAAGCAAAAAAAAAAAAAGATATTGAACAGAAAAAAAAAAAAAGAAAGAGCACTTTCTTAAATATGTTTCAGAGAACCCTCTAAAATTGTGTGTATGTTTGTATGTGAACATATTAATACATGCATTTGTGTTTTCTGGAAAGACAACCAATAATATTCATCAGATTTTTCAACCAGTTCTGAACATGATCCATGGATAGTTAAGAAATACTCACCTAGAGTATCAGATACATTTTGGGGAGTGAATAAAACCTACAAGGAACATATAAAGGAAACAGAATTATTCCTTCATGATCTGAGACACAGTATATCCACCTGCTGTCTTTGCACTGATACTTGCTAATCCCCTTTCTTTTGTTTTTCAATATCTTCATTGATATAGTATTCACATACTGTAAGATTCACCTGTTTAATGGTACAATTTAATGGTTTTAGTATATTCACAGAGTTGTGCACACTTCACCACAATCTAAGTTGGCAATATTTTCATCCCCTCAAAAGAAATCCCATACTCATTGAAAAGTTACCCCATCCCCTCTCCCTCCCCAGCCCTAGGTGACCATGAATCTACTTTTTGTCTCTATTTCATATAAACGGAATCATACAATAGGTGGTCTTTTGTGACTGATTTCTTTCCCTTAGTTTAATATTTTCAAGGTTCATCTATGTTATAACATGTATCAGTACTTCATTTCATTTTATCGTTGAATAATGTTCCATTGTATGGATATACCATATTTTATTTATCCATTCATCCATTGATGGGCATTTGGATTGTTCTACTTTGGGGATATTATGAATAATACTGCTATGAACATTCACAGCAGTATAAGTTTTGTGTGGACATGTGTTTTCAGTTCTCTAGAACTGCTGTGTCACATGGTAACTCCTTGTTTAACATTTTGAGGAGCTGCCAAATTGTTTTCCTAAGTGGATGAACTATTTTGCATTTCTACCAGCAATGAATGAAGGGTTTCAATTTCTCCACATCTTTGCTGACACTTGTTATTATTTGTCTTTTTTATTACAGCTATCCTAGTGAATATGAAGTGGTATCTCATTGTGATTTTTATTTGCATTTCCCTAATGGTTAATGATATTGAGCATCATTTCATTTGTCTATTGGCCTTTGTATATCTTCTTTGGAGAGCTATCTATTCAAATCCTTTGCCTATTTTTCAATTGGATTATTTAACTTTTTATTATTGGTTTGTTAAGAGTTCTTTATACATTGTGCATATAATCTTTTATCAATTATGATTTACAAATATTTTATCCCATTCTGTATGTTGTCTTTTTACTTTCTTAATATAATATTTTTGTGGAGTATTTTTGATACTGTATTATTTTCAATACAAAAGTTTTTAATTTTTATGTAGTCCAAATAATCTATTTTTTGTCTTTTGTTTGCTTGTCCTTTTTTGGTGTCATATCTAAGAAACCATTGCTTAATCCAAGGTCATAAAGGTTTATTCCTGTTTTTTCCTAAGAATTTTATAATTTAGCTTATACATCTAGTCTCTGACCTATTTTGATTCAATTTTTCTCTGTTGTATAAGGAAGGAGCTCAACTTCATTCTTTTGCGTGTGGATATCCAGTTGTCCCAGCACCATTTATTGAAAAGACTATTCTTTCCCCCCATTGAATTGTCTCGATACCCTCTTCATTCTTTTGAAAATTAAGAGACGTAGACAAAATAGTAGCATTCTCATAGATTAAAAATTCACTGAGAACCAGATAAGGTGGATGTGTATGCTGAATACTGTTAATGTCCAAGAGCAATTTAAGAGCCTAATTCAGCACCTATGGGACATTGATTAAGTACTTCCTCTGTGCAGGCCTCTGGGATAGAAAAGTTAATTCACCACAATTTCTATATAATCTCTTAGGTTAACAAACACATATTGCTCTGCAGTAACTTTTCTAATAGAGATATGCACAGGGCAAAATGGACACATAGTAGCCCAAGTGCTTAACTCTGCATGTGGTATAATTTGGGCTGAGCCTTGAAGGTGAGAAAGGCACTCCAGGAGAGGAGAAAGGGCAGTGGCATGGAGGGAAACGATCCGCAGGGACTTGTACCAGACTGGAGGCTTGGGGAGTGACTGTAGAGCGTGGGGAGTAGTTGGAGATGACAGGGAAAGGCCATCAGATTGGGAAGAGGTCTGCATACCTCCTGTGGAGTATGGGCCACAGTCTACAGGCAGGAGGCAGCCCCTGAGTGGATTTATGGGAAGTGGATTTTTGGGCAGTTGCTGAGCCTTCTTTGGGAATCTGACTTTGACAAGAGATGATCCTAAGTGTGACATCATTGACCAAGAATCATAGACTTTGCATTCTCTCCAAACCATGTTTCAGGTGTTTACATTGTTTCTTAAATGGGAAATTTTCCACTATAAGGGTCCCAATCACAGTTCAAGCTTTCTTTCTTATACTAGGGCCCCCATAAAATAAAAGCCTGAGGAAGATAAAATAATAACTTCTCATCAGAGGCCAACCAATACTCATCAGTTTGAGAGTCAGTCCCTATAGTAGTTATCCTTCGGAGAAAAGTGATAATAGCCCTTGTTGAAGCTATAGGGGCGCCATAGCTCCAGAGACCCTATATCTCACTCCTGTTGCTACAACAGCTGAAAAATATCCTTTCGTTGCAGCAGCAGTCATGGGATAGCCCTGAAAACAGTAAAAAGTGTTTTTCTTACGCTAATGGAGTCAGGACACAGACACCTACCTGTAACTCTTTCTACTGCATATGCCATCTGTGTCCCTGAACACTGTAATGGTATTTGATGATTCCTATTATTAGGACATAGGTTTTGTGGGTGTGCTTAATTGAAAAGGCCTCTTGAGGAAATAATCTATAATGTCCAGGGAGGAAAGTCTGAGTGCTGTTGTTTGTAAAACAGAGCAAGAAAATGTTCCTAAACACTGCAGGAGAGAAATATAACAGCATCTTCAAAATTAGTGGTAAGGAGGGTAGCATAGCAGTGAAGTATTGGAGCACAGTTATACTATCTAAATTTAAACTCGGTGTCTGTCACTTACCAGCTATGTGATCTTGGGGAACTATTTCTCGAGCATCAGTTTCTTGATCTGTAAAGTAAGGATAATAATGACACCTACCTCATAAAGCCATTGTAGTGATTAAGTGGAACAATCCATGCAAAAGGCTTTGCTACCCAGCACAAATTAAGTGCTCAATAAATGATCACTGCTACTATTACTGGGCCAAAGAGATTTGTGTTTTCACTTCAGAAATCAATATAGATCCAGTACACAGAAAATAGTCGTGTGTATTCATTGTGTGTAAAAGCTTCAGAACTGAGTCCTTGGCCAAACCACACGCTATGCACATTTCACCCTAAGCAACGTGCATTAACTTCTGAGGAAATTGTACTGTTCTTATCTCACTGCCAATGATATTTTTAAAACATGTCCATTATTATAGGAACTCAGCTATATTTGTTTATGATGATTTGTGTATTGTTGAAGAGAAAAGCTCCCAGCATTTGAGACACATGAGGAGGACTAGCTTTAGCTGAAGTCTGTGGTTTCTCCAGAAAATTCATCCTAGGTTGCAATTACTACACAAGTGGTAGGCATAAGCTGTATAATTAAGGAAGGGATACATTAACCAAAAAGTTATGATGATAAGAAAGGGGAAGATGATGTGTAATTAACCTTTCCAACAGTTAACATCAGTGGTTACCTAAGCCTCTTTCACAGATCTGCTCATTTGAAAAGCGTTGAGTTTTGCTGTTACATTTTCTTAAATATTTAATTTGCCTGCCTGCAGATAAAGTGATTTGCTCTTCATATGTTTTTTTTTTGAACTATAGAGCTCTGCTTTCACTATACCAACATTCACAATTATATTTTATTACATTAATTTTTAAAGGAGCTGATTTTTCTCTGGATTCTCTAAATATAAACTAATATCTGATAAATATTAATCATAGGGATGTCAGCCTACTGTTTGTGTATTATTGAAGGATGAGCTTGAGAAGGGGAATTTTAGGTTCTGTAAGAGCCAAGTCTCAGTGAGTGGATGATAGGACAGGCTAGGCAGGAAACAAGCAGACAGAGATACCAGGGAGACCTCTGAGTCTGGACAGGTGTGAGCAGAGGGTAGTGGGGAGGTTTGGTATGACAGAGGTCTAACCATGACCAAAAGCAAGGTGTTCCAGGAGCCAGGCAGAACAGACCATTTGATATTATAAAAAGAAACCCAAGACCCCAAAATCTGAGAAGTAAGCACATTTATTTAGTCATTGCAGAATCTTCTGGAAGGCCCAGGAACAGGAAATGAAGCAGATGTCCACAGCATAGGTTGGTTGGTATCAGGAAGATTCCATGGCAGGCCACAGAGTCTTGGCCCAGAAGACCAGCAGGCAGGATTCAGGACTTCAATCCCGGAAGGAGACTCAGGAAGAAAGCTAAGACCATAGTTCATGATGAAACAAGCAGAACACCAGTCAGGAAATCAGGAGAGAAATGCAAGGATATGGGATAGGGAGAGAAGGCAAGAGCCAGACACTGGGGTTCAAGGGCAGAGCAGGCTAAGTTGCAAAACTGATGCTCTTCAGCCACTAAGGCACTGGCTAGAGGACCCTGACCAGGACCAACATTATCCCAAGTTTAGAGCATATCGTACCCATAGGTTCAAGTTAAGTCAGGGTTTCTCAACCCTGGCATTGTTGACATTTTGGATCCAGTAATTAATTCTTTGTTGTCCTGTTCATCATAGATGTTTAGCAGCTACCTGGCCTCTGGCCATTAGCACCAGTCATGCCAATTAAAAATGTCTGTAGCCATTACTAAATGTCCCTTGGGGGATAACATTTCCCCTGATTGGGAACCACTGGGTTCAGTGGGCACAGCTACCCAAGTTTGAGGAACACCGAGGTGAAAGCCAAGTAAAAGATTAGACATTCAGAGCTTCTGTTTTATTCTTAATGTTGATGATTAAATTTGTCTTTTCCATACTTACCATCTAGACTTCCCAGAAGAACTTCCTTCCGATTCTTAAGCACCAGGTCCTTTCTGATCATGTTTGTCATTTTTCTAGACTCTTTGGTAGCGTACTGGTAGGAAGTAACTACAGTATTCAGTGTTTTTACTAAAAACAGTTACATACAGTTACGTACATGTTATTTACAAGGTAATAGTTACAAATACATTTGTTTGTCCATTTGACATAAATACCTGGATGAAAGAAGATGTTCTGTTCTGAAGCATTGTTGGCATTGTCTAAATATTAATGTAAGTATGATCTGTGTGGAACTCTATCCTTGGTTAGGTGAGTCTGTGATACCGGTTTTTTCCCATCAGTGCCTATTTCTGAGGTATCAGCTAAGGCTTCTGAAAAGCTTGCAGGTTCAGAAATGTCCATCCCTCTTGCTAGCTGGTCATTAATGCTTAAAATGGCCAAGGATCAGGTGGCAATGGTGGTAAGTGTAGCTCACCCTGCCCATCGGGGGAATTTTCCATAACCCTCCTCTTCAGTCAGTTCTCTCCATTGGCCAAAATCAATGGACGGAAGGACTGTGCTAAAATTATAATCTGGAAGGGTGACACATGGAATCTGAACAGCACTGGCATCTTTCCTGGCCTGGGCGTGTTCTAGGTTGCACGCCTTAGCATCTGCCATGTAGATTATTTGATAGATGAGAGCCTGTCACTTGGCTGCCACCCTGGCATTGGGCAGAGAGAGGAGAGCCGCCCGTTAACAATTGGCCACAGCAGAAGCATTTAAGCAACTAAGGTCGGGATGTGGGAGAGGTGTCAAGGGACCAGAGGAGGCACAGCTCATCCCTAATGCTGGCACCAAAGGAATTCTTGACACAGACCCCCCTCACTAGTTCCTCATCTGCCCCTGCCCCTTAGCCTCTTAGGCAGAGAGGGTAAAGGAAGGCCAGCTCTCCCTGAAGGCCAAGGCCTTCCACAGCCTCCAGTCCCTCTGGGGAATAGACTGCAGCCAAAAACCCAATCCCCTGGGGTCTGACCCCAGCCCACATCTGAAGGTGGTGGTGGACCCCAAAAGAAAGAAGAGAGTGCAGGTAAATGTCAAACAACACTTGACATTCTAGTTCGTAAAAATATTTCGCCTGCAGAACAAAACCATCTGTGAGCACACTGTGGCCCTAGGCAGCCAATTCTGACCCCTGTTAGAACATCCCAGAATAAGAAGGCCGGAGGATTCCTTCAGAATAGAGAATAGTTTGACCTAAAAGGAACTGTGGCTCTCCCTCAATAACAAGAAATGTGTGCATGTATTTTTAAAAAGCATGTTCTTTATTCTCCCTTTAAGTAAATATATATTTAAAAAACAGATGCGTGACTTGACTTTGTGACTCATAGAAAACAATCCAGTGGCAACGCCCCCCAGCCTTGGAGCAACAGCAAAGAGGCACTTGGCCTCCCCACCCCGCATCCTCCAGCCTTTTATTAATAAATGGGCTAAATGAAATGGCTGCATGAATGAGCTTTTGAAAAAATGACAGGTGAGAACAGCCAGGTGGGCTACATTTTGGATGGCAGAATCTCAGGCTGTGCCCTTCTTAAAAAATCATTTGATTATTTCCTGTGTTTTCAAAAACACGTTGCTCTTTATTCATCCTCCTGTCCTTATTTACATATGTTTGGTTTGTGTGGGCATCGGGATCTCAGAAGGATGCTATCAACTCCACTGGGGAATATTTTTAGCTTTTTCAATGTAGGGCTCCGTGTTCACAGCATCTTATTTGTGTTCCCATGATTGCTGCTAACAAGTATCCTTTACAAACATCTGCACGGTGGGGATCTGGGGGGCGGGGCCTGAGGCAGATGAGTCTAACATGGCCAAGAGAAGGGTGCTGGGATGATAGTCATGACACACACGTTCAGAGATCAACGTGCCTTAGTCCAGGTCCTGTAAATCAGTTTTAGATCATGGCATCTCCTTAACCATCCGCAGAGCAAAGCCCTTTAGGGAGAGAGGAGACCTTGCCACCTGCCAAGCCACCTGAGTGACCCTGAACCTAAACTCTCCATCCTCAACTGGAAAATGAGAGATAATTGGAATTTCTGAGATTCTTTCCAGTGTGACATTCTAGGACTCAATATGATTCATTATTGTATTATTTGATCTAACACTGTATGTGACTTAAATGGAATAGATGCCTAGAAAATTCACAGGAAAGGTAGGAAGCATCTTCAAACAAAGAAGATGAATTTGCAGCTTGGTGCAGTGGCTCATACCTGTAATCCTAGCACTCTGGGAGGCCAAGGCAGGAAGACTGCTTGAGGTCAGGAGTTCGAGACCAGCCTGAGCAAAAGTGAGACCCTGTCTCTACTAAAAATAGAAAAAGTTGGCCAGGTACAGTGGCATGCTCCTATAATCCCAGCTACTTAGGAGGCTAAGGCAGGAGGATCCCTTGACCCCAGGAGTTTGAGGTTGCTGTGAGCTAGGCTGACGCCATAGGCACTCTAGCCCAGGCAACAGAGCAAGACTCTGTCTCAAAAAAAAAAAAAAAAAAAAAAAAAAGGAGAGAGAATGAAGATGAATTTGCTTATTTAATTAGATCTACATTGCACCAGGACCTTAAAGCATTCTCATGTTAGTTAATTTAAGTAATGTCTTCTTTCCTCCTCTTTTTGTAGTACACGATTATACCAATAAGTCAAGTGCCTAGAGGCAAAATAGTATACATAAACATAAACCTCAACAGACTGGTGAATAATAAAGTATTTGTTGTGATTTTAGACTTCCATATTTGCAAAGTGCTACTAAGTTGTTTTATGAACCAGTTTAATGTGGCACTTGGCAAATGAGAGGATGAGACACTCCCATGGTTTGGGAGTGATGGGAGTCATGGCGGTTTCTGGAACCTCTTTCAAACTGGAAATTAGGGAGGTTGTGAGAGGATTGAGTTGTAGCGTTGAGCAGGCTGAGTCACCCAAGGCAGCCCCCTGCAGCAGGATGTCAGGGGGTTCAATGTGCCTTCTTAGAAAAGTCACCCACATTTGATGTCTCTAGCTCTTAGTTTATAAAATTGGTATAATAAAAAGTATTATCCCAGTTAATTGTTGCCATCATGTTTTTTTCAAGAATTTTCAGAATCCCAGATGTTTAAAAAGTGATAAATGAATATATAATGTTCATATTAGTAAATACACTCTAAAATTTGTGTGTGTGTGTGTGTGTGTGTGTATGTATGCTAGCCTATATGCTTAACATATCTGATTTACTTCTTATACTTAGGTTCAGTGGTCAGAGAAGAAAAAGAAAAAGTAGTATTAGACATGACATTCTACCTTCTTTAAGACAAAAAGAATTATACATACAACTCTTCAAAACTGTTGGCTGGTACAATCTTTTGGGAATTTATACATTTATTGCTTTGTTATAGAGCATGCAATTTGTTACTTCTTATGAAGAAAATTCAATATTGAATTTTCATTTAAAGTCTTCTATACTTTATTCCAGACATCTGAAATAAAGTTGGGCTTTCTTCTCCACTGTCTTTTCTTTAGCACAGGATATCAGAAGTGTTGCTGTTTCCATGCTTTGTACTTATAAACTAATGTTAGACTAAAAATGAATTCTCTAAAATAGCATCTGTGAGAGTTAATAGCTCCTGTGGGTGGCCCATATGATAACTCTACCATCACTTGCTGTGTGATATTTATAATTAATACTCTCTCCTTTCCAGCCAACAGTTATACAGCTTAGTTTTCTAACTGTGGAAACAAGGAGTGAGTTTTCACACAGGGGTATTATTGTTTTTACTTCCCTGGAACATGGGGATTTATGAAAAGAAAGTAATTTCCACTGGCCCCTGGCTTCCTGCCAACCCTGTGGGTTCCACTGTTATCTTGCCTCACTTGAGGGAGGATGAGAAGACACACCTCTTTGCTTGGGGGATAGTAAATGGTGACTAGATCCAACATCTCCTCTCTCTAGAAATCATTCAGATCAGTAAAGTTCAAGATAACAAAGTAATATATTCTAATCCCAACTCAACTTCATAGCCTCATTTCCTACTGGGTCACTTGGAAAGCCAAGCAGAGGGTTTGGCTGGCATGTTCCCTTTTAAACACAGCTGCCAATGCTACCTGCAGAGCAGGTGATGGTAAGACGCCAGGTAGTACCTAAGCAGCCAATTGTAAGTAGTTAGATTGCTGAGCTCTGTGGTGATTCCCTCTGCCCTAGCCAGCGAGTACACAAACTGTTGGAAAATAGCCAGCACCCTCCTGACTTGTGGCTCAGTCAGAGCTGAGCTTGTTGCTTTCTGAGTAGATGCCCATCAAAGCTTTGGCATAAGAGGCTCAGGAAGAGAAAGCCGGGCTGCATCTTCAACCTGCAAAGCCAAAGGATAACGTCACGTTTTCATCATTTCTCTATTCTATAGTCCTTGTACAATAGTTTTTGCCTCTATTAAAGGATGGCATTGATCTCTCTGTTCAACTTCCCCTAGCATAGACCGTAGGAACAAAGGACAGAATTCCAGCCACACAGAGATTTGCATGCAGGACAGCTACAACACAGATTGTTCCTGTTTCTTGGCCTGAATGGCCAGGCAGGCTGGCTTCTTTACTTCGGGCTGAATTAAAACCAGATGCCTGCCTGCCAGTAATCTCCTCGGGCAGCTGAAAACTGCCGGATGCCTGAGCGTACCAAGGAAGACATGAAAAATAAAGTTTTTGAATACATTTGATGTGGTCCTCTAATTTTGATCCTATTAATTTTCATTTACCCCTTTCTGGAATCCAGTTTGCAGATTTGATGTGAAGGTCCTCAAGTAGTGAATTTTATGGCTCTTCAAAAATCTTACCGGCTGGCTGTAGAGCTCTTCTTTTTTCAATCAACTTGACAGTTTCAGAATAGAAAATTACAGATAAATGAGGAAAAGGTGCCAGGTCAGTACATGTAAAACCATGGTGATTGAATGACATCAAGGGTAAGTGATCTGAATATTCTCTTCATCTCAGCATAAAATTGAATATATAACAGCTGTGTAAAAATGACTGCTGCTTCCTAGTGTCTCAGTATTTCAATATCCTCCACTACTTTTCAGGATTCCTCGTTTAGTTTGAGAATGCTCTTGAGATTTATCTAGCACCCTTCTTCCAATCACTATGGGCAGTGCTTGGATGATAGGATAGACCCATCCATTTATTCTAGGCAGTTACTTTGGATAAAGCTGTGCTATAAAGCTGTTGCGTCACTACAAATCAAAGCCTCTATGTCTAAAATGTTATTTAATAATGTTCAAAGCTGTAAGTGGAACCTAGTGGTTCAAACTCAGAGCTAGGAGCCAAATACTTTGAGTTCCTCACTCAGCCCAGACACTTTTACTTTATGGTATGACTTCCGATTGTCTCTGTGTTCAGAGGGAACTGGAAATCTAAGGCCAGTTTGACAAAGACAAAAATATCTGCGAGATCCTGACATTGAAATCATTTCATCTTAAATTATATGGCTGATATATGCTTTCTACTTTGTATTATTCCTCTTCTATTTCTTCTATAAAATGGCTGCAAGAAAACATCTAGCTGTTAAAAAAATGTTAATATTCCCAAGTAGAAACTGATCTGTAAAATTTAAGGTATTGAAGACCAGAGAGCCTCCCAAACTTGGAACTAAATTTTAGGCCTGTTTCTATGTTTTAATGAATTGCATAAATCTCAAATAATTAAGAAATTTTCATTTTTTCCTTCAGTCCAAAGTTTCTTAATGATTAGCCTTATGTTGAAATCACATTGGAAATTCACCCTTTCCAAACAGCATGTTGGTAGGAAATGTCAAGAAGTTTTTTATTACATTTACTCCCCAAGTGTCTACTCTTCCTGTAGTGTACCTAAGAATTCCAGGGCAATCCATTTAATTATTTAGAATTGCTTAGAGATGGGGACAGTGTGCAAGGAATGCCTTGTTTCATTTTGATGATCAAAACCTCTGAGAGGACCCCAATCCTGGAGTGTCTTGCTATAACCCAGTGCTTTTACGAGACAGCCTTCCTTCCAAGTCATCCATTCTAAGTGGCTCTTCCCATCCACTTCTTCCAGATAACTCCTGGGTAACACCCACTTCACTAACGTAAGTTTCCCAATATTTGTCTTGCTGACTGGGAGTGAAGTTCAAGTTGAAGTTCAATTCCATTTTGAAAAATTTATGTTGACCTTAGCAGAGTTTTGAGAAGAGTGTTTAGCTATCAAGTCCCCTTCCCCCGCCCCATGAGTCTTATTTCTTTTTCCGCTGTGCATTTGATTTTACTACAAGTTTCAGTTTAAGAATCTTTTGAGCAATTGTTACCATTGTAGTATAAGAGAGACGTTGCTTTTACTATTCATAAGAATGGTCATAGATTCAGAGCTAATTAGAATTGTAAGTAAATTTAAAGTCTACCTTCTGCAACACCATCTGATGCTTGAATCTACTCTATATTATAGGCAGATTTGATATCATGTCTTATAAAAAATCTTCCCTGCAATAGTCCTAAGAAGTTTACAAATACCTTATGGGGATCTATTGGTTTCCACTTTACAAAAAATATTCAAGACACCATCATTTTTAGCCTCTACAAGGGGTCCCAGCTTCTACTTTTCACCCCTTCCCCATAATTTTTCTCCACATAGCAGCCAATGTGATGTTTTTAGAAGGTAAGTCAAGTCAGATCCTCACAGTGACTTCCTGGGACATCCAGTCCCTGTAAGACAGACCTTGGGCCCCCTCTTTAGACTCCTCCATCTCTGCCTTCTCACCTCTTGTCACTGTTCTTCACACAACCTGTTCATCTCTCAAGCCCTTAAGTGGGCTGGTTCATTCCTACCTCAAAGCCTTTGTAATTGCTGGTCCCTCTGCTTAGAAATCTCTTTCCCTGAGTCTTCACTCACATGGCTCAGGGTGCAATTCAATGTCAACTCCTCAAAGAGGCTCTTGCAGAGCCGCGAATCTCTATCCCATTAACTTTTTTTTGTTTGTTTTCATCACAGAGTCTGTCACTGTCAGAAGTCACTTGTTTGCTTGCGTACTGTCCTCCACTCCGTGTAAGCTCCAGACACACAGGGACCTGCCTCTGCTTCAGGGCATTCACCATGCACGTGGGCATTTGAACGAATGAGAAGTTATGATGCAAGTTTTTATAAAGCTTGCTTCTAGCCACACGAGAGTGGAAACAAACTCCTGTTTCTATGAATATGCCCTAATGTTTCTGATCCCACAACCTTGCTCACATGCTATCCTTTACCTGAAAGGCTGTTCGTCTTGCTCTGGTTAAACCCTAGCATCCAAAATCAGTCCAGCTGCCTCGCCACTAGGAAGCCTTTCCCAACCTCCTCAGGCTGTGTTAGGTAATCAGTTCTCAGCATTTTAATATTATCATGCCCTCTGCAATCTCTACCATTTTTTACTTTAAAATGTTTAATGGACAAATAAAGATTATCTTCAAGGTGTACAAGGTGATGATTTGATATTGTTTAATGATTACCACAAATTAACACATCCATCACCACCCATGCTGGACATTAGATCCCCAGAACTTGTTCATCTTTTAATCTTTTAATTGTACCTTTGATCAATATCTCCCCAACCGCCACCCCCATTGCCCTGCCCTCTCTCTCTTTCTCTCTCTGCTTCTATGGGTTTGATTTTTATAGATTCCACATATAAGTAAGATCAGACAGTATTTGTCTTTCTGTGCCTGGCTTATTTCACTTACCACGTTGTTTTATAATTATTTGGTTGCTGGGCCCTTCCAGGACACTAGGATCTACTACGGGGAAGGGACTGTGAGATTCATCTTTATTTTCGCAGCCAAGAGCTCACCACCCGGCCCCTGGACAATGAAAGTTTGCTGAAGGAGAAAGGAACCTTAAACTTCTGACTATAGTTGACTGTATTGCCGAAATACCTGTGTGTTCTACAGATGGAAACCATTAATATCTTAGTCTACATTTCACTACTAATTATTATTTAGTTACACCTTCAGAGTTTAAAAAAAAACTTCATAATCCAGTGTCTCACAATTTGAACTGTTTTCAACACAAGAGGAATGTGCTTGTTGCTATAATTTAAAAAATAATCTGAGTGGATAATCTGAGTGGTTGCTATGGACAACCACAAATAATCCACAAACCTCACTTTAGAGATTAATTACACCAAACACTGGATCAAAGCTGCTAACCAATAAGGAACTATATTAATATGAGTTTAACATCTGTACATTTTCCTTCCTAACAAAAATATGTGGGAGAAAGGGAGGAAAAAAGGAATTATAAACAGCCCAAATGTTGGCTAATTAGCTCTGGAATAACTGAGAACTGCTTAAATTTGTGTTAGTCATTTCTTGCATTTCTTTAGGACTATCAAGTCCATCTTGGGGAATGATAAGCACCACTAAGGAAATAATAAAATGCTCTCTGCTATTTTTTTCTCTATTATGTGGGAGGAAAATAAAGTTAACTCAGTTAACAATTTAGATAAAACCAGAAAGAAAAATGGCAGGGATTTAATAATGTTCTTTAATTGAAACAAGTCTTTTGCCCTAAGGGAGATGATACCATTTAATGAAGTATTTTTCTGACATTCTGTTTTATGTGATTGGAGGTACCTGCTGTGAATAATAAGTCATTTGTTTTGTTGGTGTGTTTCTAAAATTTCTGGTGTATTGTCTTCCCAAGCAAAGCAACTTTGTCTCCATAATTCTGTTTTCCTTTGGCGATGGTTTGAATAGCTTCTGGAACTTACTTTTGGAGATGTGACTTATTCACTCAGTTACTATTGAGAGCCTGCTGCGTGTCAGCCACTGGTTTAGGTGCTGAGTGAGATACATCACAGGGTTTATATGTAATGAGACCTTTCCCCAGAACCAGCATAATGAAAAAGGCAATTCCATTTTTAAATTCATAAGTATTTTCACAATGAAATGTGATTGCAGACACAGAAAGGTCAATAGTTTTCTGCAAAAATAAAGCTGTTCATAATTAAATGTGAAGGAGGAAAAAAAAACCGTAAAAATAAAAAAAGGGGGCCGGGCTCATAGGCTGACGCCTGTAATACCAACATTTGGGGAGGCTGAAGTAGGAGGATTGCTTGACTCCAGGAGTTCAAGACCAGCCTAGGCAACGTAGTGAGATCCTGTCTCTACAAAAAAAAAAAAAAAATTTTTTTAAAAGATAAAAAGACAAATAGTCTTTAGTCTTTACTCACATCTTCACATTTAGTATGCTCACTGTTTATCTGTTTATAAAATCATAAATTATACTAGATTTTCATGTCATCACCTATTAGCACAAAAATAACTTTAAAGTATAATTTGACCTAGCTGTATTATTTGAAATATATGCACTAATCTCTGATGAGACAAGAGCACGACATTTTGCTCATGAATCCCTGTAAACCTTAAGGCATTTTATTAGCCACAATTTTAGCATGAACAGTATATAATAAATGGCTGTGCAAAGGTTGTTTAGCGAGTTTAGACGCTCTCAGGAAAAGTACCCATCTTTAGCAATCTTCCATGAGCCTTACTCCTTACACTGTATTTCCCTTCGCCTGGGGTTGATGTTCAAAAAACCATGCTAAAGCACTGTGTAAGGCCAGACTGGCTGCAACGTGAGATTATTCTGGAGCTGCAGGATTTTCCATGGGATATATTCTCTTCCCATACAACTAGGTAAACTCAGCTGCGGTTCAGCTCTGAGGCTGTGAATTGTCACCGGAGTGTTACTATCTCAAAGCTTCCTCTGTTTGATTCATTGGGCAGATTGTTTTACATAATCAGACAATTCAGTTATGCCTCCTCAGGGCCAGGAGAACTTGAGGATATCTTCTGAGAGCCTGGATTTGCTTAATTCTGAGAATCTTAAACTGATTATATCTATCCTAAAATTTAAAAAAAAGTCTTAAAAGCACTGTAATAAAAATGGGAGAGAATGATACTCAGTCATTGGGAAAAGAGACTCTTAAAGAAGAACAAGCATTTCCTTTCCCATTTTCCTCTCACTATGTCTGCAGACTAACACTCCTAGGGCCCAGGGATATTGAGTTTGATATAAATTCACAAATAAAAGTGAAAGGAAATCAATGCCTAGAGTTCATATTTCATTGCTCCTTTCTAGTACTTTCCACACTAATCATTTGCAAACTATCCATACCATTGATGAAGTATTCATCATTTTTGCCTCTGATCTAGTTAGAAAATGAGTCTAACTTTCCACTGACACATGGAGTAGACCATGAAACAGTACGTGCTTTGCCCAAGAACAGGAAGTCACTGCATGAAAACACTGAGATTAAAACCTCTAATATGACATTTAAATGAATTTGAGACCATTTTCTGAAAGTATCCCGGGGCATAGCATTACAGCAGAGTCTCTCTTAATCTGCTCTATTTAATCAAATGGCCAAACTAACCAACGCTCACCATTCCCTTCCGAAACATCCTGATCATTTTACTGACCAGAGCATACTGATCACTCAGGCCTAAGAGGATGATCACTCACCTCCTCCTCCCTCCAAATGCAGTGTTTCATTATTACTAAGAGTCTGTTGTACTTGCTCCCCAACCTGTTTATGCCAGTCGAGGTTATTATAGTTGTGCAACTTAATTCAATAGTATATAAGCCCATGAAATGTGGTACAATACAAATGGGTGGTTGTTTTTACGAAAACTAAAGTGAGTGCTTCAGAGATATTCTCTAAGGGTCCCTGGCTTAAAATTGTTTTCTCTTTTGAATTAGATATAGATATGGCACCTTTAAAAGACTGGAGAGAGAAGGATTATAAAAATCAGGACAGATCCTCACATAAATTGCTTAGCAAAAGTCTTTAAGGACCCATTTCACTTTGAAGGTATTATAACTGGAGATTGTAAATGATGCATTTCAGAGTATGGTTTATGAAAGAAAGATAATGTGGAATCCTAATAGTCCATATCAAAGAAATGAGTGATGCCTTGCCTCCTCTTCCCTCCCCCTACAAGTAAACTATTGGAAGATGCATGTGCATGTATGCATCTTACATTAAAATGACATTTTAAAATTATGTATTATATTTTTACTGATTTTATCAATTAATTTTTGTATTAGCTACTAACTACTATTTTCACTCGTGGCAAATAATTCAGTTTTACTACAGAGCAAGATAATTGAGTACATAAGCTCTGAGACAGACATCCTGAATTCCAGATTTGACACTTCCTGCTATCTGTGACTTTGGGCAAGTTGCTTAACTACACTGATATTCTGTGTCCTTATTTGCAAAATGATGATAATAGTATCTATTTCTTAAATTTGTAAAGAGGATTAAATGAGAGTTGGCATAGTGTTAGTGTCTGGCAACATAGTAAGCCCTTAATAAATAATATCAATTTATATATTATTATTATAGCAAAAATTGCAACCTAGATATATTAATCTAGTTGACCATAACAAAATACCACACACTGGATGGCTTAAACAACAGAAGTTTGTTTTCTTATAGTTCTGGAGGCTAGAAATCCAAAAATCAAGGTACCAGCAGAATAGATTTCTGGTGAGGGTTTTCTCAGCTTGCACACGATGCCTTCTCACTGTGTCCTCAAATGACATTTTCTCTGTGACCATGTGAAGACAAGGAGATCTGGGGTCTCTTCCTCTTCTTATGAGGGCACCAGTCTAGTTGGATTAGGGTCCTACCCTCATGATGTCATTTTACCTCATTACCTCCTTAAAGACCCTTTTCCAGATACTGACACATTAGGGCTTCACCATATGAATTTGGGGGAGACCCTATTCAGTCCAAATACTAGGTACATTTATATTCTACATGGAAATAATGGAACCTAGAGTAGCTTTGGGATGCAGAAATGACCTGTCATGAAGAGTGAACTCTCTCTTCAAAGAGAGAACAAGTTTCAATCCACAGTTATATAAATTTGAAATGAAGTTGAGTGAAAAAAGACTGACTCCCAGATTCCTAGCTCAAAGAATTGGGTGAAATATGATGCTCTGAAGCAAGAGGGGGAAAAGAGGAGGAGAAGTGAGTTCAGAGCAGATGCCTGAGTTCTGTTTAGGATACTTTACTTTGAGTTGCTCGTGGGATATGAAAGTGAACGTCACCTGTAGATAACCGGAAATGCAGTTCTAGAAGCCCAGGGAAAGAAGTCAGTGCTGGAAGTGGTGATGTGGAAGGTATTATCCATAGGTAAGAGCTCAAATCAAGGATCAAACAATATCCTAACATTTCAGGCCTTCGAAAAATACCTTACAGACATTCTTTTTAAGTTTTACTTCATTTGCTAGTAATAAATAAAATTTGTTTGTACTTGAAATTTGTGTAGAAGATTTTCCTCTGCATATTCTATGTCCAGCTGATATAAAAGCCTTAATAAAACTATCTTTCCTAAGGAATATAGACTTCAGGATGCTTTTATATATCCTTTTACATGTTAATGTCCATTTACATGTATTATAAATCTGTTAGTCTTATTTGGTTTATTTTTACCATATGATCAGAATAAAGAAAACATCTTATGCAGGCATTCCCATGAATAAACAAAGCCCAGGTAAGGGAAGAAAGAGTCACCAGTGACTCCTCCTAAAAATTTGCATGTTTAGGACATTGAAAGGGAGAGACCCTTAAAATTGGAGTGAAATGTTTAGAGTGATTAATTTGAGGCAAGATGTTAAAGACTCAGGGCAGTTTTCTAACTTTCAGACAAGAGAGGTCTAGAGTTCTGAGAAACAGGCATAAGCCCTTTGCACGTAGGGTGTTTGCCTGTCATGTCAGCTGTATAGAACACCTGGGTCCAGGCTTCACTTACTCCTTAGAGGAAACACAACTGAGTGCCTTAGAAAACTGTCCTCAGTGAAATGACTGAGTCGCCTGTAATGGAGCACCTTCAGCAGGTAAAACTGAAAGGCTACCCTCTTCTTCATGAAATGCTGGCTGATAATCACTTGAGAGCAGCCAGCATATTCAAGAATCTTTCACTCTCCAAGTTTTCTGGCTTGGTTACCTGTTTCCAGAGGCCGCAAAAATTATCCATGCTCCCCTACAAAATAAGCAAAAGGAAAAACTGAGAGTCACATGTTGAGATAACATCTTTTAGGGCTTGAAGTAAAAATTTGTCTGCATCAAAAATCTATTAATTAACATTTCAACCACTTCCTTAGCACTTACTCTGTGCCAAGCACGGTCCTAACCAGTGAGTATGCCAGTCAATGAGAGAGAAAAAAGAAAGACAGAAAATCACCAGGAGGGCCTGGTGCTTTACATACATTAGCACATATTTATTATAACAATCCAGGGAGGAAGATGTCATCAGCCCATTTTGCAACAGCAGTAAGTGAGGCTGAGAAAAGCTCCGTAACTCTTCTGGGGTCACAGAGCTGGTGACCAGCAGAGTGAGTGTCCAGTGCAGGGCTCTGGGCCTGGGCTCCGGTCTCATGTTGCTCCAGGATGCCTTCTTGTGGCCACATAGTTGAGCCAACAACCCCCTTGTGTCCCTATCTCAATAAATTGCATATTCTACATCTCTCTGGCTTAATCAACATTTTTAAAATCCTCCCACCCCACAAATCTACTTGTTTACTTTTTATGACCACGACTAGCATTTGTTATTTTGTAAGCTAAGATGATGAGGTAAAAATCAATGTGTCTCAAGGCAAAGACCAAACATCTCTATTGTCAACAAAGGATTTCTCTTGTTGGAGATATTTTCTACTTGTATTAGTGTATTTAATAGGTTTTCCCCATCTCCCCTGGCCAAATTATGTGGACTGTCAGTGGCATTTAAACTATCTGCCCAGCACTTGGGCAGCCCAGGAAAAAAAAAAAAAACTTTAAAAAATAATTGATGTCAGGATCCCATACTTAGATATTCTATTTTAATTATCCTGTAGTATTAATAAAATCTATGCATGTATATATTTTTAAATTTTCTAGAATGTTCTAACATGTTGCCAAGGGTTAGAAATCATTGATGTCCACAATCTTACAGCCACGCTGATAGCCTGTGAGCTAAACCATCTGTTTGTCAGACATCCATGCCGACTCAGTTAAGTATCCTGCCTTGATGTCTTATATAATGTCTGCCAAATGGTGGAAGATAGCATAGCAAAGGATCAATAGTACTTGTCAATAAAACCATAGGTCACAGGACTTTTTGATCCCTGCTAATTAAATATCTTATAACTGAAGGTGTTGGAATGTTTGAGAAAAATTAACAATAATACTCTTTCCCTCTCCCTTCTTCAAATCAAAGAATGATACTTGGAAACCTGAGACTGGCTATACAATTTTAAACATTCTTGTTTATTATGCAACTAAAATGTCCTGGATTTTCCAGGATAGCACCGATTTCAAGTATTCTTTCATATTTTCTCATGATTACACTGATACCACATTCATCTGTTCATTCATCAAATATTTGGTGAGAATCTCGTATTCTAAGTACTGAGGTTGGTTTGTGCTTTCACCAAACTTTCATTCTAGAAGGATGAGCAGAAATGAATAAATTAACAAACCAAAAACAACCAGTGCTAAGCAGAAATAAAAAAACAGGTGTGTCACAGAGACCAATGGGTGGTTACTTGAGATTTAGTAATTAAGGAAGGCTTCTCTGAGGAGATGCAGTTGAGCTAAGAAACAAGTGACAGGAGGGACCCAGCCTTGTGAAAATGTGGGGAACATGCATTTGGAGTAGACAACTGATGTCCCCAAGGCAGGAATGGGCTTAGTATGTCTGATACCACTGTAGTTAGAACATCAAGAAGGAAAGCAAGAATCAGAGGAGACATCTACGTAGAGGTAGGCAGACAACCAATGATGTAGGTAGTGTTTCAAACTTACTGCACATTCTGGAGCACTTAAAAATAATACCAAAGCCTAGGCCCACTCTAGTCCATTGAGTCAGAATCTCTGGGGTTTCAACATTGGTCTTTTCCAGGTATTTCCAATGTGCAGAAAGAACTGAGATCCACTCCATAAGGCTTTGAAGGCCAGAGTAAGGTGGCAAGGAGATGGGGTTTTATTCTACATACAATGAGAAGTAACGAACTAAATGGCTTTAAGCAGGGAAGTGGCACTGCTCAGTGGAAAATGGATTTGAGTAGGCTCAACAAGATCAGAAGCAAGGAAACCATCTAAGAGACATTTGCAATATTCTAGAAGAGAGGTGGTGGTGATTTGTCCTAGTCAGGAACAAGTAAAGAGAAGGTTTGGCATGTTTTAGGCACATGGCATTCTAGTCAACCACACTTACTGGATTGGAGATGGGATGACTCCTAAATTTGGGATTGAAAAGTGGTGTATATGTCAGTATTCTTTACCAAGATAGAGAAGGCTGAGAGAAGAGCCAGTTAAGGGTGGAGTGACTACAATATTAATACGAATAGCCCTAAGAATCTATCATTTAACTTGAAGATTTTGTTCAGCTAAGCTGTAAGATCAAATAGGCAGTTAAACAGCTAATTCTGGAGCTCAGCATGAGATTGAAGCTAGAGATGCAAACCTGAAGCCCCCATTATGTAGAAACTATTCAAAGTCATGAAGACTGCTTAAGAGTATTTGGAAAGAAAACTACCAAATAGGAAGTATTTTAAGAAAGGAATGGCCAAGTAGTTCAAATGCTACTGAGGGTCCAGTAGAGAAGTAACCACTGGAAAAAAATCATTGTCTTCAATTTGGGGTTTGGGAAATACGGTCACCAAAGGAAACATTGCTAATGACAATAAGATTCTTGCTTCAAGTTAACGGGTACATATGATAAAATAGATCTAGACTGAAAGATATTAAAGGGGTGTGTATGCAGGATCAATGCAAGATCATTAAGAAATAAGTAAGATTATTTTTTCTATATTCCTGGATACAGCTGGAACCCATTCTACTAAGTGAAGTATCTCAAGAATGGAAAAACAAGCACCACATGTACTCACCAGCAAACTGGTATTAACGGATCAACACCTAAGTGGACATATAGGAATAACATTTGTTGGGTGTTGGGCGGGTGGGAGGGGGAGGAGGGGATGGGTATATACAAACATAATGAGTGAGATGTGCAACGTTTGGGGGATGGTCATGCTTGAGGCTCTGCCTCAAGGGGAGAGAGGGGCATGGGCAGTATATGTAACCATAATATTTGTACCCCCATAATATGCTGAAATTAAAAAAAAAGAAAGAAGTAAGATTTAGGGTGTTAATACCACTACAGAAAAAAGCATACGAATCACATTTCTTTCTAAAGTAGAATAAGTGGATGTGTTACAGAGTAGACAAATAGTGACTCAATAAATTTTACATATTTTCTACTTCCCTTTTCTTTTAAAAATTCAGTAGGATCTAAGAGAGTTGATGTTTTAGAAACAACAGTTATGGCTGGGCTAGAAATTCAATCAGTAAAATGACCTAATATGGGACTAAGGGAGCAACTCCATGAAATGACCCCTTAAATAAATGATCTGAATGATTTCTACTACCACTCTGAGAGTGCTATTGAAAGTTGTGTAATGTGAATGGAATACCAACATATTTTAAAAGCAACCTTAATTTGTTTAAAGGAAAATACAATGCATGAACTAATTCATGTGCCCTACGAAGGGCCAGATGTTTCAATGACTACAGGGAATCAGATTACAGTTACCTTGAGCTTAGTCCTTTATTCATCAAAGGGCTTCACTTCCGAAAACAAAAACAAAGACTGGAGCTAGAGTTTCACCCTTCAAATGTCCTAAAATGTTCCATCTTATGGTGAACTGTGAAAAAATTAAGATAATATAAAATTTCTGAAGATGACTCTAACCACATATCAAACAAAGCCAAAAACATTTGTGCAACCATTATTCATATTCATAATGAAGATCAGCCTATTTCTATTGTTCTTCATACAGCAAGCAAGCGAGAGCCTCTCTCAGAGAGGCATATAATGATTCATCAAAAACTAAATTAGCTTCTATAATTTTAAAGAGTATAAAAGAAGGAAAGTCTTTTGTTCCAAATGACTGATATATGAATATGTAGCCCTAAGAAGCTGTTGTCCAACTTGCAATATGGTGTGTAGCACCCAGGAAAAAAGTATACCCAATAAAGTAAAGCTTCCTTCTTTTACATAATAAATAGATCATAATAGTCACCCTTTTAAGGCTCCATCTGGCATGCCTTACATGAAGCAGCCACATTTATTACTCATGATCTTTTATATCACCAGGAAATATTTACTGAAGGAAATATTTGCTCAGGTTTGTTTGTCATGGGATGACCACCTGCTTGGAGCTCTTGTGGTAATCAGTGTTTGAATTATCACAGATTCAGGTTTGCTCTTTACAACCAAAATCTGGCATTTCTCCTATGTTTCTGGGTTTTCATCACAAATACAGAAGGGCAAAATTAAAGAGATGATCTTATGTATTAAAGGATATAGAGATAAATATGTTTGCTCCTTTTTTTATTGCGGCTAACAGCTGGCTAATGTTAATTGCACAGCCAGCTATTTGGTAACTTTCCAAAGATATAGAAAACAAATTTATTTTATTACTATTTCTTTGACTTTAAGACAGTTTCAGAAAACAGATTTATGTCAAATTTAAAAGTAATTATGGCTTTTAGCTTCCCACTGGTGCTATGGGACAATTTATAAATATGCAGGTCATTTATTGAGATGAGAAGATTGGGATTAATGTACCTATTCAGTCTAATCAGATTTACTTTAACTTACTAAAATTTACAAAATCAAAATGCCACAAAAACTCCCCTGGAAATGAATACCAGGGAAATAATTTTTGATCTCTCGTACAGAACAAATAAGCCAAACAGAAATATTTTGGATCTTATAGTGGCTAAAGTAATTATAGGAGAACTTTGGTTTGTCACCAAATTGATTTCAATTACATGCTGAAAATTCTGCTCCAGAGTATATGTGTTTTACATGGAGAATTCCACTTGCACTTTGCAGTGTCCAGAAAGCTTGCTAGATACTCTTGGAAACGTTTTTAGGAGAATCTGATAGTCAGGTCCAAGTATGTGAAGGTGCTTTGTAAGTTATAAATACTTTTATTTATTTAAGCATTATGACCTCTCCAGGTTAATAATGATGATACGATACGACATTTAATATGATAGGATATGATATGATATGATATGATAATGAGAGATTCAGATCCTACTATGCTCCTTATTTCATGATTCAGGTGATGCCAGAGATGATATTTGTAATCTCTAAAGGAGAATCCTTAGTTTCCTGAATTTGCAAAGATTATTGTTGAAGTATCTTAAAAGATTTTTGAAGATTCTATCAATGCAGCCCCCACAACGACTTCTGGAAAAGTAGATATAATAGAATGAATCTTTCCATTTTGTCATCTCAGAAACCCGAAGTTCTGGCTTCCATGGCTTACTTACTAATAAACATAGCGCTGCCAATAAATTACCCCCAAAGCTGTGAGTGTAACAAAAAAGCGACCTCATTTGCAATGGGGACATCAGCAGCAGAACAACTCCAGGCCATGGGGCTGCTCTCTCTGCCATAGAAGTCACAAGAGTTCAGTTTTTACCTTTTATCAATTTGATCAGTTTATTCTTCCACGTATATTTTTAACTTTATCACCAAGAAAATGTGCTACAAATGGGAGTAGCTTAATAAAGTGAAATGAGGTTTGTGAGATTCAACATCTAGCACCTGCCAGGTTTAGAGTGTTTTCTCATCCATCTGGGATAACCCATGCTGACAAAGCTTAGTTCTGCAAAACCAATTATCCCCATCGTTTACAGGGACACGGTCTGCACTAGATTATGATTATTACACCCACTGCTGCGAGTACATGACAACTCCCAGGGGTTGTTTGTAATGCCATCGTGGCATATCCCGTGGATGTCTTTTTGGAGGGTGAGGAGGAAGGGGTCGGCAAACAGCTAAAAGAGGACTCCCACTGTCTTCCAATGTGTTTTTAATGTGTTCTGATGGTCAAAACTTCTAAAATTTTCTATCTGTGTCTAGCCATGTCTTAGATCCCTTTTCCTATGCTGCTTGCCCTCTACAATCTATTAGTTTCTTATCCCCCTTTTCTCCCTGTCTTTTCCCTTTTCATACACAAGGCTGGAGCCTTTTCCTCAAGTATTTTCATCGAGGTGTTTTATGATGGGTCAAAGTTGGAAAACACAGCAATTCTCTGAGTTTGCCTTTGATCCTGAGAAGCAACTTCCATCTTGTTGCATATTTATGAGTTTTAAGAAAATAACTCCAGGCTTGAAAATCTGCAGGCTCTGCCTAGATTAGTGATTCCCATGAGAACTTTCTTAGCTATGTCTTAAGACTAGCTTACAACATCAGAATTTTATCCCAAATCTCTGTTTCTCAATGATCTGGTAATACAAAACAAACATGCAAGATCCAAGCACGAATACCCGGACGTACCCACTAGAACTGAAGCTCTTTCTGAAGGCAGGTTCTGTGTGTATTTTTATGTCATTCCTACCATAACACTAAGCGTAATGCCTTGCTCACAGACTGTTCACCAAGTGCTTGTGAAAGTCAACTTTTTAAAATTATTCTGCCCTTCTACTCCTGGAAACCCCTAAATAGCTAACACTGAAACCCAGCTCCCCCAGCTTGGGAGTGCTGGTGGTCAGAGATGCTAAATAAATAGTGGGTTTCTTTTTGGTGGGAAAGAAAAGGCCAACTCTCCCTCCTCCCTGGATCACCCATCTCCCCCTGCCACCCACAAACACATTGGCCTTCCATTTCTATTTCTTCCCTTCATCTAGCACCCGTTATTACAGTATGACTTTCCCTAATGGTAGAGGTGGTCTGCCATGCGGTATGGAGTGGTAGGTTTCTGGTGGACTGATATGGAGAGCCAGATGCAGATGAGGACTGGTGTCTTATGGGAGGAGGCACAGGATGAGCAGATAACTCTCTGGAAGGGCAAGTAATAAATAGGTGAGGAGAATCTCTCACTATCTCTTATTGAAGCCCCTTGACTTAGGAGTTTCTCGAGGACCATCTTTGCCAACAAAGCAGCATCTCTGGGGCACTATCAGTGTGAAATGCCTCAGCACAGCTCTCTTAGTTATAGGCCGTAGTTCCAAAATGCAGACCCTCAAACTGGGCCGTTGTGTGAAGACCACACGACAGTGCTCCATCACCATCTTCTCAGCTCCTCTCAGTCCCATCATCACAACTGCCTTGCACCATTTGGAGAGCCAGATGAAAAGTACTGGAGAATAAATTTTCCCTAAATTCTAGTCTGGTGCTATTACTGTCAGCAAATCAATTCAGCTTCCTTAACTATAAAATTGAAATAATACTTTTCTCCTGACCACTCCCCCTCATTTAAAAAACTAAACAATAAATAAATATGTGTAAAGAACTCAACTCCTTTTAGTTAAAATGCACTGATCCAAAGTACATTATTATTATTCTCCAATATGGGTTTGGTTTTCAGAACTCCACAAACCATAGTGATATTCATACTTTCAAACAAACAAAAATAATTTACTTTCAAAACACTGATGAAACAGATTTCCTTAGCACCTTCCTAAGTTTCTAGAAACTGGAAAACCACATTGTGGCTTATAAGAAAGGGTAGTAAATCAGACAAGAGAATAATATCCATGACCATAGAGTCATAGAATGTTAGGTCTAAAGATATCTAAAAAAAATAGTGAAACTTATACCCTGATTTTGCAATCAGGAAGCCCCAGGAAGAGAAGGACAAGTGACACGAAAGCAGCAAATACGTATTCAGTACCCATGGGCCGGGTTCTGTGACACGTGCTGAAGGAGGGCAGTATCTTCAAAACGTGGACATACAGAACTAGAATTGAATGAGAAATTTGATATTGTGGCATGACCCAGATTAATTTTAGTCAGACAGGCCTCTTGGAAGAGACGGTGTTCACTATGAGCCTGGAAGGATAATAGAATCGCAGTAAGTGGAGCTGTAAATCCTACATGCTTGAAGCAGGAAAGTTTACCTGCGGGGGTGCCTTATGGCAGGGCTGCAGTCCCTTTGCCTGGTCCATCGGGTGCAAAAGGGAGGGTAAGAGGATATTGGGCTAGCTGGTTGAGGCCAGAACATAATGGACCTTAAATGAGAAGCTGATGAATTTGAATTTCTTCTGTAGGACTTAAACTTTGACAGGTTTTGAGCATGGAACTGAAGAGACCACAATTATCCATATTTAGGCGTAGACGCAGGCATTTATCTAGAGGCCCCAGGAATACCTTGAGGGGTGTACGCACTTGTGTGTGCTAGAAGCTATGCATGAACGTATTTTGTTTTGCTTTTTGGAATAACTTTATACACTTGAGAAGGCAGTTAAAAAAAGACCTTTAGAAACCTGACTTGGCAGAAGCACCATGTCATTGGACTATAACCATCCTCCTTCAAGAAAGAAATCCAATTTATTCCCTGGAAAATACAACAGGCTGCGTTTCTATATTTCAACTATAATTCATGAATGTTTACTGACTCCAACCCCTGACTGTGGGACGCTATGTCTCTTGGCCAACAAATTTTGGTTATTGAATAAATTTGAATTTTGTATAATAAAAAGATTCTTGAGGTAGCTTGTTTATTCCTCAACAAAAGCCTCTGTGTTTGTAAAGAATCTCAATGAGGCCAATAGCTCACTTGAGCCAGTGCCCTAGCTCCCGAAGGCTCCATACTGGAAAAAATATGGTTATTACCCTAGAGCTCCATAAAAGGTTCAATACCTAATTTGTCTGTCGGGAGTCAATAAATAAGTTTTGCCAATGACACAATCTTTACTACCTTTTTAGAGATTTTTTTGGTCCCCCAACCTCCTAAGGACAAAGAGTCAATTGGCTGCAGTTGTGTTTATTATTATAACAGGTAGAATTTCAGATTCTCTTTCTGAAGTGACACTTTATAGAGTGATGTTGCTTTTATAGTTATTGATAATAAAAATGGCTCTTAAGGTGCTAGCGTTTGGCTTCTAATAAGAATACCAACTGAGTTAAAACTTCTCACAGGCTCTTAGTCTTCCTAAAAGACTGAAACTCTTATTCCAACTTAGGTTGGTGCCAGAGTTCTTTGTAAAGTTCCCCTGACATTATGGTTGCTCTGTTTCCTGTATGAGGTGGTTCACCAGTGGCTCAAAACATGAAAAAGAAAAATAGTGACTTGAATCCTGAGATCTGTGTTTTTCCTGTTCCCTTTAGGGAAACCAACGCAAGCTAAATCCCTATTGGAACTCCAGAGGATGGGACCAAGTGCTGCTAGAGTCTTTTGACTCAAAAAGATGCCATTACTTTACTGAAATAGTACTGTTATATAGCATATTAGGTCATCATATACCCCCTTTTTAGATGCTTCTCCCAAAAACCTAAGATATCTTTATTGCTAGCAGTGCCCCTTTTTTTCTAAAAGAAAAAACATAATAAGACATAACATTTTACTTCTGTAAAAAGAATAGAACATACTCACTGATCTCCTCTGAACCCTTTTCTGGCGAGCCCCCTTAGGAAAATGGATATTATACCAAGTATAGTTTAGGTTTTAGAATTGAATCCTTTGAAGATCAGATAATAAGATACCTTGATTTTGTAGATCATTCTGTTCTTAATATTTTCCAGGATCCCTAATTTTTCTGAGAATTTGTTGATATCAAAATATATTTATTAAGTGAGAATTGAGACACTGGATGTATAAAAATGAATGACGTGGTCCCTGCCCTCACGTCCAGTGAGGAGCAGAGAGGAAACCCTCCACTGTAATCTAGCACAATGAGGGTCGCAAAGGAGGTAAAATCAGGTGCAATAAGACTACCAAGGAGGAGGTTCTTTATCTTGGCACGTTAGAGAAGGTTTCTAAGAAGAGGTGGCTTGTAGAAGCTTGAAGCAAGAGTAGAAGTTTCCTAGATGGACTAAACAAGGTCATGGGCCAAAGCAAAAAACAAAACAGCACCATGTCCTCATTCTCCATTTTACATATTTGCTAAAGCAAATGCACAATCGCTTAAGCTGCTGCCTCCAGCCTCTAAGGAGGGGAAAACTTAACATTTGAAAGAAAAATTAAGTAACTGATTTCCTTATTAAACCTCTGTAAAAGATAAGTTTATTATTAATCCTGTTAGCCTGCCCAGATCTCAATTTTGGATAATTACATTCCTCCTACCTAATTCATCCCTGTAGTTATAATTGGTTTCAGAATTCGACTTTACTTCTCTGCAATTGTTATGTAGTGTTGTTATTTGGTATTAAACAGCTGTTATGTTCTACCACAGAGCGGAATATTTTTCAGCAACTGATGTGGTGATTTCACTCCTATAGGGCAGATAAAGCAATTTGCAAGGGCTTTGAGATGACAAATAATCCCTAAATGCATAGACATGTGGCATTATCGACAGCAAGGGTTACAACCCATGTAGGTATTGCTCTTAGAATAACACAGAGCATAATCTAAAAAGTCACATATGCCAAGAAAAATCTTTGTTTCTTTAGATACTGTCTGTGTCAACATACTCTCAAAAGTGTTAATGTTCATCCTTCTACTTGGCTGAGGTCATATTAGTTTTAATTAAATATATGCTTCGGTGCACTAAGAACAGATGCTCATTTTGTTTTTTTAATCAACTTAGAGGAAGTTTGTTAGGTCATGTATGTGTTTGGCAATGTGCCGTGTAACCATTCTCCCTTCCATCACCTGTTTGTTTATGTATCTTACCGCAGATGACAAAGATACACAGTCTGCAACTAAAAGTTTCTCTGAAGTCTGACTTCAGTGTGTTAATGAATTCCGTCCTACTCTTAGGGAGCCACATTATTGCCGCTGCTGTCGTTAAGGGTCCTATTTGAGACCCCTAATAGAGTCTAACATTCTCTGCCATCCATCATGGTTTTCACTTTTGGTTAGAGTTCAGGCCCAGGGTGAGCAATAATGACCTGATTATTAGAAACATAAACAGCTTCCTGCTCCATCTTTTTCACATCA
Organism: Cheirogaleus medius; assembly: GCA_008086735.1. NCBI lineage: Eukaryota > Metazoa > Chordata > Mammalia > Primates > Cheirogaleidae > Cheirogaleus > Cheirogaleus medius. The sequence goes on from VBSM01001124.1 coordinate 21,432,098, forward strand.
AAAAAATTTTTTTCTTTGCTTTTTTGATGAATGCTGTGGAACATCTGAAATTTCTTTAAAAACTGATGTTCAGTGAAAGATTCATTTCTATCTGAATTTTCTTAAAATGTATCTCCCAAATCTTTGAAAAGCGTTACAACCTATAAAAATGTGATTGCCACCATGAGGCACCTGCTCACTGCTGGTCTGTGTCCACAGTCTCAAGCTGTGAAAATAAATAAGGCAAAGACCGCTTTACTCTCTTTGGAGGATATATAACAAGCAAGGGAAGCACAGATAGGCCAGCATCCACGTCAGAGAGTCAGAGCACATAATTACTGACTTGAGTTGGAACGGCCAAGAGCCGGTCAACTCCCTGCTCTCTGCTTGTCATGGACACAACAATCCACCCTCCATAACATTCCCTAAATTGCCTGCAGCTCTTACTCCAGACCTGTTTTGGATGCCCATGCCTTGTTTTGTGACTCTAGCATCTCACCAACGTTTTCTCAAACTTCCCTAATGCCAAAAAAATCCCAAAAGCCATGAGAGCCACTGCAGATAATTAGGAGCTACATCCCCAAGGTAGCTCCCTATCTGGACCGCCAGCATCGCAGCTCTATACATGGGCATAGGAACACTTTCACATACCTATGAAAACTAAAAGGCATTGCAAGCTTCCAGAAAAATCCTGGCATATAGGACTAGCTAGTAAATATCAGAGTTCCCTCCTCTCACTCTTCTCTATAATTCTGTGGGTTTACAGGTCTGGAAGAGAGGGAGCAAACGTTGAGTGTTTGCAGAAGTGACACAAGAATTGAATATCCCAAGGATGGTTTTGGCACAAGGACAGGTGGACACAATGCTGATAGAAGTGCAAACGAGAGCCAGGGCACTGGGCTGTCTGGCACCGGCAGAGAGAAGCTGAAAGGATGAATGAGGGGCTACTGACTGGGCTTCTCTCGGCCTGCTGGGATGATGGGATCAGAAGGGCAGAGACAGCAGCAAGGAAGACCTGAGTAGGCCTGACTTTGGGCAATAGCTTTACTTCCCCATTCCAGGTAGAGAAAGATGTATGTGCAGGCAGGAAGCCATTTTGCAAAGGTACCTAAGAGTAGCATCTTCCAGAAAAAAACAGTGGTTCAGTATGGCCAGAGTGAGGCAGGTGAGTGGACCCTGGGGCAAGGAGGGTCTGGAAAGGAAGTTGAGTCTAGTTGTGAGGACTTGTGGGCCATCACCCTTATATACTAATGCAATGGAGGGGAGGCATTGAAGGACTTTAAATAGAAGGATGATTTCTGTTAGCAGAAGTGTAGCAAATATATTAAATTAGGAAGAGATTATAAGGAGACAAAAAAAAAATTAGGAAGCTTATTCAGTAGCCCAGTAGCCCCAGCTAACAAGAGCGAGTACACCCACCTCCCCACTTTTGTAAACCTACATGTTTCTGCACATCATTCTCTTTAGTCGCTGCTGTGATGGAATATGAGCCCAGAAAATATAGTCTGTTTTGAGTTATAAAGTATCACCAGGATATAAAAACTGCTAATGGTCATTTGGAAGTAGGATCACAATGGGAAAGACTGAGCACCCAGAAATGGCAAAAAATAAATTAATTAACTAAATTAAATCTTCTGCTGATGAAGATTAATATTGGTATTTGATTGCACCCCCCTCCCTAGGAGATTTTCCAAAACAGAAGTTTGAGCCAATGTGGTCCCTCCTTTTATACTCCCTTACTCTCCACACCCCCTTCCCCAGGGGTTAAGTCAAATTAACTTCTAATTAAAGCATAACATTTGAAAATGACTTGTGGGGCTTTGCCACATAATTAATAAAATGAAAGGAATGGCAATTAAGTTCTGAAAACTCATTCCCTCATTGAACAAACACTATTTGAACACCTGTTGTCTGTATTAGTCAGCTTCGACGCTCTCCATTGGGAATACCAAGGTGAAAGAGGCCGTGCCTGCTTCTCAGAGCTGGGACGGAGGCACTGGAGGGGCGAATGTGGATCGGATCGAGCAGGAGTATTGAGAAGTCCTGGACCCCACGGGCTTCTTAGAGGAGTGGGTCTCTTGCCCCTTAGAGTTCATGTCACAATGAGAATATCAACTTCAAATCATGGCGTGAAAGATGAGATGTGGCCATGGCTGTACTGCTGGGCACTGGTACCGGATTGCTGGGTCCAGATCCCAGCTCCAAACTTACCAGCTCCATCTCCTCACTGGGAAAATGGGAGGATCACGTGGGTTAGCAGCGCCTCACACATCGTAGCTGCTGGGTCATTGTTACCCACTATTCTCACTACTGTGGTTGTTATTAGGATCAGTAGGTAAACAATAGCAAAGTGGAAAAATAAAATAAACTTTAACAAGATCGAATACTTCAAGGGCGAGATGGCCTTCCCAGACGCCTGTCCTCCCTCTGCAGAAGTTCTAATCAGTCATCATCCCTGCAGTTAGACGGCCGTGGGAGAGAGATGGCTGTTGTGCTCTGTCCACGGTTCTGCCCTGGCTCCTCCTGAGGAAAGTGTGACATGGTGGGATGTGGCCCCCCAGGGAATGAGAAGACAGAATTTAACATTATCGTAGACTGCGAATCCTTCTCCCTGCGCACAGCTGTGTTCTCGAGGATTATTCCCGCTGCAAATAAAGATCTTGGGAAACAGTGATGTAGAGTTAGCCTGGTCTATTGACCAAGTGGTATTTTAAATTAGCCCTTTTTACCCCTCATTAACCAGATTGATTCATGCTCCTCTCACCCCTAAACTCATTTCCATTCTGGTTCTTTAAATAATATAACCAACCAAAATGCATGTAATTGCTTTCAAGTTACATGACCCTACCAACAGCGTGATGCCCCTTAGGGCATCTCATAAAATGCTGCTCTGTAGTCCGTGTGCATGAAACTTGCGAAGGTAACCAACCTTTGTGCAAAAGAGGCCTGACCATTGGAACGTTTTATTAATGTCGCCCTTCTCCATTAGCAGTCAAGGTGTGATAGGAAGGGCATGGTCTGGATGAGGAAAAGAGGTCTGGCTCTGGTCCTGGCTATGACCTTGGGCAAACCACAACTTCTACAACTTCAGTTCTTCATTTGCAAAATGGCAGAGGTAGATTCTTGTGAACTCCATTGTTTTACTTTATTTCATGTTCACAATTAGTTAAAGGTGATGAATATTTTAATCAAAGACATAATTGAGTGAAATCCTTAAAAGAGAAATGTAAGATTATTCATTCATTCATTCAACAAGTATTATATTTATTGAGTGCCCAGTATATACCTGTATCAGGTACAATGATGGGGACACGGTGGTGGACAAGATTGGGTCCCTACTCAAATGGAGCATATATTTCAATGGGTGAGACAGACAATAAACAAAGTAATTGGAAAAATAATATCAGATTGTCAGAAGTGCTCTGAAGGAAATAACTGAATGATGAATGAAAGAATAGCAGAAGCAGGGTCGGGTCTAATGAGGGTAGTCATGGATCTCTCCCTTCCTCCCTACCTTCTCCCTCTACCCTCCTCTGAGGCAGATACATTTTAATTGTGACCAAAATGGTAGGGACTGGCACAAAGGACAAGGTGCCCTAGAAAGGGCACAGCCCACTGCAAGTACCCCATGAAGGGACACTACTGGGGATTTTTAACACAATTACTAGGCCTAAATATGCACACATTAACAACTAATGGGAGATTTATGGCTGTTTTTGGAAGCGGCAAAGATATGGTTTCACAGCACATAGACCATGTAGGTTATGTTCTATATCTCAAAACATACCTGTTCCCAAAAGAGCTCTTGCGATGAAGTATAGGAACTGTATGCTGTGTGCAAGCCAATATAAGCAAGCTGTTTTCTGGGATCAAAGGTTGTTGGGAGAATCATACGAGATACTCTTAAGTGTGCAAGCCCTTGTCAACTTGACCACCCTGCAGGTGTTGGTTATCACTGTGCTTCCTGCTGATACAGACCTTATTGACGGCCTCTACAGCACTGTTCACTTCTAGACATGCAGTTTGGTTCTGCCGGCAGGCGTGTTCTTTCCTGCTTCTATCTGCCTTTGCACATGTCGGACTAACCTTGCTTGGGACCCTACTCAGAGCATCACAGAGGTGAAAGGTCTAACCTTTCATTGTTCACACAGACAGATTTGTGTTTGACTTGCTCTGTGTCCCAGCACACTGCTCAGCGGCATAGATCGGAAAACACCATCCGATGGCGTCTGAGCAGGGAAAAGGCAGCCACTTATGTGTTACACAAATGTGAAACAAGAATAAATTTATGTCTCAGTTTGGGTCACGTATTTCTCCAGGAAATAATAAATGAAAAAAAAGAAACCTAGGTAAAAATGAGCACATGCACACAAAAAGATGAGAATTTTTCTAAATCCTCTGTTGAGTTATTATAGTAAGGGAATTTGGGAGAAGCAAAAACCCAGGAAGAAGGAAACAGAAGGGCAAAGCCAGTTAATAAAGCTGAGATGTTATTAAAAGAACTGAAAAATTGCCAAAATCTCCGGGCAAACCAAGACTCATGGTGGCTGTCATCAGAGTGAAGAAGGAATCCAGAGTAATCCTGCAGACTCTGCCATGGTGGAGACTCTGTCCCTGTCCTTCTCCGTCAAATGTCCAATACTGGCAACTTCCCTCTGGTAGACAAGTAAATCCCTTCTCTTGTTTAGATAAGGAAATACCTTCAGGCAGGTACGATTAAGCCTTGTCTTTGCACCGCCATTGTCCTTTAGGTGACACACCTGGACATCCCCGATAGGACCAAATCATGTGTTAATAGCATAGTATAGCTATTAGAGGAGGACAAACTTCTGTCCTTTATTCCCAAGTTTTGAAAGGAGATCCACCCTCCAACAGTTGTTCCCAAATATTTCCTGCATTCATTAGCAGAACTTCCATAAAAAAGAGGTATTATTTTTCAAAGTTTTATGCCTGACATAAAGCGATTTTGGTATTTGGGAGAAGAAAAGCATGGGGTGCCCCCTTAACATTCCAACCTAAAATCCACATGTCTCAGGGTGGACATTCTTATGTCATGGAATTAATGAGAATGGGAGGCATCAGCTATGTCAATTATGATCACGTAAATCATAGCCCACTTTGTTATACAACCGTCACAGTTATCAAGTTAGACCATAAAAGCAAAGAGAAACTATGAGCATCATCATCTCATGAAAAGAGACCTGTCCAAACTGTAGTTTTGTTATCTATTGTCCTATCTTCTCAACCTTTTTTTCCCCTCTGGCTGACATCTTACTTGAAAGAATACATCTCAGCTATCTGGAGCAACTCAAAAGCAACTCACACAATGCCAGATACGGAAGAGATTCCCTTTTTTCAATCTTCTTGTTATTGAGTCAAAATTTAAAATGGCTTTCCCCATTCTCAGGTTACAAAGGTATTTTGTCCTTTTCTTCTAAAACTTTTGTGGTTTCATTTCTTTAAAAAACATGTAAACCTTTTGTCCATTTGGAATTTACCCTCAGATAAAAAGTAGATCCTAGTATTTATATCCCGATGACCAACCACTTATCCAAATGATTCCACATTTATCATATATAAAGACCTATAAGTGATGCGGTCTGTTTTTTTAATTTTCCATTAGTCTATATGCTCATTGATTTTATTTTTAAGGCTTTATGGTATGTTTTAGCGTCTTTCTTTCTCAGAAATTTCCTGGCTGTCCTTGCTCACTTGTTTTTCCATATGAACTTTAGAATCATCTAGTTTAGTTTCTTAAAAACTTGTTGATATTTTTATTAGGATTATTTTAACTTCATAAATTCCCTGAGGGAGAATTAACAGCTTTCTGTTGTCACATATTTTGATCTGAAAGTATGGGATGTCTTTTCACTTGTTTAAGTACTTTGTGTTCTTCAGAAGTGACTTAAAGTTGTCATTTCTAAATTTCTTGTTGTTTTATCTTTGGGGATATCATCCTAAATGGAGTCTTTTCTTCCATTATATCTTATAATTTATATTTATATACAAAGACTATTGATGTCTTTTAATTGATTTCATTACTGCATTTAACTCACTGCATTTTTATGCATTTTCTGCTGATTCTCTTGGATTTTCCATGTTAGCACTGTGATCCAAAAATAGTGATAGATTTACCTCCTTCTTTCCAATTTTTTATGCTTCTAATTTCTTTTTCTTGTCTAATTTTGTTAAATAATAGTGGTAATAGTAGGTATCCTTGTCTCATCTGTAACATCAGCAGGAATGCTGTTTTTGTTTCCCCAGTAATTTCGATGCCAGTTTTTGGCAGACACAGATAATAAGAAGTGGATGGATAGATAAAGATATAGAAATATATTTATTATTTTAGGAAATATCCATCAATTCTTACTTTAAATGGTGTTTTTTTTAAAATGAAAATAGTTGCTGGATTTAGACAACTACTTTTTCTGGGTCTGTGGAGATGATCATATGTTTTTTCCTAAGTCTATAAGTATAATAAATTTTATCAATATATAACCTAATGCCAATTGACCTTTATTATTTCTGGAATAATCTCTACTTAGTCATGAAGTATTCTTACTTTGATGTGTTATTAGATTCTGATTGCTACTATTTTATGAAGGATTTTTACATTGATTTGGATATGTCCTATTGGGCTGTAGTTTTCTTTTTTGTGTGGTGCTTTTCAGATTTTGGTATTCATAATGTTGTACAGACATCATAAAGAATTTGGAAGGTTTCATTCTTCTGTGTCTTGGAGAAAAATCAGTTGTGTGGAAATGAGATGCTCTTTAATGATATGGCAAAATTCCCAGCAGGCATGATGGATTGCCTACTCTAGGTCAAACACTGTGCTAGGTCACTGGAGATACAGAGATGATGAGAGATGGCCCCTGCCTTCACAGAGCTCAGGGTCTAATGGAGGCAATAAACATGTCAATAATACATTCCAAAAAAGGGTTAAGGTATCTATAGTAAAAGTATGTAGGAGATGCTAGGAGAATATAAAGAATGGTTTTGTAGGCCCAGTACAATGGCTCATGCCCGTAATCCTAGCACTCTGGGAGGCCGAGGTGGGAGGATTGCTTGAGCTCAGGAGTTCAAGACCACCTTGAGCAAGAGCAAGACCCCGCTTCTACTAAAAATAATCAAAAAAAAAATAAGCTGGGCATGGTGGCGCATGCTTGTAGTCTCAGCTACTCAAGAGGCTGAGGCAGAAGGATCGCTTGAGCCCAGAAGTTTGAGATTGCAGTGAGCTGTGATGACAACACTGCACTCTAGCCAGGGTGACAGAGTGAGACCCTGTCTCAAAAAAAAAAAGAAAAGAAAAAAAATGATTTCACAAGGAAAACAGTGAACTATGCTCAACCACTGTTGGCATTTCTCATGAGAAAGGCAAGCAGAAGCCCAAGCAGAGTGGTTCCAGAAGCCCTATTCCCCAAACCTGCCTCTGGCTGCTGAAGTTGCTTCAATAGGAGACTAAGACTTTTTTCACATTAGAAATATTATAACGCTTAAAATGCTGCTGACCCTGGGAAACATGAAACACCCACTTAACTTTATACCCAAAAGCAATGATTTATAGACATCTGCCCCTGAAGATGATTTGGGTACAGAAAAAGAAAGAGTTCAGATTGTAAGATCTCCAAGTCCGTGAAACTGAGACCAATGCAAAGATCACAAAAGGGAAATAAAGGGCTTTCAAAGGTGAACTTTGTCACATTTACTCATTTGTCTGGTTTACCCAGGATGCAGTCAATGAATAGACCAGCTTGACTCTTCCCAAATCTCTTTCTTCTCTCTCCTTGTAAATTTTTCTTGAATAATTATATACAAACACAAAAGTACACAAATAAAAAGTGGATAGCTTGATTAATTCTTACAAATTCAACCCAGTCATGTAACCATCAGTCCCCTCAGCCACCCCCTCAAGGGGTACTCTCCTGACTTCTATCATCACAAGTTAGATTGACTGTTTTTAAACTTTATGTAAATGAAGTAATTTAGTCTATCCTTTTTTGTATCTGGTTTCTTTTATTTAATACATGTTTGTACAATACAGCCATGTTGATAAATATTAATTCAGTTCTCATTGCTGTATAATATTACATTGTATGAATACACCACAATCCATTTATCCATTCTAATGCTGATAAGCATTTAGATAGTTTCCAGCTTGGAACTATTATGACTATCTTGTACTGCTATAACCATTCTTGCTCGTGATTTTTTGTTATCTTTCCTGTGGGGTATATACCTAAGAATGGAATTGCTAGATCATTGCATAGGCATATGTTCAGCTTTTATAGGTACTACCACTTTTCCAAAGTAGTTATACTAATTTGCATTCCCTCCAGCAGTATGTGAAAGTTCTACTTGCTCTGTACTGTCATTGATACTTGTTAATTCCCATCTTTATCATTTTAGCCACTCTGTGCAAGCCACAAATGAAAGTCAGTTTCAGTGTTTTGTAAAGCACTGGCTAATTTTGATTTAAGGATTAATTTTTTAAAAAATAAAAATAATAGGAAGTTCTTAAGTAGCCAAAGATTTCATTTATTCAAAGGATAAAGTCACCCTACTGAGGCCAATGTTCATTTAGATCAATACTGAGCAAAGTCCTAACATTAAGAGGACTCACTTTTTTAGATTTTTAAATTTTTTCCATTCTAATTTTGCTGCTTTATTCTGCACACCATGGTTCTAACAAATGACATCTCCAAGTGTGTGTAATAATAATTGTTTCAAATAAATAATGCAAGATAATGAGCCAAAGAATAGTGTGTGAATTACAGAGAAAACATTGGGCTGAGTTATAGTAACTACTGGAAAAATTAAAGGAGTCAATCGAAAGGTCAATAATTGGTAAAGAGAAACAAAGCAAAGAGACTTTTCTGAGGTTGGATAATTCCTTGTAAAATGATGAGTTGAAGGTCATGAAGAAAGAGTTGCAAAATGTGTGTTTTAAGTGGTAGGATGTGTTCTCCATCATGGTTCAGTAGCTCTTTCACAAAATCTACCCAGTTAAAGTGACAGTCAGTCCTATCCATTAAAGCAAATACTGAGCACATCCTCCTTTTCTACTAAGGAAGAAAGAAAATCGAAATGAAAGGGGCAGAGACAAAAGTTGGAATGTTCTGAAATGATTTCTGGGAACTTACTTTTATGAGATATGGATATTTCATGGATATTTTAATTTCTGAGTGAAAACTACCCAGAATGTATTGAGACACAAGAGCTAAAGAAAAATAGGGAAAGCCTGTTTTATACCTTCCTATTAATTCTTAAATATTCCAGATTTTTAAATATACCATAACATATGCTTCCTCCTTTAGTAGCACTTACCAGTGTTATAACCAACCATTTATTTACCTCTACTCCTCATAGAGTATTCATTCAGAAAAGGCAGAGACCTTTGACCATTGCTCTCCATTGCTGTCATAGCACCTTAACTACTCAACAAATATTGTTGAATGAATGAATGAATGAACAAATGAACAGGAACTGAGACTAGGTTAACACTTCCCTTAGTCTCTCATTGACTAATCCCCAAATCTCGTCTTTCGTATTTTATGTTTTAAAACAAAGGACAGGGGATTGAAATCTCGTCCATTATACTAAATTTCTTTACTAAAAGGAAAATTTAGCATGAAAGGATTCCACATCATAAGAGAGAATGAGGAGGCCAAGTCTGTCCTTGGGGAAAGTCAGGAATGGGCATGACAAATTCCCTAGAACTCTGAAAGCAAACCCCAAAATTGAAACCTTAACGTGAAAAGTTTGCAAGAACTAAATGAAGGTATGGTGACATAAATATAGAAGAAAAAATATTCAAATACAATTATTTTGAATTAACTGCAAAAGACAGTAATGAGAAGAGAGAAAACAAGAAAGATTAAAGTTTTTGTAATTAAGTGACTCAAAATTACACCACTGTAAGTAGGACAAATTTTAGAATACTATATTTTATAAAAAGGAAAAAACTGGATATCAGCAATGCTCAAGACCAAGAAGGGAAGCTGGGGTAAGACGGATCGTACTAAAATGAAAATAGATTTCCTTAAAGAGGGAAGATTGAACAGATTTCTGCAGAATGTGATGAATAGTAATGTTCATCACCATGAGAAGTTAGTGAAGATAAGCTTCTCGGATTTAAGCTAGATCCCTGAACCCGGGTCCTTTACAAATTGCACAGCTGCCAATGCATCAGCCAGGTTTTATTTTAACAACATTTACAATTTCCCTTTCAGTTGAAGCAAGGCTGAGGGACCATCTGAACAGATAATGAAATAACTGTGAAAGTTCAGAGCATGCTGAACAAAACAAAATATGTTTTGCCTGATTTATGCAAACTAAACATATTGTCAAGGTTTTGAAGCAGTTAGTCCAAAATATGCACAAAATACAGCAATTTCTCAAGTAGCCTGGCAGCAGATAAATTAAATGGAAATGTGTCTCTGAAACAGTTTAATCAGACTGTATAGATGTGCTGAACATTTTGATATTTTTGTGGTATGAATTCATGAATAATGTCTGTTCCTTAAGAAATACCCTCCCAAGTTTGCCCTAAAACCACAGTGCTTGCCCCTTGTTAGTGAAGTTCTTCCACTGGGGACTCTAGGAGTGTCTTTATATTTGAAACCTCTGTGAAAGAAGAAATGAAATGCGATTTGTTGCTTGCTCCTTTTCCCACGGTAAACAAATGAGATCAAGGGTGGGACCTCCACCACTGTTTCTTGCACACTGTGACTCTCCGGAGGCCTCCAGCGGTGGAACTTCCGAACCAAGTGGAAGAAGCTGTTCTTTGATAGCCCAAAGAATGTCCAAGTCTTTGTATGTCTGTGAAGGGTTTTTCTACCCCCAACCCTAGCTAAAGTTTCATCTAATCTTTGACAAAGCAGACAAAAACATACACTGGGGAAAAGAATCCTTATTCAATAAATGGTGCTGGAAAAAGTGGATGGCCACATGCAGAAGACTGAAACAGAATCCTAACCTTTCACCTCTCACGAAAATCAACTCGCGGTGGATAACAGAGTTAAACCTAAGACATGAAACTGTAAGAATTCTAGAAGAAGATGTTGGAAAAACTTATAGACATTGGCCTAGGCTAAGAATTTATGAAGACCCCAAAGGCAATCACAGCAACAACAAATACAAATAAATGGGACCTGATCGAATTAAAAAGCTTCTGCAGAGCCAAAGAAACTATCATGAGAGCAAACAGACAACCTACAGAAAGGGAGAAAATATTAGCATATTACATATCCGATAAAAGGCTGATAACCAGAATCTATATAGAGCTCAGGAAAATCACCAAGAAAAAATCAAAATACCCTATCAAAAAGTGGGCAAAGAACATGAACAAAAACTTCAAAAGAAGGCAGAGTAATGGCCAACAAATATATGAAAAAATGCTCAACATCTCTAATTATCAGGGAAATGCAAATCAAAACCACAATGAGATATCACTTATCTCCAGTGAGAATGGCCTGTATCAAAAAGTCCCAAAATAATAAATGTTGGCGTGGATGCGGAGAGATAGGAACACTCATACACTGCTGGTGGGACTGCAAACTAGTACAACCTCTGTGGAAAGTAATACGAAGATACCTCAAAGAGCTACAAGTAGAACTACCATATGATCCAGCAATCCCATTACTGGGCATCTACCCAAAAGAACAAAAGACATTCTATAAAAAAGACATCTGCACTAGAATGTTTATAGCAACACAATTCACAATTGCAAAGATGTAGAAACAACCCAAGTGTCCATCAATACATGAGTGGATTAATAAAATGTGCTATATGTATACCATGGAGTTCTACTCAGCCACAAAAAACAATGGTGATCTAGCACCTCTTGTATTATACTGGATAGAGCTGGAACCCATTCTACTAAGTGAAGTATCCCAAGAATGGAAAAACAAGCACCACATGTACTCACCAGCAAATTGGTATTAACTGATCAACACTTAAGTGCACGTATAGTAGTAACATTCATTGGTTGCTGGGCAGATGGGAGGGGGAAGGAGGGTATGGGTATATTCACACCTAATGGGTCAGGTGCACACAGTCTGGGGGATGGACATGCTTGAAGCTCTGACTGGGGTGGGACAAAGTCAATATACGTAACCTAAACATTTGTACCCCCATAATATGCTGAAATTTAAAAAAATTTAATAAAAAAATAAAAATATTATAAAGTAAAAAATTTTAAAAAAAGAAAAGATCATTAAATTCTAAATATCCAAAGTTAGAGAATTCTGAAACCCAGCCTTCATAGACCCTGGCATGTTAGGTCCTGAAAGAGGACACAGCCTGCAGAAAAATAATCCTCCAAGGCAAAATACAAACATTGTCCTTGGAGAAGAATTTAAAGGGTTTTGAGCGAATCAAAGCATTTCTGCTTATGACACCTTCTTAATGGCGTTATGTTTCTGAGGAAGGAAATGGTGATTCACAGGGCAAAACTTTGACTAGGGCTGTGACAAGTTGTGCTTTACAAAGCCTTGTCCTCTTCTCGCCCTGCACTCCCCCTCACCGAGCAGGTTCATTCAAGGCCCAGCCTGCAGAACTGAAGAATGGGCATCATCTGCTCAAACTGCCATCCTAAAAAGACATGGCAGAATGGCCCAAATAGTCATTGATTTTTCTGTAATGGCTTTGGAGCAAGCAAAGTAATCAAACTTTGACTCATTATTTTTTTCTCAGATTTTTGGTGTAAAAAGTTTCTGCTTTTATGAAAAGCAAAATGTCATCATTTCTCAACTTCTTTTAGGTTGACTGATCAGATTTCTAAGTCCTTTGTTTTTCACTTTTCCTCATTGGACTGTAATAGTCAATCCTATTCCAGAGCATTCAACATTTCTTTCAGTAACATTCTCAAAAACAAATGCAAGGAATTATTTCTCTTAGAGCTAATGGATGAGTTGCCAGACCTGCCCCCTTCCTTGTTAGCCTTCCTGCTGGATATATTGTTAGCAACAACATTGTTCAATTTTCTAGGGGATTCCTCAGTGACTGATGTAATTGAAGGTTACTAGAATGTCTTGCAATGCTTTCCTCATAGGAGTCTTCCAATCTCAAAGTAGTACTTGTAGATATGTTTTATGCACATTCTCTAATCATTTTAAAATCCAAATCAGTAAAAATAAATAAATAATTTCTTCTAAACTGCCTACCAATACAATGTTTCATAAATATCTTCATGGATGTGTGTCATCAAATGGGAAGTTTGAGTTGAGGAAGAAGGGTTAGCTAACAATATTGTCAATTTATAAATGAAGAATTACAGAAGGAAGAGTTTGATGGATATATACAGGTTTACTCAATAGAGTTAATGGCAAATAATTTGGTGCTTATGGATTTCATTCTTAAAATGTGCTACCATTCTAACTAGAACTGGAGAAAAAATATCTTGCACTGCTTTTATTTCTAGGCAAGGGAAATGTATTATCTTCCAACAAAAAAAAATCTTTTTTAAAAAATATCATGGCTTACCACCCTGGTATGTAATAAAAATATCCTATAACCTATTTAGTCATGTCAAAATATTGTTTTTTTGATATTCAAACACCTTGCTAAATTTAAATCTATTACTCCTACTAAGATGCATCCAAATCCAATACTCTTTGTACCTTAGGAGATAATTTGATTTGGAGTAATTATACAATGGGCAGCAAATAAAACCAATGCAATCCTAGTTTCACTATTAATTTGCTCTATGACCTTGAGAATGTCACTTTCACTTCCTAGGGCTCTCTGGAAAATGCGCAGTCATACTTCCTTCACACATTGCTATTTTAGGGCCTAAGTAATGTGACCTAACATGGTGCTGTGTCAGGTGGGTGGGAAAATCTTTTAGGTAATAATGACGGAAGTCTTAAAATTAATTGATATTGAATGAATATATTTTTGATGATATTTTAGAAACTATCTAGCTTTACTTTCTTAATCATCTGCTAATCTTCAGGCTCTATATTTCCCTTCAGTAACCTAAAATAAAATTCTTCCTTTTCTCCTCCTCCAAGTGCTCTCCTTGGAACACCTACAGGGCACAAAGATAAACTATATTCAGTGACTTCTCTCTCACTCATATTTAATTAATCACCAAGTCTTTTCAGTCCTTTTGTTCACAGCTCCTTTCCATTTGTCTCCAGTTGAGACCCTCCCAACCTCACACCCAGACATTGCAGGTTTCAATCTTGTACCTACTACTTACCAGTTGCATAAAACCATTCTTCTGTGTCTCAGATTCACCATTATTTATTTGTAGGATAGTGAGAGAGTGGCACCCAGGATGGAGAATATAAACTTACCCTGCTAACAATCAGGCTGTGATAACAGGCAGGTAAGTTCAGAGACAAAGGCAACACAAAATAATGGTTTTTCCAAGCTCATGTCACAATCACAAAATGTCTTACCCCATTTCTTTTGAATAAGTACTGCTTTCTTATCATGGTTTCCCCAGCCCCACTCTGTTCCTCTGCTTCCTAAAAAAAACATCACTGAGATACTCAGTTGCTAAACCACCCTGACTTGATGGGCCCTGAGCTAATCCCCATTTGTGCTAATCCAACTTCAGAAATAGCACCCAATCCAGAGGTGATCCCGGCTAACTTTAGCTCTTCCTCAGAATTATTCAGGCAAGCCTAAACCTAACAAAAACCCCCTGCCTATTCCCTTGTACCAAGACACTGCACTATTTCTCATAGTGTGGGCTCTCCTTTGTTGCAGAAAGTTGAATAATCCTACCTTTGTGGGACTACAAGTGTGTTACTGGTTGCCTCTATTGGATGAGATAGTATCAATAGGAATAATAATAAAATCATTATAGGATAATAATGCGATTCCCTTAAGGATGCTGAGAGAATTCCATGAGATAATGTATATAAAGCACTTAGAATGATAGGTGGCACATAGCAACCCTTAATAAATGCTAAGTGCTATTTTTATTATTATTAACATCATCATCATTATCATTGCAAAATAACCCTTATTCATGTCTGCCACCAGTCTTTTCCCTCCCAAGCCATTCTGCATGGGACTTTAAATTACTCCCATCTATTTATTTGCCTATTTGAAACTTTCAGTGGTCCTCCATTGCTATCAAATAAAGTCCAAACTTAGTCTGATATTCAACCCCTGCCATATTGACACCAGTTACCTTTGTCTTTATATTCTCCTACAAGACGTCTCCACTCCATCTGGCTGGTTTTTCCCTGGCTTCCAAAACATGGCTTATGCGTGCTCTGTACACTTCTACCCAAGACAGATTGCCATCTTGTAATGGCCCCAGCTTCCTTTGCAACTCTCCAAATACTCATCCTTCAGCTTATTGCAAAGTCCTCTTCCTCCAGAAAGTCCCCTCGTTGACTCATCATCTCCTTTGAACCACACCAAGCCTTATCATTTAGTCCACTCATGTAGCATCAAACCATTTACTTATTTGCATGGTTACTTGTCTCACAAACACATTGTTATCTAGATTTTATCTAGCAAATACTGGATCGCTTACTTCTTTTCATCACAAATAATTTTGTCATAAATAAATGATATCTCTTGAGTGAACAGCTTCACAAATCAACCTTTCCGTTCTTAAATAGTATATTTATTCCATGAACTCCTTTTCAATTAATTTGCACAATGAATTTCTCTAAACATGTGAGAATTTCAGGGAGGTGTCCTCAAATGTGTTCAGAGAGGGATTTTTATTTCCCAACTGCAAAACAAATGAATAATTTGCACATAGTTACATTGCTTTTACCTGTCTCTTCTGCAAAATTGTATTGAGAGACCCTTGTCTTTATCTGACCTATAACTTTTTTGCTCTGTCACAGTTCTCTTTTAAATTTTCCATTTTCTCAGTTTGTGCAAAAGATCTTAGTGAATCTTATAATTATTTTCTATCTCTAATTCTGTGCCCTAAATTAAATTAATATTATTTTCTTTACTTTTTGAAGTTTTCACACCTGCTGAACTTAATCCTCTCTAAATTTATTGTCCCACTTTTGATCCTCTCTGTCGGATAATTTTATAATAATCTTTCATTTCACCCATTCTGATTTATTCAGACAGAATCATCCTGTTTTCCTCAAGTTCACTGGTTTTGCTAGTTTCTTCCCAACATTGTCACTTGCCTTTGAGCCTCTCCTTACTACAAAGTCCAGAGGCATATTTCATTCCTATTCACTATTTTCACACAAGCCAAATATATTTCTTCTAGTCTCTTTGAAAAGAACTATACTCTTTAAGGTTTTATTATGGCATTCCTTAACATGTTCTAGCATTTTTTTCTTATAGATTTAAATGCCCGATACACTGAATTAAGATTCTGTTTTCTTCCTTGATTTTCATTTCTCAAAAGACAAAGCAAAGAAGAGATTGTTGACTTTGTCCTGTTGTGACTTGCATTTACTCGTGACTGTTCACTGAACCCTCCTGTTCACACGCACGTCAGGCACCACGGACCGTCATCCTGGCCCTGGTGTCCCCATGAAGGGTGCTGTAGAGTTTGTCCATGAAACCTTCTGTTCTACTTTTTAAACCTGTTAAATAAATATATAGTATTTATTATTAAATGCCTAAGTGGATAATAATTATTATTAATGTGCCTAATTATTAGAATGTCAGTCTGTTGAGATTCTAACACATGACTAAAGAAGACCTGTACAGCCTTTGCAGAGTTGGGGCGGGAGGTGGTGGCACTGAATTCAGATGTAAAGACCTAAGTTGAAGTGCCAGCTCCAACCCATTATAGCCATATGATTTTGGATGACCTTTAGCTTCTCTGAACCTCAATTTCCACTCTGAAGTTGGGATAATAGTAACTATGTAATAGCGTCGTTATGAGTTTTGCAAAACCTGAAATAATCATCATTAGAATTTGTTAAAGAATTTGAAGCTAATGATCTATGTTTTCTGTGTAAGTTTCTATGTTCCGGTAAACTATTCAATTCACACATGCACACACACACACACACACACTGAGCCCCCACACATTGAGGCCCCACATTGTATGGAACTGGAAAAAAATAGACAATGATTAATGGAATGTAGTGCCATTCAGTTTACCTTCTATAAGCAGTCACGGACAAAGAATGGAAGCAGCTGTTTTGTTTAGTTTGTTTTTTTTTTACAACAAAGGTGAAAGGAAAAGGGAGAGAAAGAAGGAAGAAAGGAAAGAAGAAGTGGGGGGGGGAGAGAGAGAGAGAGAGAGAGAGAGAGAAAGGGAACCTGCAAGCCATCCTTTCCTCCTGCTTCTCCCTTAGTATGCCCCAAACACAGTCAATTCCCAAGGCCAGTGGTTCCCACCGCCTCAGTACATCTTACACTCATCCCCTTTCCTCCACCTTCATCCCCACTGCCACCACCAACAGCTCATCCTGTGTTCCTGCACCCTCCTGCTAACTAGTCCCTAAACCATTTTTTGCCTTGCTCCCATCCATTTGGTAATCCGATCATGTCACCGTCTTGCATGAAATCCTCTGGTGCCTTCCCAGGTCTTTTTAAAGAAACTTTCTTCAGAAATTATGTGTGCCTGTGGCTGCTGCCCTCTCATTCAACAAGCCCAGTGCCTTTGCCTTTACGGCACTTGCCGTGTGTGCAGTATAGTTTGCGGGTCAGTGATTAATTAATGGTTAATTAAGGGTTGAATGAGTTTCTTATCTTGCATGGAAAGAAGCAAGCACAGTCAGGTCTCTCACTTACCTTCTCTCCACCTCTTCTGCCTTGGTCCATGATTTATCATTTGGACAATTCCATCTCTTTCTGCTTCCCTCTTGCCAGCCTGGCCCCCACCTCCAACCCCGTTCAATCTCCAACTGCAGCCACAGTGATCTTTTTTAAGAGACTATAAATCAGATTACATCGCTCCTCTGTTTATGACTTGTTACTTATTTCTTACTAAATTTAGAATAAAATCCAAACTTAGGGTAGGGTCCTCCAAATTCAGACACTTTCCCAGTTCTCTGACCTCTGGCTCTTCTGTGTGGCTGGAAGCTTTACAGGGATCTTCCTAAGGCCCTCCTCTTTCCTGTCATTCACACTGCGTTTTCTTGACCACCCAAAGACTGTCCTTCATGACAGTTGTCACTGTGGAATCATCTCTGGTTTATTTATTTATGTGGGCATGGTGCATCTCCCACTATAGCCAGCTCACTGAGAGAAAGGCATCTGTCCACCTCGTTCACCACTTCTTTCCCAGAGCACAGCCTTCCCTGGCTCCAAAGTAGCGTGGAGGGAATATTTGTTGACTTAATGAGCACTTCCTCACGTCCAGAGCAGGTCATTTTGCATATCCTTTATCTCCGCTTTCATCAACATGCTCTCTACCTCATACAGGATCTCTGTAACTTAGAAACCTCTTTAATACCTTTAATACCGTATGTTTGCTCAGCATTTGTGACCCAGCAGAAGCAGAAAGAGAAAGCCACCATGAGTCATGCTGTGCAATTTCGAGTACCTTGAGAGCAGGTGATATTTTTCCCAGTGTCAGCTGCAGTGCTCTGCAAGTGCTTCCCCGTTGCCATGGTAAAGGCTTTATGAAGCACATCCAGCCCAGGGAAGCCGGTTCTCATGCCTCTGGAGTCTACGCACAGACACTGTCCCCCAGATGGGCCCAGCCCAGAGCCTTCCTCCTGGCAGGCCCTCCTTTAATCTTGAGCCGAGTTCAATTGAGTCAGGACTTTGATACATGTAACACTCTGCTTCCAAGCTCCTTGTCAAATGCAAGTTTGCAGGATCTCAGATAGAAGGTTCATGATATTCAATGTTGCAAACTAAATTCTCAAGGGGCAAACACCTGTAATTGTTCTACCCGTAATAATAATTATAGCTCACATTTATTAAGCATTTGCTTTCATTGTCTCATGAATTCTAAGAACCATTTAGGTGGCAGATACTATAATTAGCTCCATTTTACAAACGAAGAAACCAGAGCTCAAAGAGGTTAAGTAAATGGTTGCAGGTGAGGCAGGGATGAAAACCTAAGTAGTGGAGCTGAGACCAGACCAAAACCCAAGTGTCACCCTGTGGGCCACGGACTTCACTTTCACCCCTAACGGTTTTCTGTGAAAGCCTAGACCCGTCCTTCACGGACCCCAGGACTTCCCATCTTGTAGCTGGTATGCTCCACAAGCATGGCAGGTGGTTGGTGAGCAAAATACAGCTTTATTTTTATCTCTCCTGTCCCTTTGAACTCTGAGCAGCATGAGTAATATTCCTCTTGTCCACAGACTCCATTATTTTTCTGCTCACTCAGAAGTAGCCATTTCATTGTGACGAGCACATTCTTAATGGAGACATTAGAATGTACAGTCCGAAGTATTAATCGAAACTTGGAACTGAATGTCACATTTCAGTTTGGCTTGCTTTGGGCCACCTTTGCCCCTACCCCTTTCCTGTGTCTATCCCAAAGGGGTGGAATGGGAGGCAATAGAATATGACAGTTCTTCCTTGAAGTAGCCAACCCTGTGAGCTGGCTTCACGCTCCCTGGCCCGGCGGGTGTTTAGCTGACCCTCTGTGCCATGTGTTCATGAACTCCATGGAGAATCTCTGCTGGGTTCTGCCCCCGCAGTTCCCTGGCCCTCCTGCAGTGGCCAAGTGGTCACTTCCAAGGCTTCTTTTAGCTTCCAGGCATCCTGAGTGTGCCTCCAGACCATTTCTGCTGAGGTCCTCTTGCCTCTAAGACGGGCTGCTTGGGTGGTACATAGGAAAATCTGACAACTCTCTCCTGCTTGGCCCACAGGCACACTCTTGTTCCCTGTCTCCCAAAACTCTGCAAGTGCAGGCCCGTCCCAAAGCAGCAGTTTTATGATCATGAAGCCAAAGCAACAAGTCTGCCCTTCTCTAGATATACAGGGTGTCCCAGTTGCAGAGGCAAAGCTCTCTGAGTGTCCCACAATCCCCACCACCACCACTAGACCTACAGTAAAGGAGGCAGCAGCCCCCCGGGAGGAAGGAAGGTGGATGGGACCCCTTCAAGGCTTCCCCTGGACAGCCCCCCCCGCCCCCAAAGTCCCCTCTCTCTCTATGCTACATTCTGACTCCTTTTTTTAAATTGTAATAAAATATACACAACATAAAATTTACCATTTTACCCATTTTTAAGAGTTCAGCTTTGTGGCATTAAGTACATTGACGTTATTGTGCAGCCATCATCACCATCCATCTCCAGAACTTTTTTATTTTCCCAATCTGAAACTCTGAACCCATTAAATAATAGCTCCCCATTTCTCTCTTGGCAACCACCATTCCACTTTGTCTCTATGAATTTGACTATTCTTGGTACCTCATATAAGTGGAATCATATACTCTTTGTTCTTTCCTGACTGGCTTATTTCACTTAGCATAATGTCTTCAAGGTTCATTCATGTTGTAGCATGTGTCAAATTTCCTTCCTTTCTAAGGCTAAATAATATTCCTATGTATGTACATATCACATTTTGTTTATCCATTCATCCATCTATGGGTATTTGGGTTGCTTCCACATTTTGAACATGGGTGTACAAATATCTCTTTGAGTCCCTGCATTTGATGCTTTGGGTATCTATACAGGTTAGAATTGTTGGATCATATGATAATTCTATGTTCAATTATTTGAAGAATCACCATAACCATTTTCCACAGTGGCTGTACCATTTCACGTTTCCACCAATAATACACAGGATTCCAATTTCTCTACATTCTCCTGAACACTTGTTATTTTCTGTTTTTTGATAATAGCCATCCTAATGGGTGAGCAGTAGTATCTCATTGTGGTTTTGACTTGCATTTTCCTAATTATTAGTGATGTGGAGCATCTTTTCATGTGTTTATTGACCATTTATATACGTACTTTGGAAAAGTGTCTACCCAAATTCTTTGTCCATTTTTTAACTGGGTTTGTTTTTTATTGTTGCATTATAGAGTTCTTCATGTATTCTGGATATCAATCTCAAGTGAGATCTGTGATTTGCATATATGTTCTCCCATTCCATAGGTTGTCTTTCCACTCTGTTGATACTGTCCTTTGATGCACAAAAGTTTTTAATCTTGCTATAGTCCAACATATTTATTTTCTCTTTTGTTGCCTGTGTTTTTGGCATCATATCCAAGAAGTTGTTACCAAATCCAGTGTCACAAAGGTTTTTTCCTATGTTTTCTGGGAGTTTTACAGTTTTAGCTGTTCCGTTTAGGTCACGATCCATTTTGAGTTAATTTTTGTATATGGTATAAGGTGTCTTCCTCTCTTTATAAAGTCTTGATCTGCTGTGGATCCTCACATCATGGATTTTCTTTGGAAACCTCATATGCAAATTTGTCTTACACTTGCAAATTTGTTTGGTATCTGTCACTTACCATATCAGCACTTTAGTCAGACCTGAGGCAGGAAGAGTCTAGTTCTAACATCTGCATGATAGGAATATAGGAAGTAGGAACTGCAAATTATCAACCATTCCCCAATGGGATCCCATGAAACACCAGTCCTACTAGGGTAGCAAGTCTACATGTTGGGGTTTCCCACCCTAACAAAAGTGAACTAAGAGCAAAATTTTTGATACTTATGAACAATAGGGAAAGAGAAGTATTCAACTTGAAGAAGAGGAAGCAGAGGGGCAGTAAGAATAGTTTGCAAGCATATGACAGGGGTTGTGGACAGCTGTTCTCTTACCTCACTGTGGAAAGAATAAAAGGAAATAGGTTTAAACTGCAGCATGAAGGATTAATTTAGATATTTCCTGAGACTGTGTATCTAGGTTACCAAGGATGGTAAATCTCTTTCTTTAGATTTTTCTTTTTCAAGAAAATAAAAGTTAGGCTGAATGGGGTGGGGATGAAATAATTGACTCCTTAAAGTCTTCCCTATTGGGAAATGATATTATTGCTGGAGAAAATCCACATTTTGAAAGGAATTAATTTCCTTACCTGACTAGTCAGTAATTTGGAACACTAAGAATTAAAACCCAAAGTGCTCTCAGATATAATTTCCACATATGTTGCTGATTATTTTCTTTACGCAATTTCTATGCCATTAATGATAGCTAAATGTAAGCAATGATAATAGCTACGTAGCATCTCTCTGTTTCTTTGGCTTCTTAGTTCTCTGCCATATTTGTTTTATAATTTAATGGCGCAGGGAAAGGATCAAACAGCATTAAACAGCTCTTCCCTATTATGTTCACCTTTCATCTGGCCACTGTATTGAAGGGCAGTCTGGCTTGAGTATCTAAAATATCAGATAATCCAAGAATTAGTTCTGCTTGGTTTTAGACTATATCACCTGATTTAGCAGAAAGAGACTGACCTTCTTATGACAGTGGAGGGTGGGGGAACTAGCTATTAATAAAATTAGTTTTCATCCTCTGAGCAGATACCAGCTGCTCAGGAAGGGGGAAAGAGAAGTACCTTGGATGTATACTGGGAAGTCAATCTGACCTTGAGATTTTTTCCACAAGTAATCCATTAAATACATCATCGATGTGTGAGGGAAACCAAATCTACCCTTTAAAATATATCATAGAGATCTTTTAAACTGATGTACTCTGCCATGGTTAAAAAAGAAAAAATCCAACTAAAACATTTGCTTAGCCATGACCTCAAAAAAAATAATAAAGAACAAATGAGAAAAATGCTTTAATTGCTACATCAGCACCAAGAGTTGTAAAGAGATCCTAATCTCCAACTTTTATTTCCTTGCTCACTTATTCATTCATCAAACGTTTATGAATGCCTATGCCCTAAGTAGGTTACAGGCCAAACACTAGGATACAGGCCTCGGAAAAGCCTCATTTCTCCCCTAGGTGAGCTCCCTTTCTGTTCTCTGCCTTTAATTTCAATTAATATTCTTCTTTCTTCCACAAAATACCTTTCTAATTACACCCATATAAGGAAAAAAAGGTCAACATAAGGAACAATACGAAACATGTAAGGGGAGAACAAGGTTAAATAATACAATTTTATTTCTAACCAGTTCTCTCATGAAAACTCAGCTTAAGTATTAATTATTGAAAAAGATAATCAAATTGTATTCATGGCCTTAAATTATTATAATATCTTTTTAAATAATGTGATGGGCGCCTGCGGGAAAATAACTTAGTTTTTACAGTATTTCAGCATGATTTTCTATTTGTTGTAATATCCCAAATGCTTGAGTCGTTACAGTAACAAGCACCCTAGAAGTACTCAGGCATATTTCCATCAATAAGAAATGGGTTAATATCCATACTCTGAGGCTGTTTATCATATGGCCCTAGCAAAGAAGTTGGCAGGGGTTCTCCATTTTTTTAATGTGCATATTTTATTAGAACAGCTCTCCTAATCTCATAGGATTTTGTTTGGGAAAGGACAGATTTGCGGCTGCAGGGTTTCAGTGTTTATCCAATTTTAAAACCCTGGACATGTTACAAAACAGCACATGGGCTTCCATCTGTTTGCTCTTTCTATGGATCTATTTTTTGAAAGGATTGAAAAGATTTATTATGCTAAAAATATATTCTATTCTATAGTTCTCAAGCCAGGCTAAGATCATTCATTTTTCAAACCCTCTAAGAATGAGGGTGCTATATTCCCCCATTCTTTAATGCTTTAAGCCTAGAAAGTCCCTAGTACTACTTAACCAAAAGTCCCAAAGTAAAACATACACTAGTAATAAGGCAGATGCCTTTTTTCTTCTAGCACTCAACGAAAGCTTAACATTTTTGATAGTTTGAAAACAGCCGCTTGTATTTCTTATTCTGCCTTATGCAAACTACTATGATAAAATATTTTTAAACATAAATGCATGAGTGTTTTACCTGCATGCATTCATTATCTCCAGGTTGACGTCAGGTTTCTCTGTTCCGGCCTAACTTGGAGGCCCCTTCTGGCAAGCTTCCTTCCATGATTCATTGTAATTTCATTTGCCTTGTCATGCTTCTGCCCAGAGAAGATTCTGAATATCTGCCCCAAAGACAAAACTGTATCTGTTGAAAAGTGAATTGAAGGGTTGAGTCGGTAATTTATTTTAGATGATACTGCCTAAAACTATTCCCCAAAAATTATGGATGTTGGAGGCCTGAATTATCATTTCTACAGACACTGTCTTACAGGACTTATGTACGAGAAATACGCCACATCTAACTGAATTCAGTCATCATCCAACTCTCCACATTATTTTAGAAAAGCAGCCTAGACTAATGAAACCACTTTATCAGTGAGTGGTAGCTACACCGCACCCAGTCGAAATCTGGAGAATGAATGGAAATCTACTAATATTGTCAGAAAGTTGCTCTTTGATGCAGTGATAAGACAGCTTCTGTGTAAAGAGTATAGGGAATAATAATGAGGGGGAATTAATATTTGTGCAGCTCTTCGTAGTTTCCAAAGAATCTTTTTTATATTTTCTCATAAATTCTTACCACAACTCTATAAGGAGAATCTTGTTTTTACTACTTCACAGATAGGGGAAGTGTAAATTGCAGAAATGAGGTGACTTGTACTCCTGAATGATAGGTCAGAACTGCAACCCAGGGTTGGTGCTTCTAAATTGCATATTCTGTCTATTATGGTGCATTCCAAATATTACCTTTTAATATATTGTTTTATTTGGCCTTATAAACCCTTTTCTAGAACTTGATCGTTAAAAATAAACAAAACAAAAATAATGTGTCTGCAATTAAAATGTCCTAATGATTCTTTTTATGTGACTGGCCTTTGTAACCACTGATATAGGTGAGCATTCTTATATGAAAACTGAGAGATGCAGAGTGAGAAATTATATCAGAAATTCTTGTTCTCTGTGGGGATAAAAGGTTAGTAAGAAGGGGGAAAGAGATGGGAGGAAAAACTGCCGCTTCAAAAAAAAAAAAAACTAGATATTCCACAGTTGGTCACTAAAAATTGCTACTATTTGTCAACTGAGATTATCCAGTGTTCTTCAAAATCGTATTTCTTCTGCTTTTAGTGTAACACAGCCCACTTCATCATAATCTCCTTGCCTTCAAATGACATACTCCCACATATGTTGCTGTAACAGCAGAAATTCTTGGAGCTAAAAAATGTCTCCATAGATATTTGCCAAAAAGAAAGGAAGGGAGAGAGAGAAAGACACAGAGAGGGAGGAAAGGAGACCTTAACTTTTCTGTCCAGAAGACAACCAAAAACAGGTTGTCCTCATATATGGAAATGTGCTCACTCACCCATAGGTCCTACTCACCAAGATGTACCTACGCAAAAACACAAGGCCATTCAAAAACCCATCCTGGTGCTAATTCACATGAAAACAGGATCCTTGGATTTTAAATACTAAATGAACAAGCCAACCAACTCCTTATCCATGTAAGAACTACTTGTCAAGTTCTCATTACAACCCATCCCACCCATTCCCGAAGTAACTTGTTTCATGTTTTATGTATTCTCTTAAACCTGGTGCATGGTAACATTACATTTTAATATCTGTGGATTATCTTTCATGTTTTATGGAACGCTTTTCAGTCTTTCTATGTGCTTGGGCAGTCGTCTGGCCCGTCAGCGTGCCTGTCCTCCCAGCGGCCACGCCAGAACCACTAATCAGCGCCTGGTCTCTCCGTTCATGCTTTGCACGCTTTGGGCGCCATTTTAACCCCAAATGACATCTTTTATCTCTGCTTTGTGGCACTGGGCGAAGAAAGCCATCAAAATTTGAATGACATTGTGAAACTCAGCTCCTGATCTTCTAATCTTCATTTGGAGTGAAGTGGAGATCGAGGTATTCTGTGGCTTCACATAAAATCCCAGGCTTGCCAAAGCTTTAGCTCAAGTCTTGAGCTACTTACATTTGAATTTCAAGCAATTTCTCTATTGTTCTCCTTCTGTTACAACAATGTCATAAAACAAGAATTAATTGTAAATACATTAGAAACCCTCTTTACCTTCTTCTCATCAGATTGGCCAATGAGCCTCTTGCTGGCCAAGGCCCGTGGGAGTGCAGTGCTCAGGCTATCGGCTCTGCCCAGACGCCCTGTGCTTACACCCCCTCGGCTGAGCGCTGAGCTCACTGAGAGTCCCTTGTGTTTGCTCCCAGACCATTGTGTTTGCACCTCATTTATACATGCATCATAATTGTCTCATTTAAGTAAATATTACATCTTCCACTAAAATATGAATGTCCAAAGAGTTGTTTCTATTAAAACTAAAATGACTGCTTAGAGAGACACAATAAAAGCAAGTAAAAAAAAAAATCACCACCAAACAAATGTGGGCTTTAAAAGATTACAAAAAAAGGTTGTAAAACTCTAGAAGAAACTTTTAGATTGTTTGCAAGTTTTCAAGTCATTTTAAGGAAAGCTAAACTGGAAATTGAAGTGAACCACATTTTATGGATGTGGTTTAGACAGACAGGGGACATAGAACACCAATTGGCAGGCATACATGCATATTTAAGAAGCCTTTGCTTGTATCAAAAGATTATCAAATGAATGTATATTTGTATGTTTTAAATGAAAATAAAATATTATAGATGTGTTCATATCAACTTTTATGCTTTCTCAAGTTATCCAAGCAATTATTGGTCCCAGCTATCTGGATATACTTCAACAACCCATAACAAGCATACATAATGAGAGCAAATAATTATCCTCTGCTTTGTCTGAGAAAGGCTTTAAGGAATTACACCTTACATATTACATGAGGTATTTGGAAGGACTATCCTTTAAGCAATCAGATTGTATTACACTTGATCTTAGCCAAAAGGCTGAGAAGCAATCAGGATCATTTTAGAATATTATTTTCAGTCTTTTAAGAATCAGATTTTACAAATATTTTCTAGTAATACTATAAAGGTTAGGAAAAAGAAATGGAGAAAGGCTTCAAAGAGAAGAATTGTTTGACCAATCCTTAAAGGCTTAAGAGAGATAGGAAAGATAGAATTTCAAGAAGAACTAACATGAAAACATATTTTTTCAGGAATGTATTAGGTATGTTATAGAAATGGGGGATATAATTCAAGTTGTCAGGAAAAAGATATACATGTGAGAGAAACTTGGAAGATAAAATTATAAAAGTGTGGTCTGAAATGTCAGCCTAAATAGTTTGGACTTTATTCTGCAGAAAGTAAGGAGTTATCAAAGCATCTGAACATGATATAATATGGTCAGGGTCATACTTTCATATGATGCAGACCAAGAAAAGGTAATTCCCTGAATTTGGCAATTAGAAATCACTGAAGCCTTTCAGGGAGCAGTTTTAGTAGGGTTGGAGATAAATGTCAAGTCCAAGGCAGGAATAAGTGCATTATAAGGGAATTCTGTGAAACAGTGAGGACCTCACTTTTGAGATGTCGAGCAGGGATACAAGGGAAAATAGGACCAAAATTAAAGCAGTAATAGGACATAAGGAAGTTTTTTTTAAGGTATTAGAGACATACATTACTTGTAAGTGTTGAGAATTTCAAAGGTCTGATATTTAACCCACTTTTAAGTTACCAAGTTAGCATTCAGAAGACAAAGACCTGTGGGTCAGAAAAAAGGATTTTGTTACAGCAATAGCAGTAACCAGGGTATTAGTGTTTTCTTATGCTAGTTTCCCAATGTGCCAGTTTCCACAGGGCAACACAGAGAAGGCCGGGTGACACCTACACACACAGGGGTTTCATTACAAGAGAGGAACCCTGGGTTTAAGGATCCCAAACCTTTTATAATGGACAGTAAGTGAACTGATCCTATGCTTTGGAGTGAAATACTATATCTTCCAAGGCTATTTGCTTATACAAACATTTTTGAGATAATAGTTCTGAACAAAGGCAGTCATGCCTCTGCTCAAGGACATGCAGATACCTAAGAGACCCACAGAGAATTGTTTCCCAACAGTAAGTAGAAGAGAAGTCATCAGTATAATGGGAAATAATGAATATCAAAAAAAGACAGATAATTCAATGGAAAAGGTTCTAGAAGGAGTTGAAAGAGCTAAAATCAAGAGCATTGAAGGTAATGTTGGGTTTGGAAAGGAGAAGGAACTGTTTCTATCTAGAATAGGAGAGAACAAGAAAAGAATGGGTATGTTACAGTCAAATTTTAAAGAAGATACTTGGGAAGCTTCAGGAGCTTTGATCAGCATGAATTGATGAGGCCAACTGTGAAGATCCACCAGCTTGGTCCAAGTCTGGAGGCTGGGGCAGATGAGATGGAGAAGACTTGAAAAAGTTCTGTAGGCATCTAAAAGTTTTAGGTGCCTACTCTGTGACTCTGTGACATGATGTCAATAAGGAACAGATAGAAGGACTGTGGAAATAGTGAGGTTCCAGCTTAGGTTGACTTCTTGGTCAGGCATCTCAGAACAGTTTTGTGACTTGGACCAGTAACTCTCTGCTCTATGAAAGTTGAAACAGAAGAAGCAAATGATAGGAATTATTTAGGGTAGGAGAGATCAGAAGGTCTAGTGGGTGAGGAATTCTAAACTATTGACATCTTTAGGAGGAAAACAAAAGGAAGCTTACGATTAAACTAAAAAGTGTAGAGGGCAAGGAGCTGTCCAGCAGAAGTGTAGAAGAACAAGATCTGAGAGGTACACATGTTATGGTAGCAGAGGGAGAATGTGAACATTGACAACAGAGCAGCTCTGAATGAAAAGGGGCCTTCAAGTGTGGCTTGTTGGAGTGGAATTCAGCAACCCTCTAGAGATGAGGACGTTAGGAACTGTGCAGTCAGGAGTAGAAGGCTTGGAAATCAGTTGAGTCAGAATGAAGACAGAAGACAGTGTGGACAGCAAAGGGATCTACTACCCCTTCTTCTTAATTTTGTTTATTTTTGTAGACTTTCATTTGACCCTTGTATTTTCGCACATCAGCAAATGTGATTTTGCTCAAGTGACATCAGTTATCCATTCGATACAGACCAGATACTTGTTGTACACAAAAGCATTTTTCTCCTCACAGTTTTTTAAGTAATACTTAACTGAGAAAGACATATTAGTGGTCTTGTAAATCATTCAGTTTTCCAGATAAATTAGTTATTTCTAATTATCTATTTATTTATGCATCTGTGTGAGACATCCTTTAACCTGCACAGGAGCCAAGTATCTTAGATTTCAAACTTTGCATTGTTTCCTTAGTGTCCTTGAGTTTCTCCCTCTATCAGGTTCCTTGGTGGCAAAAAAAATACCTCATGATACTGATAAGAAAATACAGCAGGAAGAGATATCTGACCCTGCAGATTACAGGCAATGAGATGACTCTAGAATTCTGATATGTTTGGAAATCCATTGCTTTGGGAACATAAAAGGGATTCGGAGGAGAAAACAACAGCTGAAGTAGTCAGGGCATGAATTTGGATCAGATGTGGCGAGATCTGAGGACCAGCCTTGACTCAAGCCCCCCACAAGACACTGTTCCCGAGGTCACCTTACCAAGCCCAACTGACAGGAACTCACAAAATAATTTAGAATCTTTGATGTGGAGTGGAACCAAACCGAAATTCCTTGCTGGAAGTTCCCAGACACAAACTCTGATGCAGGCCCAGAGCAGTCTTCCAAGGAGCTGTAACTTTCCTGAGGCAACCTGAGTCCACTGTTTGGCGCAGGAGTCATGGCATGA
Source organism: Cheirogaleus medius (assembly GCA_008086735.1). Classification (NCBI taxonomy): domain Eukaryota; kingdom Metazoa; phylum Chordata; class Mammalia; order Primates; family Cheirogaleidae; genus Cheirogaleus; species Cheirogaleus medius. The sequence continues at coordinate 21,461,587 of VBSM01001124.1, forward strand.
TCTTGGTGTCCAGGATCCTGGTTGATACAAAGGCTGCGCCTGACCTGGTCATGCCTTTCTATAAAAGAAATGAGGTGATATTCCACTTGTCCCTGGTGATGTTTCAGGGAAATAATTACTATAGCTATTGTAGGGGAAAAAACCTAATCACCACCTTTGAATATAATTTAGGGAGTCCTGCTAGACCTATATATAGCATTCCTTCTTGTTATTGTCACTCTGCATGGAAGCCCAGCATATAGGGCAATTGATTCCTCCAAATAGTGTCAATGGTAATGAATGGGAAACTGTCAGGATGAAGAGGACTGAGCAAGTCCTCCAGTGAATACTCCTCTAGTGAGGCTCATTCCTCATGTCCAACAGCAATTTTACCTTTGAAGGTAAAATTTTACCTTTGAATTTTACCTATTGTGCTCACACAATACGAAGGGGGGAAAAATTAGGCGAGTAAAACATGCATGCAGGGCAGGAGCTAAACAGGGCAAATACTGACCAAAACCACTTTGTAGCATTTCAAACCGTAAGTGTGTTGCTGAGACTTCACATTAATGCAGAGTATAATGGTGTTTTCAAGTGTTTTGATTTAATTGACAAGTCATATGTTTTATTATAGAAAGAAATAGTAGACCTCACCACCCTCAAAATTAAACTAAAACCAGGTGCAGTTTTGTGGGATATGGTCACTTTGCCATACCAGGAGAGAGAAAGCAGTAGAAAACAAGGTAACAAGCTAAGCATAAGCTCCAAGAGGCTGAGAAAAGGATGGAGGGTTCCCAAGGCAGACAGTTCTGGGAGTCATGTTTTCCTTATTACAACTCTGGCAGGATAACCTAGAAACTAATCGCCTCTGTCTTTCAAGGTTGGCACTGAGAGTTATAGGAGCTGGGCTTGACGGTACTTGCCGTAATTCAAAATAAAAACCCTCACTTATTCTGAAGTTTTTCACACAGAAAATCTCCCAGATGTGTAATTTGCAAGGACTCCAGAAGTGTCAGTGAAGTAGAAACTACAAATCACACATGGCACAAGTTGAAAACTCACAATCCTCTAATTAACGGGAGAGCGTGGAGAGCCAAACTGGATAAATCAGACCAAAACCCCTACCTGCCGTCCTATCCACTGCAAATTCACTTCTAGAAAATCGTCATCATCCACACACTCATTCACTCCTTCAGCAATCCTACTGATGCTCAGTGGATTCAACAGATGCTGTGCTAGCCGTGAACTTGAACAGATCTCAAAGTATACAGTATCAACATTTGGCTTTTCTGGTGTATGTCAGTCTTGGCCTGGCTGCCTTTTTCTTTCTCTTCCTAACAATTCATATTTAATATCTCCTTTACTAAATTCAGAGTATAGCAGTAAAATTTTCAACTGGGATGATTTTGCGTAAAGAATTCTCTAGATTTTAAGTTAAAATGTCAACACCAGAAGTATTCTGCTTCTGTTCACCTACCATTGTTTGTTTTATCTTGAATATGCCAAGTCCCTTTGACAAGGGTAACAGAAACCAGTGCTGAAAAAAAAAAAAAATTCACTGCAAAGATAGTACTCAACATTTCCACATTGCATCTATAACTTTGGTTTTTGGATTTTTGTTGTTGTTGTTTTGGTGTTTTTGTTTTTGTTTTGTTTTCTTTTTTTGGACAGAGTACAATTTGCAAAGTTTATTTTAAAACAAGCTTATTGTCTCATCAACTTATGGTAAATGAAACAACAAAGACAATGAAAAGTCAGATATGTTTCTTTAAAAAACATCTCCAATTGACTAACTAGAAAATGAAATATCTTTCAAGACCCCTGACATGCCTGTTACTGTGGCCTGAGAGCAGGCAGATGCTTGTCATAAGTTGTGACAGCCTAAGTTGACTCTTCTTGGAGTTTTCATTGTTTCCTAGAAATTTAACAAGCTAGCGTGTCCCTTTCACAAATGGCTACCCCATGCCAAGAAATACAGAAGTTGCACTATCGCCTGTTTATCTCCTTACTATGCTTTCACTACCCAAAACGTTCTCAACCGCTTTCTCCTTTTGTTCAGGTACTTCAAATTCAAGGCAGACTTCACTAAAACACTTCACAGTGGGCTTAAGCTCTGAACATTTCTCTAGATGGTGGCTTCTCATTCTATAAAAATTAGTTTGAAATTCACTTTGTCAATTCAGTATATCTAGGATTGTACATAACCACTATGCTTGAAACCTGAGAACTCTTTACTGATAGCTACCCTATATTGCCCTTTATTCACAATCGAAAGGGCCAGGCACTGTGTTTGTGGTTCCCTCTCAGAGCAGCCACACCCTTTACATTGCCTGGAGCCTTCCCAAGGCACCTCCTATAGTGAGGAGCTCTTATGCCTCTGCTCAGTGACTGGAAAACCGTTATGTCTGCAATGACTGCCGGGTCTCCTTGGTTTCCAAAAATACTTCTTAGAAACCTGGATTTAGGAATATACAAGAGGTGCTATATCACCATTGTTTCTTAAAGTTGAATAGTACT
>VBSM01001124.1:21465310-21492382 GCA_008086735.1 Cheirogaleus medius
ATCATCCTCCCCCCACTTTTTTTTTTTTGGCTTACTGTAATTTTTTTCTAACATAACTATAGCCACAAATAATTTTTAAAATAATTGAAGTTATTTTCAGTATCATCCTAGAAATTTTTAAAATTTTTATTTAAAAAGTAATCTAACATAATAAACTATTAAAAACAACAACAATAATAGTAAAAATAACCCCTTATCTCATCAGCCAGATACAATTATTTTCCATTTTGCACAATTTCTTCTATTTTTCTCATTACCAAATATACATATTTCCAAGTTAAATCATTATTTACATAATTTCTTCTATTCTCTTCTCTGAATTCTATAATAAATATTTTCTACATTTCTACATAGGCATCTTATTTTTAATATTAAATGATTAAATATCATTTAAATAGCAAGGAAAAAAACCAATTTTACAAGAGATGTCTCTTCTGTTTTTAGAAAAATCTCAGGTTCAACTTCCATTCAACAAACATCTTTTGAATACTATTCGTGTGCCTTGCTATGTAACGTTAGGCATTACAATAGAAAGATGAATAAGACACGATCTCTGCCCTGAAGAAAGTATCTAATAAGGAAAAAGCAAGAACAAAAAATGTTCAATAATTCCCACAGGTGCTATATGATATGCATTTCCTTCAGGGGGAGAAGGCAAGAAAAGGTAAAGTGAACGACTTTTTAAAATGTGAAATGATTGCAAGTGTTGGATCAGGATTCCACTCAAGAAACAGAATAAAAGACGAGCTTTCTCAGGAAGAGTTTGGGGTTAGAAGCGACCTTCTCTCAGGAAGGCCAAGCACTCACCTGGTGCCCTTTACAACATCGCCCCCTAGTGGTCATCTAGCCTCTGCTTCAACATGGGCCCGCCCACACTGCCCACCTTCCAGGCATCTTCAAATCATAATCGCTAGCGTTGCCAACAGTGCTCCTTCGGCACACAAGTTGCTTTACATCTTCCAGCCCTTGGTGCCTACTTTAACTGTCAGGTTTTCTGTGTATTTGTTAACTCGTTCATAAATTCAAGTATTCTTGTGTCAAGACTGTATTTCTTTTTGCATCTATACAACCAATCAAGGATGAGAGATCACTTTGAATATGTAAAGGATTTTAATTTTGTTTGATGCAATCATCTGCTTCTACCAACCTAGGAGTCCCTGATTCTCTGAGATGTCATTAGGATTTCTCTGTGCTCAAACCAAAGAAAATGCAAAAAAAAAAAAAAGAAAGTGATTGTCCAAATAAGCCAAAAACACCAAACATGTTTGCCTTATTATTCTGTATATTCCAGGCAAATAGTTGGTTGAGAGACTCAGTAGATGAATATAACCCAGCTAGTAGTCATCTCAGTTCCCCATCCGATTGTAAATAGTCCCTCCTTGAGTGATACTTGCTTCAGCAGGAGATAGAGGATAGGGCAGGGGTCTCTGTAGGAAATATATTAAATTCTCTCTCCCTTAACACTCATTCTCCTCATCATAGATCACAAGCCAGGTCTGCCCGATTGCATAAAGCTTTCCCTTTCTATTTATTGCATGTGTGTGTTTCTTCCTGTATTGCAATTTTTCTGGCATGAATCCTAAATATTACTGCTGCTAGGAGGCTGTTCTTTACACCCGTGAGGCTCCATTTGCATTTGGAATATGAAAAAATAACCAGCTGCTTTCTATTCTCTTTTTATCAATCAGAACAGGTTATAAAATCAAGCCCTTTAATTAGAAGATTTATCTGTTTTCTGTATGTAAAAGGGCTGGGAGCTGTGGCTCTAACAATCCCAGCCTTTAGTGGCTACTTGAATTACTGGCCTTGGTTTCCTCATCAGTAGAGTAGGGATTGTGGTATATATTTTAGAGCAATGTTTTTAAAACTTTGCTGAAGGAACATTGTCTGCTTTTTTGCTTGTTTTGTTTCCATTTGTTATGGACCAATACTTTTATAAACAATAATAAAAAATAAACTGAGATAAACATAACCATGCTCTTGACTGTTTTAGCAATGTCAATGTGCTATAAAAATATACAAACATAATGAGTGAGATGTGCAACGTTTGGGGGATGGTCATGCCTGAGACTCTGCCTCGAGGGGGAAGGGGGGGCATGGGCAATGTACGTAACCATAATATTTGTACCCCCATAATATGCTGAAATAAAAAAAAAGAAAGAAAAGAAAAAAAAAATAATTCTCGATGCTTACTTTCAATTTCTGTACTTATTTTGTTGTGAATTACTGACAATTTGCAGATGGGTCCAGTCCACAGACCACACTTTGAGGAGTAGTACTGCCCTAGAGGATTGATTTGTGACTTCCCACGTAAAGCACCTAAAACAAGGCACAGTATAACATATAATAGGTCTAAATAATGCTACTTTCATTTCCTTTTTCCCAAAATTCACTATGTAAATTGTTTATTAATTCAGTCATCCATCTATTAATTGAACAGATATTTATTGATAACTTATTAAGATTCAAATGCTGAGGACACAGTAATGAAAAGAACTCAGTTTCTACCTTCAAGGAGCTTACACACTACTGGAAATCTTTTCACTAGAATATCCAAAAAGACATGTCAAAATTGAGGTATCTTCTAAATCAATAAAACTATGAGAATATTTAAAAAATATATATCCAAAAAGATTAATTTTTTTTCCTTTAATTAATGTTTTAAATTTCAGAATATTATGGGGGTACAAACATTTTGGTTACATATAATGCCTTTGCCTCGCCCAAGCCAGAGCTACAAGCATGCCCTTCCCCCATGGAGCACACTCTGCACCCATTAGTTGTGAGTTTACCCATTCCCACCACCCTCCTCCCACCCTCCTGGCACCTGATGAATATTACTTCCATGTGAGCACTTTAGTGTTGATCAGTTAGTACCAATTTGATGGTGAGTACATGTGGTGTTTGTTTTTCCATCCTTGTGATACTTCACTTCGAAGGATGGGTTCCAGCTCTATCCAGGATAATATAAGAGGTGCTAGATCACCACTGGTTTTTGTTGCAAGTAGAACTCCATGGTATACATATATCACATTTTATTAATCCACTTGTGTATTGATGGGCACATGGGTTGTTTCCACATCTTTGCAATTATGAATTGTGCTGCCTTGAACATTTTAGTGCAGATGTCTTTATTATAGAATGTCTTTTGTTCCTTTGGGTAGATGCCTAGTAGTGGGAGTGCTGGATCAAATGATATTTCTATTTTTAGTTCTTTGAGATATCTCCAAATTACTTACCACAGGGGTTGTACTAATTTGCAGTCCCACGAGCAGTATAAGCGTTTCCTATCTCTCCACATCCACACCATCATTTGTTGTTTTGGGACGTTTTGATTAAGGCCATTCTCACTGGAGTTAGGTGATATATCATTGTGGTTTTGATTTGCGTTTCTCTGATGATTAGAGATGTCGAGCACTTTTTTATATGTTTGCTGGCCATTATTCTGTCTTCTTTTGAAAAGTTTCTGTTCATGTCCTTTGCCCACTTTTTAATGGAGTTGTTTGATTTTTTCTTGCTGATTTCCTTGAGTTCTATATAGATTCTAGTTATCAGCCCTTTATCAGATGTGTAGCATGCGAATATTTTCTCCCATTCTGTAGGTTGTCTGTTTGCTCTCGTGATAGTTTCCTTGGCTGTGCAGAAGCTTTTTAATTTGATCAGGTCCCATTTATTTATTTTGGTTGCTGCTGTGATTGCTTTGGGGGTCTTCTTCGTAAATTCTTTGCCTAGGCCAATGTCTATAAGAGTTTTCTCAACATTTTCTTTTCGAATTCTCAAGGTTTCATACCTTAGGTTTAACTCTGTTATCCACCATGAGTTGAGTTGATTTTTGTGAAAGATGAGAGGTGGAATCCAGTTTCAATCTCCTGCATGTTATTATCCAGTTTTCCCAGCACAATTTATTGAATAGAGATTCTTTTCCCCAGTGTATATTTTTGTCTGCTTTGTCAAAGATTAGATGACAATATGAGCATAGTTTTATATCTGGGTTCTCAGTCCTATTACAAAGGTCTATATCTCTGTTCTTGTACCAGTACCATAGTGTTTTGGTTACTATAGCCTTATAGTAAAGCTCGAAGTATGGTAGACTGATGCATCCCAATTTATTAAAAAAGATAAAATTTTAAATCTAGCATTATAAAATTATTACCGTTGTCACTTTTATTTCTAATATTCCTTTCTATGTTTTACTATTTTCATCATCTTTGACATTGATAATATATAGTATATATTTATACTATATGCCATATTATGATATATAATACTTATGCATTATAATCTATAATAATATGTATTATATCTTCTAAGGCCCAACTTAGTATTTATTATTCTAATTAATTAACCACAAAAAATGTCTTTCCCTCACCAGCCTTGTAATTCTTTGTTTTACTATATATAAATCATAATTCCTTTTGGTTTCATCTTCTTTAGCTGTGCCTGAATCATTGGGATTAGTTCTACCAATCTTACTAATGCTAAACACACAAATCGTATGACTATAATATTCATTTTTCCTAAGTATAAGCTCAATCAGCATTGCTGTCAAGCAGCATTTAAAATAGAGAATATAAACCAGAATTCTGTTTACTTTTTAAAAATCCCTCCTCCTTTGAAAATTTATAGACTTTTAAAGTGAGGAAGTTAAGTATTTTTATTGCTTTAGAGAAGAGCTAGCCAAAAATGTGATTTAAAATCAGGAGCTCTGCTAGTATCTATTTTTCTTTTCAATCATTCTTCAACAGTGCAAGGCATCTTTTCTTTCTATTATCATTGCCATGAAACATAAAGCTTGGGAGGCAGTCTTGGAAAAAACTCAGATTTTGTATCTGAAGCCTAACATTCAGCAATGCTGTACATCAAAGTCCTGCCATCAAAGTACATTGAGGGCCAGCTATCCTACAACATCCATCATTTGTCAAACAGAATCATGTGCATCGTAGGGGCCAGGACCATACCTAGTCTGTCTTTGTATCCCATCACCTAGCACTGTTCTGACACCTAGCAGACACCCAACAAATGTTTGTTGAGCAAATGTTAATCACAATAACAACAAATTTCCATGTATGGTTGTATATAGATCTAATTTTGCATATCTAAAGGCTGTACGTATTTAGGGTTGCTCTTGCTATTTACATCTAATAAATTGTAAAAAGCCTCTCTGCCCGAGGGAGCCACATGGGTAATTATGGACTCCAATTCTGTTTTATAAAAAGAAATTATTTGATGGAAACTTTATGGGCTACAGTACTCGCCACACAATCTTATAAATTCCAAACTCCAGTTAATGTGTGAATGCCAGATGAGAAATTTTAATGGAATAGTTTATAGTTTTATAACCCTGGCTGAATGAGATGCAGGAAGTTAGTTAGCACATGGCATAAATTGGAAAGGCTAATTATTCCATCCCTTCCCATTTATATGTGTGTATGTATGATTATCATATAAGACAGATTTCTGTATGAGTCTCAGTCTTTTTTTTAATTTCTTCTTTTACAGTCATTTTGATTGTCATTTGATTGGGAATCCAGTACTTGAGGCTGTGTCTAATTCTGTATTCCATACAGCTCCTCTTATCATCCTCCAATATATGTCTACAGTGAATAACTCTCCACTGTAATTGGTAAGACCTAAACCAACGCATCCAGACAGACACTAAAGTACATCCATAAAAAGAGTTGATGATCAACAAACTTGATTATCTTCCTAGAAGCTAAAGCTAATGCAGCAAAGCCTATAAAGTTTATGAATATGCTAGTGTGTTCTATGGAATGAGATAGGGTATCTCCAAAAGTGAACTACAGAAAATTCCACCTCTTCTTATTTCCACTAACATTGAAACATAGGACCTTCTTAGCATCACTGCCTTACATCTCAAGTACATATAGAACTTCTCCTATGTGCTTAGTCCTGAGACGTGGGCACAGTGGGGGTTACAATGAAGTCTAGTTAGGAGAGACAAGGTGGACCATGTAAAACAATTACTGACAGCACAGTAAGTGATAAAGTGTCTGCATTGTCCTATTTAGTACTTTATTAACATTTTCACATTCATTTTGCATTATTATTACAATTTGAGGTTCAAAATGAGTTTTGGTGTGGAGAATTTGAAATGACTTTAAATTGTTCTAAAGGATTGGACACGGATATAAGAGCCAGAGCTTTTGTCCAAAAACTAAACTCAGCGTACCTCTCAACTGAACTTCCATCACTTTCTTGTAAGTGGCACGAGTACTTCCAGAGCAGGCAAGTTGACTTCCACCCCAGGGCTCCACTGAGCATTTACGTACTCACGTCCCACAACTCTAAAACATCAGGGGACTCTAGGTAAGGAAAGAGAAGGTTCCAACACTACCATGGGCGTGATTTGTTGATTCAGCAAGTGCACTGCCAGCAGCTCCTTTGGAGGAAAGAGCTGATATTTACCCGAATTGAGCAAAGGGTCCTTTTTTCTTTTTCTTTTCTTTCTTTCTTTCTTTCTTTCTTTCTTTCTTTCTTTCTTTCTTTCTTTCTTTCAAGTAAGAGCTAGCAGAGAAAAACACATGCTGCTGAATACTAGGATTTTCCCCACTGTCTGTATAGGCTTCTGATTAGATAAGAGAAAATCCCATGTGTATGTGTGAAGGGTAAAAGGGAATATGGGAAGTAAAGAACTTTTTTACTCTTTTTAGACTATTTTTCTTCTAACATTCAGAGAATACATAACTAGCATGTTTATTCGTGAAAAAGGGAGAAGTGAGCTCTGTTAGGTTTACTTCTAGTGTGTCATGCTTCTATTCTCTGTAGGCAAATACAATAGCCACTACCTGCATGGCCATTCAGCTCTCGAAACGTGCTAGTTTACACTGAGATGTACTGTATGGGTGAAATACACACCAGCTCTTAAAGACATAGTAGGAAAAAAGTGTAAGGATGTAAAATATCTCTTAAATAAATTTTATATTGATTACATGTTGAAAGGATAATATTTTAAATACATAGAGTTAAATAAAATATATTATTGAAATTAATTTCACCTGTTTCTTTCTATTCTTTTTAATGTGACTACTAGAAATTTTAAAATTATAACTGTAGCCTCCATTATATTTCACTTGGACAGTGCCACGTTAGATAATCCACTAAATTAATATGAAATTTATGCCAGATTTTTACCTTCTTGAAATCTTTTCATTGTTGGAATATTATCAGGGAAACTATGAAAAAAGACATGAATCTTGTCAACAATGCTTAGTGCTTGTCATACATCTTAAAATATTCTCAAAATAACTTCCTATTTGTTCCTTAAAATTGAATGAAAGAGCCTATCTTATGTTTCTCTTAAAGTTTGCTAGCATGGCACTCAAAACTATTATATTACTAACCAAATTCCACTAATTAAAACTTTTCAATTTTAAGTTAATAATTTTACAGATTTAATTTAAAGACTGTTTTGAAAGTATTTGGGGAGTTTTTCTTCCCAGATACGATTTCTAGAAAAAAATTATCCTCTTTTCACTATTGCACCATGCTTTTCATGGCCATTTCTACTACTTTTCCGCTAATCAAAAAAGGGATTTATATTATTTATCAGCAGTATAACATGTTTCATTATATTTACAGCTTTGTTTGTACTTGCACTGCTGTGATACAAACCACAGTTGAAATATTGCAGGCCCTGTGGTTCTATTACATTAATCTTAGTTTCACAGCAAAATATATTATTAAATATTTATGTGGGATGCAAAAGCAATCAATAGCTTTATTCTGCAGTGGATAGTCTCCAACTGAATAGGTTCGAATGCAGTCGTTCTCTGCACAGGATGGTAGAGACACTCCAATAGAATTTGATGGTTAATTTCTGAGTCTTATTTCTCTCTGTAAAGGTATTCTGCAAATGTATATACAACAGCAGTGAGCATGCGCTACAAAGTAATCACCCATTATTTTAGAAGTTTGGTGATTTGTAATTTATAAACTTGAGCTTTTTGTTTATCGGGTAACTTTTTAGGTAATATGGATTATTCGCTTCTGGATTTCTCATATGTAGAAATCAGAAAATAAGTCTGTGATCATAATGCTTTCTTGTTAACACAATGTAATCAGTAGCATCAAAATACTATTTGGAGAGTGTTTGTACTAGCATATGGTTAATAAATTCCACCTCTGCATGTGGCAATAGCCTCTTTCTATTTTTTGGAGGGGAAAGGGAGTTGAATCATTGGTTTCTATTCAATTATGTTGAAAAGAGCACTAGACTTGCAATCAGTGGGTTTGGCTGCAAAGCGTGGTTGATACTTATTATCTGTGCTATCTTGGACAACCACTTACAATAGACACTGCTAGCTCCTCAGCCCAACCCCCTTTACTAGGCCTGTGCACCCATCCCTCCACTGTTCTGGGTGTTGGCTGCTAACAGAACCGAGCTCTTCACTTCTCCAGGAATGGAAGTTCACGGAAGGCCAAAGACGAGCTGTTTTGCCCAGGATGTCACATGGCTGCAGCCGGCGACTGAGCTGGTATGGAGCACAAAATGCTAGCTCGCTTACCCCCAGTAGGACAGTTCTGAGGTGCATAATGCTCCAGACCTCCCCAAGGGCTCAGGTCAAATTTGATCTCCAGGTGAGACCACGTTCCCACATTGCTTTTTTCCCTCCCACCATGCTTTCTTCACTCCGCTCCTCCTGAAAGCACTCACCCAGTGCATCATTGAACAAGAATCCCTATGTCAGGCTCTGGCTTTGGAGAACCTGACATAAGATACCACCTAATGTCTAAGCCTCAGTTTCTTTATCTGTAAAATAAGAGTAATGGCTGACCCTTGGGATTATTGTGAGAATTAAGTGATGCATCATTATGTGAAAGTGCTTTGTAACCTGGAAAGAATTAAACAAACATTAGGTATTACCATCTTCAATGTTACCAACAATACCAATGATAATAAGCTGATTCTTTTAATTCTCTGGGAGTTACTATTTCCACTCCCTCAAAGTGTGCTGTAAATGTCCTTTTTGAATGCATCAAGGGAATAAACCTTTCTCTGCACCTTCACATAAGCATGACTTGAATGGAAAATTTCCCAGTTTCTTCCAAATTCTACTTATGTTAAAATTCTGAGTGGTGTTTTTCCATACAAGTAGATAAATATTTCCGCAATATTCAGCTTTCTTATCTAACCCTCCTCACTACCCATGGAATATTGTTCTCTTGTTAATGTGAAAAAAAATTGACAACTACCCATCTGTAAGTCTAAGACATTTCCTCCCAATTAAATTAGAACCATTTATAGCTATTTTGTTTCAACTCCTGTGAGATATTTATTTACTTATTTATGGGGTATTTATTTACTTACTTAGAGCATCAAATTGCTTCCTGGATTAGTCAATCCTAGTCAAGAAAGCTAGTGTGGCATTCCCTAAGCTGGATCTTGCTACCTTTTAAATAGTACACATTTTTGCTAAGCAAGCAAAATAAAATCATAATAAATAAAATTTCATGTTCTTACATATACAATGGGCAAATACATCTGAGATAATACACAAACTTCAGTTATATTTTTTTAAGTGTTAGGAGAAGACTATTTAAAATTTAGCTTTAGATGTCCATTTTCAGCCTAGAAGCTATCATTTTCTATAACATTGATCCTGGGCCAGTACTTTTTCAGAATTTCACAATGCCTTGAAGAATCAGAATTCATTCATTTATTTAACAAATATTTATCAAGTGCCTACTAGGTGCCAAACACTGTGCTAAGTTTAGAATCTGGGGATACAATGATGTGCAGAAACAAAGGACACCTTCCCTCTTCAAGTTCAGTGTAGATATTGAGACTGACTTTAATCAAACAATAAGCATTTGTAAGTAACTATGATAGATGTTATGAGGATAGTGGAAGTTGAACAACTCCACGTTAATAGAGAAGGTTTCCTAAAAAAGTGACATTAAGCTGACAATGGAAAAAAAGTAGGAGGAAATAGAAAGAGAAAGAGCATTCCAGGCAGAAAGACTAGCATGTGCAAAGGCACTGTGGCAGGAGGGGACATGATCAAATGTCACAGGTAGCAATGAGGGCTAAAGATAACAAGACAAGTATTAAAGCTAAGAGTGATAATCCAAAGAAGCTATATAAGCAGAATTGAAAAAGGGAAGGTCACCCAACTAGGAGTCATCTCAGTCCAGTGAAATGTATTTTGTGTCCATCGCATGCAAGGGACTGTGTTCATTTTAGATCTAGGAGACCCTCCCAGTGGGGACCCCACCAACACCTCTCAGCTCCGTCACACTCTGCCCTCCACACACCTGCCTCTCAAAGGCCACTCCTGCAACTTTGAATTGCTCTCACACCAAAGCTACTAAAAGCAGCGAGAGCCTTATCATACAGCTATGTTGATTAAGTCTCAATGCATTCCACACTGTAGCTTCCTAGGTTATATGCCGGACATGGTTATGCTTTAAATCCTCCAGAAGTTTATCCTCACTTGCAGGATAAGATTTGGTTTTGCACACAGAGCCCTTCAAGACTGCACTCTCTCTCCACTCCCATCTCACACTTCTGCATCATTCTATTCCAGCAACTCCAGACTGCTTTTAGTTTCACAAAAATTTTCATCAAAATTGGTCCATACCATAATGTTTCAGGCTGTGGCCTTTCCTCTATTCCAACACTCAGCTCAAATAACCCCTCCGCAGGAAGCTTTTCCTAACTTCCCACCACCCACTCCCAAACCAGTTGTCTGCCCTCTTCCGTGTGCCAATGTCATCTTTCCATGTTCTTTGTTGAATTTTCCACATTATTCAAATTATTCAGCTATGTATCAATCAGTAGTCCCCAACTAAACTATCAGTTTCACAAAGGTAATAAATACATGATCGGTATTGTTTCTATGTCTCTTGGGACTAGTATAGCTTCTGGCAAAGAACAAAGGTTATTAGACATAACTGAGCAGGCAGTGGGTCAGTTTGTCTTACAGACTCTTTAAATCAGCTGTCCAGGAATCTAGACCAACACTGTTAAATGGAAATACAGTCGTCCCTCAGTATCCGTGGGAGATAAGTTCTAGGACCTTCCACAGATACCAAAACCTGTGGATGCTCAAGTCCTTTATATAAAATGGCATAGTACTATTTGCATATAACCTACACACATCTTCCCGTATACTTTAAATCATCTCTAGATTATTTATAATACCTAATAGAAGGTAAATGCTATGAAAATAGTTGTGATACTTTATTGTTTAGGGAATAGTAACAAGAAAAAGAAATCTGTACATGTTCAGTATAGATGCAATATTTTCTTGAATATTTTCCATCTTCAGTTGGTGGAATCCACTAATACAAAACCCACGGATATGGAGGGCTGACCGTATAGTAATGCAAGCCACATTTTAAATTTTCTAGTAGCCACATTAAAAAAGTAAAAATAAACAGGTGAAATGAACATTAATAATATATTTTATTTAATCCAATATATCTAACATCATTTCAACATCTAATCAATGTAAAAATTAATACTTTACACTTTATACTACTGTGTGTCAGAAATCTCACGTGTATTTTACCCTTACAGCAGCTCTCAATTCAGACTCATCACATTTGAAATGCTCAACAGGGTACTTATGGCTGGTGGTCGCCATATTGGACAGTGCAGATCTAGATAGTACAGCCAGGTAAAGACAGAAACAGCAACAAAACAAAAAAACCTGAGAATAAATGGAATAGCATTGATATGGGCCTCATTGAAAAGACCTTGAAGGAGTCAATTGTCTGACAATTTAGAAGCTTGAATTATCTGATTTGGTTTTCTGTGTTGGTGGAATAAAATGTTTCCACCAGTTTCCACCAGTTTATATTATTTACATAATATCTGGAGATATTTTAAGCATTATTATCGCTTGAAAAATGTAAATCAAATCAGCATTTCTTCTTTTCTTCATGGACCACTTTTCTTTGTTCCAAAACTATGGCTGCATGAGATAGTTGGATGCAGTGGGTTAAAGAGCATTATAAGATGATATTTTAAATTTTGAAAAATATAGTATGTATATATTTCAGGGGGAAAAAAGCCAACAACTGGAATATTTTTGCTTAGAACATTTCTTCCCATGCCCCCAGAAACGACATTATAGCTTTTCTCACTCGATCAATTTATTTATATTACCAAGTGAGTGAGATTCAACAAAGTATCCTGCCTCCCTTCCCCACCACAGAATTGTATGGAAACACAGAAGTAAAGTGTATGGATAGAAAGACTGTAATCCTCCTTACTATGCCTACTCATCCTTTGTACCTAATTCAAAGACTGATTGAGAAATATCTTATTTCATTCATTCTTTTACTCGCTGGTTTGATGAATATTTATTGAGCACGGGTTATGTACCAGACCTTGTGCTGGGCCCTGGGACTATATAATCACTGTCTTCAAGGAGCATGCAGCCTCCTGAGGAAGTCAAACATTGAACAAGTCTGTGATGTGCACGGTGAAAGGTGTGAGAGCAGAATGGAAAGGTGTAGAAGCAGAATGGAACTGACCAGGGGCTAAGAGAAGGCCTTCCCAAGGAAGACTCATTAAGGCGAGAACTGAAGGCTGAGTAGGTAGTGGAATAGAAAGGAGCAGAGCATTCCGGGCAGAGGAAGGAGCATATGGAAGACCCAAATTGAAGATTGCATAATCTTACACTGGCCTTGGCTTCCAGAAGCTAGACTTTCCTAGAACTAGAAGCAGTCCATTATGAGTGGAGGGCAAAACTTAAGGGCCAGACGGGCAATCAGTGAGGCTGGAGAAGTAGGCTGGGAGTCAGTGTACAAAGAGCTCAAAGTGTTAAAATTCCAGGTGCCTGTGAGATGGTTGGTTTCAATGGGCTAGAAAGAGTGGCAGAGTGTCTGCCTAGAGATGGAGGTGGACAGATGAAATGGGAGCTACAAGGCAAGATGGCAGGCAGTAAATAGACAAAGAGGATGAGGAGTCAGAAAAAAAATTAGAGAACTTCATTTATCATGATAGATCACGACTGGATTTGAACTAATTATCAAAATGCAATAACCTGGGAAGGAAGAGCCATCCATCGAAAAACCTAGCATTTTAGGCCCCATGCACGTATTATTTTATTCTCCCAACAATGTATTTTGCAGTGAAGAAGCTCAGGCTCTCTGTGGTTTTGTAGCTTGCCTGTGATTATGTATTGGTAAGTGGTGCACAGGGATATAAACTCAGATCTGCCACGCCACAGTGCCTCTGCTATTTCTACTAAGGCACTCAAAAAGGAAATCTTAGCTGATGTTTGAAGAGCAACTTTTAGAGTTAAAATGCAGTTCAGCCTCTGATGTTGAAAGGTACATTGAAGAAGTTGTTAAACCTTATCTGTTTGGCCTTAATGTTAAAACCGAGACTTTTGCTAGTTCCATTACCTTCCTACATGCATGAGTAGTCATAAGGTGATGTATGTACAGTGCTTTGAACTAGCAGAAAGGATGGTGACACATATAAATCCACATGTTTATTACGCTTCCAGCTCATATAGTCCCATTTTTAAAAAGTATAATGTTTTAAAATCATTTAAAAGATTAACTCACTTAAATTGCTTTGGTCCAATAACGTTTTATGAGATTTATATTATAATTTTAAGATATGTCTTAAAAGGAAGCAATAATCAAGTCCATTAACAGCAGCACTATTTTAATTTTTTTAAAAAAAGAAGTGTGCCTTTGCAAGAAAAATAAATATGCTCAGTTGAGGGAATAACTTTAACTCTCTACTATAATATGCAACTTAGCCATTTTCTACTGAAGTTTGTTAAATAATTTTTCATAACTGCACTTTTATGAAATGCAGTGTTAAGGCATTAAGCAGTTTTCCCACTTTGCAGAGCTAAACTAGCAGTACAAATTTGCTTTTCTTCACAGCTTAACACTGTGGTCACAGCCCTCTCATAAATGAAGCGTATCAAGAAAGGATTTGGAAACGAGGTGGGCAATATGTGAGGTCTCAAGATAGCTGTCACTCTAAATCTCTACTAGGACCTGCTATGACTACAGTGGCCTTGCAAAATGACTACAGAATGGGCCCACGTGGGAGTCCTGGCCTTTACTGTTGCCTTCTCTCCTCTGTACATGTCTTACACCATGTGAGTTGCTCCTCTCTCTGCCTACTTTCCCGAAAATAAATGCAATGCTCCAAGGGGGGTTATGTTCTGCTTTCTGCGCCCTTTACCTCACATAAATTAGTCTTGGCTTCAAGAATGAAGCTTTTAATCTTGTTTGCTTCCTTCACAGATACAGGGTTACACAGATGCTAAGATGATTGCTCAAGCAAACTATCCTCATAGTTTGGCCCTATGAAGCTTTAGTTTTCACAATTAATGCCTCCCATTTTTAAAGCATGAGTCTCTTAAAGAGAAAAGAACATCTCAGTGTGAATCTGGGACACAAATGTTTGGTCTCACCAAGTCCCTAAGGGGAAGAAAGAGGGTGGGGTAGTTTGCCATGGTTATTGGCATCTTACAAATGGAGAAGCAGCCAAAGGGACCCACTGACTTGAGGTTCCTCAGAGATAGCAAGCAAAGTTGAGAATTCCAGTGTGGGACATTACCAGACAATGCTGTTCTCTTATGTTATCAATACATTGATGTATTTTTGAAATAACAGCTTTATTGAAATATAATTCACATTCCATATGATTCGCCCATTTAAAATGTACAAGTCGGCTGGGTGTGGTGGCTCACACCTATAATCCCAGCTATTCAGGAGGCCAAGGCTGGAGGATCGCTTGAGGCCAGGAGTTTGAGACCAGCCTGGGCAACATAGCAAGACCCTATTTCCAAAAATAAAATAAAATAGTTAGCCGGATGTGGTGGTATGCACCTATAGTCCCAGCTACTTGGGAGGCTGAAGCACTAGGATCACTTGAGCCCAAGCTGCAGTGAGCTATGATTGTACCACTGCACTCCAGCCTGGGCAGCACAGCAAGAAACCCATCTCTTAAAAAAATTTTTTTTGTTAAAAAAAAATGTACAAGTCAGTGGTTTTCAGTATATACAGAGTTGTGCATCCATACCACAATCAATTTTAAAACATTTCCTTTACCTCGAAAAAGGAACTCTGTCCCTTAGCCATCACCCCCAAGCCCTACATAACCACTAATCTTTTTGACTATATAGACTTGTCTATTCTGGGCATTTCATATAATAGTAATCATACAATATAGCTCTTGGTCCTCTGTGACTGATTTCTTTCATGTATCGTAATGATTTCAAGGTTCATCCATGCTGTAGCTTATATCAGTACTTAATTTCTTTTTATTGCCAAACAGTATATCATTGCATGGATATAGGACATTTTATGTATTCATTCATTAGCTGATGGACATTTGGGTTCTTTCCATCTTTTGGCTATTAAGAATTATTCTGTGATAAACATTTATGTACAGGTTTTTGTGGGGGCATATGTTTTCATTCCCGTTAGGGTATATGAAGTGGAATTGCTGGGTCATGTGGTAACCCTTGTGTTTTACCTTTCGAAGAACTGTCAGACTGTTTTCCAGTGAGGCTGCACCACTTTACATTCCCACCAGCAGGATATATAGAGTTCCAATTTCTCCACATTCTCATCAAAACTTGTTATTATCTGTCTTTTTGATTCTAGCCATCCTAGTGGAGGTGAAATGGCATCTTATTGTGGTTTTGATATGCATTTCCTTGATAGGTAATGATGTTGAGCATCTTTTCATGTGCTTATTAAGGCATTTGTATTGATGCTTTTAAAAGAAAAAAAACCTATTTCTATGCTGGATTTTAAAAGTAGCTCAAGTTGTAGCTGGGCACAGTGGCTCACACCTGTAATCCTAGCACTCTGGGAGGCTGAGGCAGGAAGATTGCTTGAGGTCAGGAGTTCAAGACCATCCTGAACAAGAGTGAGACCCCATCTCTCTACAAAAAATAGAAAAAAAATTAGCCAGGTATGGTGGCACACTCTGTAGTCCAGCTACTCGGGAGGCTGAGGCAGGAGGATTGCTTGAGCCCAGGAATTTGAGGTTGCAGTGAGCTATGATAACACCATTGCGTTCTAGCGCTACAGAGTGAGACCCTGTCTCCAAAAAAAAAAGAAAAGTAACACAAGTTGAATACCAGGTAATGGCCAGAGTCCTTCAGATAAACCATTGGCTTTTTGTACCCTTTACCTCACATACATTAGTCTTGGTTTCTGGTATCTATAAAGCCTTAAATCCATTTGTCTTGAGAAGGAACATCCCAGAGCAAGCAGGCCCTTTACTGGTGTCTAAGGAAATGTATTTAAAAAGAAGTCATTTCTACCCCTAGGGTAAGGAAATCAAGAAGCAAAATGCATACCCTTGTCCTTTTCTTAATCCATACTTAAATGGCCACAAGAAGAGAGGAGTTATCTCCTTAGATATTTCTCAAATGTATGATATTTCTTCATGAAGGATGAAGCAGTAAGACTCTTGAAGGAAAAGTTTCCCATTTATGTGGAAAATTTCAAATAACATCAGTGAGATAATTAATTCACTTTTCCTAAATA
Organism: Cheirogaleus medius; assembly: GCA_008086735.1. NCBI lineage: Eukaryota > Metazoa > Chordata > Mammalia > Primates > Cheirogaleidae > Cheirogaleus > Cheirogaleus medius. Next base: position 21,481,817 of record VBSM01001124.1, read on the forward strand.
GCTCAAATAATTGATGGGAAAGTATTTGAAATTAGGGTTTAGAAATAAAGGAAAGAACACTTTTCTTATATAGTTTGTTAAACATGAGTTTTTATGTCCATGGTTTGTGAAATGACAAGGTTATCCATGGTCTTTCTAAGTGTCAGAAAGCTGGAAGAGACCTAAGCCTCCCATTTCACAGATGGGGAAGTGCAGACTCTGACATCGAGGGACTCAGCCAAGAGCCACACAAGATCCTGGGAGAAGCGAGACCAGAACTCACATGCCTGGCCCCTAGTTCAATATATTTCCCACAATGCCAGACACTTCTCTAAGATTCCTTCTGATTCTATCACTACCTGTGAATGACTTTAAATTTATATTAGGAAAAAGATGTTAAAACCTGGCTTGCAGAGATAAACTATGAATGGAGTGTCCTAGAAGAAGAAAGCTACCTCCTGTATAACTCAGACTGAGAATGAATGCATTCACTTAAACACAGCTGACCTTAAGCCAGTGGTTTTCAAACTGCAGCTTTCACCCAAATGGGGGTCATGAAATCAATGACTCTGTGTGTGTGTGTGTGTGTGTGTGTGTGTGTGTACTGGGTCATACGGTCAAAAAAGTTCTCTTAAGCAGAGGAAGGAAAGTATGTAGCCACACACAAACTGATCTTCAAGATATCAAAAGGCCCCCATATAAAAAGATCTCTATGCCAAAGTGTGTGAAATGTACCTCATTTCCCCCATCTCTGTAATTTGGATTCAGCTATTAGTGAAATAATAGCAAATGCTCATTACGCATATTAACTCCATGTGGGAAAAAGGTAGCTAGTAAACTTGCTTAAGGATCCTATCACTGGTTAGTGGCAGAAATGGAAGTTGACTTTAGGCAGCCTGATTCCAAAGTCTGAGTTCTTGACTATGGGACCACCTTGCTTCCAAAGCTGCTTGTTGAGCATTTGCTATGTGACCATTGACATGAGTTGACTGATTCAGGTCCTTACTCCAGGAACCTAGCGGGGCATCTTCTTCTTGGGGGTACTTTATTGAGCAGGGTGGGAGAGAGGACACTGGGCACCGGCAGCTCCAGAATTTCTACATGTGTGGGTCTGAGAGTGGCAAATGGTTGGGGGCTGGGACCCTAGAGAATTCTGTAAACTCCATGTGCGTGGCAAGAACAGTTTTAATCCTGGTTTTATATTTATTTGAGGTGGCTTTGTAGGGAGATTAATGGAGATTGGGGTCAGTCTACTGTTGGTGTCCAGTGTCTGGAATATGGGGTGGCCTTGCAGGACAGGGTGGGGATGGAGGGGCAGGAAGCAGAGAGCATGACGGTCAGGAATCCCTGACAGCCCAGGGCAACCTGCAAGCAACTATGAAAGGGACTCAAGAGGTGGGACGAGGGCCAGAAACAAACAGCACCTCCTTCCAAACCAAACCTAGAGGACATGCCTAGCCAACCAGTTATAACCTGCTCTAGACTCGTCCTGTGGATCTGTCTGAATAGTGGAAAAATAATTAATTACATGGAAAGAGGGTTAGAGAGTCTTGAATCCATGTTTGACTTTCAAAAATAAAAATAAAAAATAAAACTACCATAGTGCCAAAATTAGGGACAAAAGTGAAAATCTGTTTGTTCAAAGAACCTGAGACTGCTTTGTGCCCACTGAGCAGTTAGAAGCTCTCCTTTTTTGGTGCCAACACAATTCTAGTGCCAGAGAGTTTTCCCTGGAGCCATGTGGCCAACAATACACAGGATAGAACTGTACAGCATATTTCAGATAAGATCTGCAAGTAGAACTCCTTGTGTTATTCCGGTGTTACTCTGGCATCCGTGCCAGTACTCACTTTCTGGAAAGGTGAGGGGGTGAGGTTGCTTAGCATATCTCTTCTATATACCAAATGGGTAAAAACAGCTCATTGTTCCTGCTACCACCTTTATAAGAGGAATGTGCCAAAAGCTTAGCAGGGCTCCAGACTGGCTTTTTGGCTTTCCCGACTTGATTTTGGCTGTTATCTCTAAGCCTTCGCTTATGCCATTTTTCTTTCCAAAAATGTGTTCCCTGCTGCAATCCAGCAGTTAGTGTCTATGATTTCCTTTAAAACTTGATTTAAAATTTCCTCCTCTTCTGAGAAGTCTTCTCTGATTGCACAACTCCCCCTCCCATCACTGTGTTCTCTGTCCACTAGGCACTTGGATAAATTTATCACTATTTAAAGGCATTTACACAACAGGAAACAAACAAACAATAGTGAATGCATTAGAAGATACTTGAAAACTTGCAGTCTTTAACAATATTGTAGATGATTCTTTGAAACCGGTTCTTACCTAACCAAAAGATTGTATATTCGGTTAAGGTTGAGAAAATTTGCCACTTATATCATGTATCTTGCATATTGCAAATTCTCAATACATATTGAATAGATTAATTACTTGATTATCTTTCAAAGTATGTAATTATGTTAGGTTTGTGGTGAAAGTGGAGGTGGATGTTTTAATTTTGTTTTGTTTTTCAAATCATTCTTAGATAAGGTAACCAATAGGCCAATATAAGGATTCTTATGTATCCTAACATATAATTATTGCCCTATGATATTAGCTTATATTAGATATTAGATGTTGTCTATAATTATTATCAGGTTACTTTGTTGTATATGTGTATACTATGTTATAAATTTCTCCAAATCAAGAATTGTGTCTTATTTTTTAAATAATACTGAACTTTTTTACAAAATGTTGAGCATGCAGTAGCTACTCACAAATAAATATGTTAGTAAGTGAACTGTCTAGTTTAGAAGAGTCCACACATTAAACCCATCTCAAAAAGCTGGAAGGACACAGGAAGTCTCTTTTCTATATACATTCATTTATTTGTTCTGGAAATAGTAAGATCTATAATGAGGAGAATGACTTTTCTTGCTTTTCAGCTTAAGTGCTTGTCTTCTCTGAACATTAGTCCATTTATAAACACTGAGCTTCTACATATCTGCTAATGTCCCCAGTGGAAACAAATCAAAATGATCAAATTTTCAAATTGTGATTTTTCTGTATATCTCTGACCTCAAAGATATTATGTCATTTGTTATAATACAATTTTGGTAAAAATAAGAATTTGATCATACCTAGCCAATTTAAAGCTAAGAATTCTTCCTAGCTCCTCTTACTTGGCAGCCTTTCAGAGGTAATTACAGCACCACGTCTAGAGACTGGTTCTGGGAGAGAAAAGCTCACCAGATGGGCCTGATATCGGACGGGGTGGGAGTGGGGGGCTGGGAGGGGGCAGCACCTGCTATGAAGTACAGTCAGAAGCAAATTCCTTGAGCCTCGGCTGTTTAGTTCCAAGGGTTCCTTTGTGCAGCAGAATGTGGGAGGAAGCAGAGCTGGTTTTAGCATTGACCCTTCCTGCCGGGCCTCAGTGGGCAGCTCACCCAGCCTACATCAGGACTGGACTGGATGTTCCCTGCCAAAAGAAAATTCTCAATTTGCCTGACCTGAAAAATAAAGCAAATCAAAGACTAACACAGAAAAGTTCATTGATCTTGTTAAAATAAATGTAAATGCTGTGCTTAAAGTTTACTTACTGTTAATTATGGTGACCTCCTAATGTCCCATGAATAATCTGTAAAATAGGGATAGTTTATGCCCGCTGTGGCCAAGACTGTCCTCATTAGAGCTGTCACCAAGTTAAAGTGGTTGGGTCATGATTTCATTGAGAAACACTAGAAATTTGAAACTCCAAGAAACTTACAAAATACTCACCATTCTTTATTTCTGAAAGTCTAAAGACAAGTCAGATTTAATCTTTTTTATTTAATTAGTTAAACAAATAATTAGTTTTCAGGTATAAATACAGATGTGAAGAGAAATAAAAGCCATAAACTTGCCAGTATTTTTGCCAGCTGTGGCTATTAGTTAAAAGTTACCGTTAACTATACAGTTAATTGCTTTCTTAATATTTTTACACAAAACCTAAGACCTACAAAATTTTTCACTTAAATATTTAAAATATATGGAATTTTTCAAGATATTTAAAGAGGTTTTATAATTTGTAAGATCTTTTTTTATCAAGAATCTTTTTCTTTTCTAAATCTAAGTTGTCAGATTTAATACTAAAGCCTTAAAGGACAGGAGTTCCCAGTTTTCTCATCTATAAAAAAGGTGATTCAGTAACAGCTGGTATTCAGTAAAGCAAAGCTGTTATTTTTACCATTACTGTAATTACTGTAATCGAGTCACCATTCCTGTTTATGTTCTCTCCAGCTTGTGAGCTTGTATTATATTTCTCAAACCCAAAGGCTATCTCGGTGGAAACACTAATGAGGCCTTATGATGTCCCAGCGTTGGTTCTAGTAACTTCCCCTGTAACTGTGTTATCTTGACTAGAATCCACACAGGTCAGTAGATAGTCTTCACTTTATTTATGAAAAACTAAAGTTCAGAGAGATGAAGTCACCCAATCAAAGTCACAAAGATAGTTAAATGAAAAAGCTGTGATGCGAATTCAGATTTTTCTGACTTCAAAGCCCATGTTCCTTACACTGTTTGAAGTGGTTTTCTTTTTAATTACAATATAATGTTAAGGTGTGCAGTTTTATTCTCTCAGAAAACGTACAATAGTGTGAATTAAGTCAATTTAGTGTTGCCTGACTACTAGGGAAGATCTTAATTAATGAAAATCTAATGGTTTATAAGCAGCATGTCATTTGTTTCTATGTAAACAGCACTCCTACAGGGCTTGTCAGAGCTGAAAACAATTTGTCCTTTAAGTATTTTAAACATTCCCTCTGCAATCTGGTTTGCACTCTTAATTTTACACTATTAGGAAAGCATTTACCAAGCAAAAATAAGCCAACCCAGCTTGGGCCTGTCAAAATGATAATAAATTTTGAATTAGTGGAATTTTTATTAGGCTTATATTTATTTTAATGGATTTCACAGTTCACACCAGATTATAATATTATCTGAAAACCCAAGTCAACTAACACATCTAAAAAAAAAAAAAAGCCAGGCATTTGTATTTGCGTCCCCATCAGCACAGCGTCCTTTGAGCTGCCGTCCCACCGGGGCCCTCACTGTCATGTCACTATTTAGCGGTCAGTGATCTCAGAGTCGGTGTCTGTACACAGAGGACATTCCTTCGGGGCCTCCAGCCTCTGAGACAGTGACAGAGCCTGCATGGCAACCTGCCAAGTATGACTAAGTGTGTAAAAAAGGTGTAATTGCTTTTTGCACACTTATTCAGGTGGCCAAAGAAGGAAAAACCACTGTTTTCTCAAACCAAACTCCAGCCGAACTCACAAATGCCTCAATTGCCTCCATTGATCCCTGCTCCTGACTCCAACCACGTGCCCTCCCTGTGTGGTGGGTGAGGTGAGGAATCAGAGCTTAAATGACACAGAAGTCATGAAATGAGTAATAACCATCAGGTCAAAGAGTCCAGAACCCCGCTGTCCACCCAGAAGATAATGAGAGCCGTTTAATGCTCCTTCTCAAGAAAACCATGCACTAAGTTGATCTACGAAAATGCAAAACTCTTTTGTTCTGAAGTCCATCTTTGTGTTTTTAAAGTAGGTCTTTTATTCTAAAGATATTTCCTTTTCTTTATCTATTCTGGTTCTTAAAAACAAAACAAAAACCAAAGCAAAAAACCCACTGTGAGTTCCCATAGTAGACACCCTTCTGCCTGCTGCAGAGGAGGTATAAATAATTTATTGACTTTCCATTAAGGTCGTCCTACAGTGTACATGTGTCAGAGGAGTGTGAGCTCTGAGCTAATGATCAAGGATCGAGATAGGGGAGGTTTCCATTGCATTCTGTGAATACCGATGTGTCCTGACATGCAATTTACGGATAGAGAGATGGAAAGTAACAGAGAGACAGAAGATGACTGTAAGGGGATTCTATGGACAGCATGTTAGGTAGAGCCATTCCCCACACTTACTCTTCTTCCCCTGCTAGGCTTGATTAACCATCTGATGTTTCTGCAAGAGTATTTGTGGGGGAATAGGAACTGCTGCCGACCAGGCTCTGTTAGAGCCCTGGTTCATTCAATCTCTCAGAAGGGATTCTGTTTGGTTTGATGAAGTGGGTGTGAGAGGGAATCAGAACCAGTGTTCAATACTTATTAAATGTGTTTGTCCCGTTGACACCTCAAACTCAAAATCTCTAACCCAGAACTCATCATCTTCCCTGCACACCTCCTGCCTGGGCTGCGTTCACCTCCCATCCATCTCACAAGCTGTCGCTCACCTCTGCTCACGGCCACTTTCCTGGCAAAGGCCTTCAGAGCCTCTTCCCGGAATTATTGCAACCAGCCGCTGGCTGACCTTTGAGGACCATTCTGGGGCTTTCTTTCTCTTCCCTTTGTCCTGCTGTTGGCTGAGTGGTAGCCATGGAACTAAGCGTGTCTGGCCTCTGCTCGTAAATACCTGTGGGCCCCTCACCACTGCTCTGTTCTTTCCCCATCCCTGTAGCCAGCAGTTAGTTACCTTTTGCTTGGCCCAGGAAGGCTTGGGATTCTAGTCCCTCAGCCAGGCACTAGATACCCCCCCAGCTAACTATAGGAATTCTCTGCTCTGAAGCACCCCACTCCCAGGCCTCTGCCTCAGTTTCCTTTCTGCTCCTCCTTATTCTTCTCAATCCTCTTCCAGAGAGACTGGAATATTCCCTAGAATTCCAAGGGCATACTTTGTTGCTCAGAATTTCGCGAGAAAATATCTTTGAATTTATACGACATAGTGTTTAGCATTCACTCAATAATTCATAGACAATGGTGATGATGCTGGTGATCATTATTAAACCACTTAGAATAGTCCTGTAATAATTGCTTTGAAAATGTTAGTCTTCTCCCCTCTTTAGTTGCTTACATGTAAGAGGCATTCACAAAACTCCAAAATGATAAAAGGCTTTCGTTCTTAAAAGCTTTTGACTTTCAGAGTTGCCAACGCACTAAACTTCCTTGCCTTCCACATATTTTGCTCTGTTTGTGCGAACTCCTTGTCTTCCTACTCTTCTATTCACCCCCTCTTACTTATCCTTCTGGTCTCTTCTGAATGCCACCCCTTCAGTGAAGCATTCCCTGGTCAACCTAAGGAAGGACCCCAACTCCATCCTCCCTGACTTCATTCACTTTGTCCCTTTCTTTAGGGTGCTCAGTGCTACTCGTAGTAACCTGCAGGTTATTGCAGGAGGGCATCCCCAGAACCCCAAATGTGTGATTAGGGCCTTTTTCTGTGCTCTCATAGCATCCTGCATATCCCTGTATTGCGTACTGTCACAAAGGACGTGCTCTTTCAGGACAGGTACTGTGTCTTTCAACTCTGAGCCCCAAGGAATTTCTATATCCCAAACTATGTCTAGCAACCTGCCTGGCTAGATATAGGAGCTTAATAAATAAAGATGAATGAATAAATGATTAGCCAATGGCTTGGAGATATGTTCATCAGTTGTTCATCCATTTATAACTCTTTCAATTTTCCTCTATTTTAGACATTATTCTATCTACACAAGTAACATCTAATTAATATATCACTAAATACCATATTGTGAAGCATATGGCTTAATATAAAAAATAGCTCCAGAGTGAATATTGACTCAGTTTTAATAAAATGTTCTTACCTTTATTCTGTGCAGTAATTACCATGTTGAGCATGTCTTAAAACAGAGATTTTCTTGTTGATAATAAATAATGACTCTTGTTTAAACTTAAATTAGTTAAATGAGTCTGTGATCTATAAACCTTTTTTAAAAAGTGGCCCACAGTGGCACAGACTACATTTACAATGAATCTAACTAGTGAGTTGAGACACATTTTTTTACTTCTGCTTATTGGGGTTTCAAGAAGGCATGCCCTATAGATCCACTCCCATTTAAAGGGAGTTATGAAATGAAATAATGTATTTTGCAGCAACTTGGATGGAATTGGAGACCATTATCCTAAGTGAAGTATCTCAGGAATGGAAAAACAAACACCACATGTACTCTCTAATAATTGGGAGCTAATCGATGGGCACCTATGGGCATAAAGAGATGTAAAGGTCATAGGAAATCAAGAAAGAGGAGAGGAGGGAGAAGGGGAGGTGGAAAACCTACCTATCAGGTACAGTGAATGCTGTTCAGGTGATGGGCACACTAAAAGCTCTGACTTAAGCATTATGAAAGGTATCCATGTAAGAAAAACATTTGTACTCCGTTAATATTTTTAAATTAAAAACTAAATAAATAAAATAAAATAAAGTGAGCTATTAGCACACGCTAGACAAAGTGTGACCTGAACCATCCATCCAGCATTCCCATTCTCTTTTTCTTTTGTGCAAAATGAGGATGACATCACTACTGTCATTTCCTAGCTTGGAGCAGTAGGACAATAGTCACTTGCTATACGTAGATTCCAGCATTACTTGACAGTCATCTTCTTTCTACCTTTTACCTCACAAGGATGACATGAGGATTCACGGGAAAGATTTTGTTCAATTCTTTGAAATGAATGCTATACAAATATGAATGCTATAGCCATGTCATTGGTCAGTGAAATAATAGTCTACCAACCAGTGGAGATTGGTTTGGGTTTTACTTTTGTTTTTTAAATTTAAATATCACACATTCCGGTTCTCCAGTTCTAATAAGGACCTCATTATTAAGAGACTCTTTGAAGCTTAACTGTCTATTTTAAGTGTACGTTTAAAAAAATGCTACCTTAGTTGCCTGAGTTACAGCCCAGACAGGAAGACAGGAAATGTGTCGTTATGAATTGATTTTGTCATAAAAGTGGAAACACTCAAAATAGACGAAGCTGGTGGAGTATCTGGAGAAGAGCATGTTTGGGCCAAAGGTGCATATCTATGCCCATGGAAGGCTCCATCCAGGCCCTTGAAGATGAAAACGTGGCTCTTCTCCATACATCAATATCATCACTATCCATCACTAACCAAACCACCTTTCAATGGGACAGTGTCTCTTTTTCTTCCTCCAAAGTCCTCATTTATCAAAATCAGAAGCAGGCAGGTGGCCAGAATTGGAGTGGCAGTGTGGGGATAGTTGATGGTAGAAGAAATTGGTGCCAACCCCCAAGAAGGTGACCCTCCACACCAAGCCAGCACTAGTTCTCTCGCTACCATAGAGAGGAAAAGCATCCAGCTCAGGAAGCAGTCCAGAGTAAGAACTGGGGTATGGTTCAGTTACCCACCCTGAGCATAAGGACAGCAGCAAGTTTAAGTGACCTTGGGAGGCAGGGAGAAGTGGGATTGTGCCTCCAGGCCAGCTAGAGGGGTTTGGAGGGAGAAGCAAAACAAGGAAAGCTCATAGACCCTCTGCAAGGGTTTATATAGATTAGGGAGAGGGAAAGGGAGCAAAGCTGCATTTTGACTTTCATGAGGCTTAGGCATTTTTGCCTTTGTGGGCCCCTTCCTCCATTAAAAACATATTAAAGGAATGGGAGAAAATATTTGTAAAACATATATTAATACCTTAATAACTATATAAGAAGCTCCTATAACTCAAGAGCAAAAAAACAAATGACCCAATTAAAAACTGGCAAAGGAAATTGAATAGACAGTTCTCCAAAGAAGTCATACAGATGGCCAAGAGGTATATGAAAAGATGCTCAACATCACTAGTCATAGGGGAAATGCAAATAAAAACCACAATGAGATACCATATCGCCTCAGGCCAGTCAGGCTGGCTGTTATTAAATAGACAGACAAAACATAAGTGTTGGGAAAGATGTGGAGAAATTGTAATCCTTTTGCACTTTTGGTTGGAATGTAAATTAGTGTAGCCACTATGGAAAACATAGCATGGAAGTGCCTCAAAAAACTGAAAATAGAACTGCCATATGACCAAGCAATCCCACTTCTGAGATTATAGCCAAAAGAACTGAAGTCAAGATCTAGATGAGATATCTGCACACTCACTCATGTTCATTGCAGCATTATTCACAATAGCCACAAAGGCATGGAGACAAGCTAAATGTCCATCAGTGGATAAATGAATAGAGAAAACATGGTATATAAGAGGTCTGTTCAGAAAGTATCCAGCCATGTAATATGGAAAAGGGATATTAACAATGGCTGGATTTCCGGACAGCCCATGTGGGGTGTGTGTGTGTGTTTAATGCAATGTGACTCAGCCTTTAAAAATAAGGAAATCCTACCATATGCGACAACATGGATGAACCTGGAGAACATTATGCTAAGTGAGATAAGCCAGTCACAGAAGGACAAATACACTACATGATTTCCCTTATAGGAGGTTTCTAAAGTATTTAGATTCATATACAAAAAAAGAATGGTGGTTGGCAGGGGCTGGAGGGAAGGGGAATGGGAGAACCACTGTTCAGTGGGTGTGAATTTCAATTATAAAGTTCTAGAGGTCAGCTGTACAACATTGTGCCTATACTTAATACTGTCCTGTGCACTTGGTAAGATAGTAGATTTCAAGTCAAGTGTTCTTAGCACAATAATAATAAACTTTAAAAAATATATTAGAATTATATTTTACAATTGCATTGAGATAAAGATGAATATAACTGAGGCTGGCCAGGCATGGTGGCTCACACCTGTAATCCTAGCACTCTGGGAGGCCGAG
>VBSM01001124.1:21492482-21514379 GCA_008086735.1 Cheirogaleus medius
CTGCAGAGACGCTCTAACTGGTGGTGTTTCTCGTCCGCCATCTTGCTCCGCCCCAATAATATTAATAGCAATTTTGTGACATATAGAAAAATGCTTTAAATGGTGTCAAAAGAGGTGGCTTCTAGTTCCCCCGACCACACACACACACACACACACACACATGCTATGGGACCTTGCCGAATCTTAGTTTCATCATCTGTAATCATATCTGCCCTGACAACCTTACAGGACTGCTAAAAGGAACAAACGAAGTAACAGATGTAGGAGCACGTGTATTGGAGCTAAAAGCATTATATAACAGGAAATATTACCAAAGAAGTTGAAACATTATGTAAAGGGAAGTATACAATGCCTGGCACATAAAAGCTATTCAGTAATGTTTATTGAAGAATGAGTGAGTGAGTGAATGCCTCACAACATTTGAAATGCTAATAGACTAGTATATTCACTTAATTGTGAAAAGCATTGCAAATGCAGCCCAAGGCGAAAATAACAAATATTTCATACAAGGAGACTACAACTAATAATTCATAGCTATAACTTTTACCAGTGTCTTAGATTGTAAGCTTCTGGAAGATACACATTGCTTATATTTTTGTATCCCCAACATTTCCCCTCCCAGTGTGGATATATAATAAGCACTCAACAGGTACTTGGAAACTGAACTTAATAGAACTTGCTCTTGTAACCAACCTTAATATCTCTTCATACTGAAATATTCTTAATTCTGCTATTTCCTCCAAACTCTTCCTTTGCTATTTGCATCAGGAAAACTCTCACATTAAAAGGGGCTCTCGATATATTATTTAAATGAATAAATTGTCCGCTGTAATTTTAAGTTTGTGTTGCCAACTGTGCAGCTAGCAGATGCTTGAGAAAATATACTTTTTGTTATAGGAGGTACAATAGACTAGTTTAAACTCATATTGTATCTTAACCAAATCAGACTTCAAAATACCCCTAATGGTTCTTGTTAGCATGAATGGTTTCCATCATGCAAGTCTATTGCACCTTGGAGGGTAATCATGACCAAATCTAAGAGTTTCTCATCGATGGGACCAGGCCTACATGCTCTTTTCTCAGCTTTGGGAGGTGGCCTCTCAACATTCAAAAACAATGTGAACATATCTCATGTCAGCTTGTCAGCATCACGCAGCCTCTTAAATCGTCGAAGCTATGACCACTTGCTTGTTACAATAGAGAGTGTCTTTGGAGAATTAGCATGTGGTGCATTTTGCAGAAATTGCTCCTTTCGGCAGCGTCTAAGCATAAATTGGCATCTCAGCAGTGCAGCTGTGACTGTAATTGACGAAGTTCTCAGCAGAAAGGGCACTGACCATCTTTCTCAGGCAAATCACTCTGTCAAAAAAGCTCCAACATTTCCCAGTAAGCCTTTAAAAGTTAAATCTCTTTAACTGGCTTTCTTTGATTTGGTCTTCTACAGTTTTCTCCTTTCCCCATCATTTCTAATGTTGTATCTGCAGTGCAAGAATCCCTGGACAGCTGTTTGGGTGTTAATCAGCTTTAGTTCTGGGAAGCCTTTAGATTTCCCTTATGAGTTAAGGAGGTTTCTGTGACTCTAATCTCTGTCTTCCAAATGACTATCATCAGTAAATTGTCATGAATGGTGCATAATAGTTAATGATCGCAAGATGTTCTGCATGGAAGAACAAACAGCTTTTGAAAACAGAAACTTACCTTTCCATGAAAGAAGTGCATGAAGTTAGAAATGTGGTCTTCATTCTTTGCCTAACCTTCTCTTATTAGGATAAAGCAGTGCAACTACCAAGAAGAAAATAAGTTCTAGCACAAATCTTCTAAAATATCCTGAAGGGTTAGCTTATCTGCCTAGAACAATTTTTACATTTCTCCATGTGGGGTAGCTCTGTTCTGAATCTGTGTGAAGGGTGGTGTCTACCCCAAATAAAGACTGTGTCAGAATATGCGTTGTCAAATTTCCAGTGCCCCTCCGTGACTGGCACGTAGTAGGAGTTCAGTAAAGGTTTGTTGACTGGGGGAATCACATAGGCTCAGCTGTGCACACCGAAGCAGCAACACCCACACTTGGCCTAGCACAAAGTCAAGTTCTCTTCCCAGACTCCCCAGCCCCATGGTACAACTGGAAGTCTCAGTGGTGATTTTTACTCCAAACTCTCATCCATTAAAATCCCCACTTGAGAGTAAACCAGAATGGCCAGCCTTCAGTGTGGTCATTTCCTCTTCCTCTGCAGAGAGGGGACCATATGGCACGCAGGTGAAAGCTGCTTCATTTATTTATGAACTGCAAGGCAGCACACAATTCAAGGGTTTAGCAGGGCCAATTGGAAGGACAACATCTTAGAGTCAACATGACTCTGAAACCTGGCTCTGACACGTGCCACGCAGCCTTTGATTTTAAAAATAGCAACAGCAAAACTTCACCTAAGTTTTGATTTTGTTTTCATAATTGGACTAATGAAAGCAGTGTCCCCTACCACACTGGGGTGGGATTAGGAGATATGATATACATGAAAGTGCTTGGTGCAAAGTATCTTCTCAATGAATTTTAGCTGTTCTTCAAAAGGACCTCTGGCAGGGCCAAGCTGACCACAGTGGACAAGAACCTACACTGTAGGTGCTAAGACTGTGTCAGGAGAGTAAGGCACAAGCTGATCTTCTGTGTTTATGTGGCAGCAATGAGGAGGGAGATGATGACAGATAATGACACAGACCCATGGTCCTACACAATGTAGTGGGCATGCCTGCCCAAAGAGTCTTTCCATCACAACAAAGTGAAATTCACACCTTCCACTGTAAGTCACCATGTGGTACAGCTGGGGAGTGGGCGTTGCAGCAGACAGCAATGTCTAGCCAGGTGATAACAATTAGTCCATCTACCTTTAGGCGAACCAGAGCCTTTCTTCCTACAGATTTCAACTTCTCCCCTCCCCCTAGAAAGAGCATTTCCTGAAACTCCCGTTTTCTGATAGCAGATACAGTGTTGCTTACAGTTTTGACAGATTTGGTATTCCATGAAATGTATGTTGTATAGTATTTTCCTTACTTCTAAAAGAAGTATCAATAGGCAAGTGTGGACTCGCCCACTCCTGCACATTCAGATCTTCAATTTAAAATAAATTAGCATTATTTCCTCTTTCATCAGCTGGAAACTATTCTTTTCCTCTATTTTTTTCTTAACTTGAGAAGGACATAATTCTAATTTTTAAAAAAATTGGCTTTACCACTGTTTATTATTATTTAGGAAGAATCTTAGGTGATGTAGTTTTGTGCTAGGGACTGAACAGAATTAGTTGGAGACATTCCAAAATGTTTGAAGAAGCCTTAAAATGCGGGCTGTAAGCTTCACGTTATTCCAGCCACGATGAACACTGGGAAGCCGTCGCCTGTCGTCGCAGCACGCCTGAGAACAGATCTAAGTAGAATTTGCCAACCACAGCATCCAGACTGTCAGCGAGTCTGGTTTCCACCTAGGTCTGTGTCTACAGCCTTTGCAAAATGGCAGGCAGGGCAGGCTCTGGGAGCACACCACAGCCGCTGCCCCCGAGCTCGCCAGCCACAGCCTGGACAGGTGCATGCAAACACCTATAGCAAGGCAGAGCAGCCAGAGGACTGGCTGAGCAGGTGACGTGTTTACATTGCAAACGAGGCTCCTGCTCCGCTGCCAGAGCCAAACAACATCTGTTGCAGTCCTGTGGGGCCAGAGGCCCTCATCACCTCTGGAGTCAGGGACAGGAGGGGGCTGGCCTTACTGTGACACCATCTGCATGCCAAGGACTCAGGCCAGAAGGCCTGGCACTGGAGAGCTTAATTTCACTCCATCTAGTCTGCAACAAGGAAAAACCTTGGAACAGACTGGTAGCATCCTCACTCTCTCTCTTGCTTCTCTAACCTGCCACAACCTCAGAGCAAACTCACAACTGACAGTTTGCTGCTTTCATGAGCCCGTGGAGCTTCTTTCCATCAGTGCCCTCTGGTCTCACGCTCACCTCTCCAGCCTCAGCGGCTGCTGCTTTGGAAACCCGCAGAATACTTGTCAGGGAAGCTGAAGAACCAGAGCTGCTGTTCTGAGAACAATGACTGCTGGCACTATCATCTTCTTTCACAATGGAACACACACATCCCACCTCCTCCTGGGCCCTTGCTGGTAGCCAAGGTTTCCCCGCAACAAGGCCCAAATGATGGATGATTATCCTGAGCAAGGAGAGAACAAGCACGTTCTCAGAATGAAGGCAGGGAAACCGCATCTTCTCCTCCTCGCAGTCCTCTGCTCTCATCCTTAATCCTCCCCTATCCCTCCAGGTGTGGTCCAACATCAGCACTACCTGCATCTCAGACCCTCCCCCGCTCCTCCGGGTACGGTCCAACATCAGCACTACCTGCATCTCAGATCTACCCATGCCCGCAGTATCAGAACCCTCATTTTAACAAGACCCCCCCTAGGTGATTCAGATGCAAGTTCAAGTTTGAGAAGCCCCGATCTGAGTCCTATGTTAATATCAGATGTATAATTATATTAACACCAAGTGGAAGGAAATCTCTGTTCATTCCAAATCTTAAAAGAGAGAGAAATGAGGCACTAAAACATCTGCAGACAGAAAAGCCCTGCATAGCAGTTAGCTGTTACTATTAGCAATCTTACTCATGAGTCTGGCTATCTTTGCCCTGTTTCTAGCTCAGAGAGGGAAGAAGGGAAAAGAGCAGCGTGTGTGGCTGCTTGTTAAGCAACAGCCCACCCAGACAACGGCGAGGGAGCATTTCCTCTGCCATCTGCCGCCTGTCCATCCCTCCGAGCAGGGGGAGGCCCTGGCCCTCTCGGCCACCTTCTGCTGCAACCAGAAAAGAGCCAGTGAAAACCACTCGGAACTTCCCTGTCACTCAAAGGCCATTAAATTTTTACAAGATGAAAAGTACTTTTTCCAAAAATAAAACCCAGAGTTATCATTTCAGTAGGTTGGGGAAATGTACAGTACCTTTTTATAACTGCAAATAAGAGCAGTTCTGTAACAATTCTAAATTTCTTCTTCTGATTCTGCAATCTTCTCTCTGTAGCAGGAAAAAAAAATGTGGTAAAGTGACCAGGTGTTATTTAGACCCTCCGTGCACCCCGGTGCCCGCCCGGCAGTGGGCATCGGATTCCCTAGACACCACTGCCTGCACAGCAGGGGCGGGGGTTCTGGATGTAGCAGCACAGTGTTGTAACTGTGGGCCTGGTTACCTCTCTGGCCCTGTTATAAAGGAACTGAAAACTCAGGTAGCTTCAGGGGCTACCCATGGAATAGTGAGAGTATGCAGGGGGAGAGTGTGGAAAAGACAGAGTGCAAATGAGATCAGAGTTCATCCATCGGTGACTGCCATGGCTCCTTCCAGCTCGTTCAATGATCTCGTTTGGATTTCTCAAAGCTGTGTGTGTGTGTGTGTGTGTTTATTCATTACCGCCCTGAAGTTCCTCAGCAACCGGGGCCAGTAGTGAGCCCTGGTCCTGGCATCCCAGCAGCCGGGGCTGCCTCTGTGGGTTCTAAACCAGAGGACGGTCTGCTAGCAGAACTCCTCAAGGAGAGTCTTGCTGTTTGGTACTGTGGTTGCTGTTTTGTGCTACATAGTATCTTAAGATATGTTCAAATTATTTGAAATGTTTAAAAACAGAAAATGTTGCATCCTTTTTTAAAAATCCAGAAGATAAGGGAATTTCTAGAAAGAAAATAGATGTCCAGATTTCTGGCTTCCTTTGAATTGGAAAATCTGACGACACTCACCCTCATTTCCACGTGCCCACAATCAGCTACAGTTGTGGCCACTTCCTCTTTAGATGCCTTCTCCAGGCCTTCTCCTCTCCCAGGAGTCTTACACCTGCCCACGCCTCGCTCCTGACGACTTACCCTCCTGGTCCCAGAAGGCATTTACATTCTCAACCCTTCTTGCAATTTGATGTGAAGCTGGGTTCCCAGTCTCTGCCAGGCCAGATGGCTGAGAACATGGCTGGGAGGAGGGTCCACTTCACTCAGTTTACAAAGCACTAAAATGTTTCTTTATCTCAGAACATCAGATTTTAAAACTAGGAATGCACTGAGAAGAAAATGAAACAACTGTGTGGTGAAACTACATGGTGGTTATTTAACGGGGCGCCAGCCCCCAACAGGCATCTGATTGTGGTGTGACTAGCAGTGTCTCCGTGTGGGTTCCTGTAGTTGGCATTCCTCCTTTGATTATCTCTCTGGCTCCAGCTGCTCTTCGGGAACATTCTGCCCTCCACTGCCCTGTGCTACCTTGTGCGGTCCCTTCCATTCTGCTGACCTGGCCGCGAGGATGCATTGGTTGCTGCATTTCGCTTTCCTTATATAAAAGTAACTCATGTGTTGCTGTTCCTTTATTTCAGTTTTTTATTAGGAATGATTTCAGATCTATAGAAGAGAACTGAGAACAGCATAACTCATCGACTTCCCAGCTTTACTGAAAGCTAACACTTCACCGTACTACTGCTCCAGATTGGTTTTCCTAGGAAATAAAATAGGACTGTCCAAGTAAAGCTCCCCAGGTATCCTTCCCCATCTCATTCTCTTCTCTAACTTTCCAGAAGTTAGCAGCAGCCTAAATTATCTTTCTCTCCCATTATTTTAAATACATTTTTTAGACTTTCGCATTTGATACAGTTTCATTTTTAAGTGTTATATGGTGTTCCACTGTGAAATACACCATGATTAATTTTAATATTTTCTTTTCTTGATGGACGTATGGAATAAATCATTTCTGATATTTGGCTGTCACCAACAATGCTGCAATGGATGTTCCTATATCTGTCTTCCTACGTGCATGTGCACAAGACTTTTTATACACCCAGAAGCGGAATTGTATATCACAAAGACAGCACTTTTTTACCTTTATTTTATTGCCAATTCTTCTCCAAAATGATTGCATTGCTTTAGCTCTCTCCGGAGCAAAATATGAGAATGTCCATTAATCTTCATCTTTTCTAGTATTAATACTTGGCATTGTCTAGGCTTCTAATTTGGGCCATCATGGGGGTGAAATTACATCTTGACATTGCTTAAATTTTTGTTTTTTGATTATTAGTGAGGTTGAGCATCTTTTCATGTGTTTTTAGATCAAGGGCACTTCACATACCATAAATTGCCTATTCACTTATTTTGCCCATTTTTTTCTATTGGGCTGTTTTATTCGTATTGATTTATAGGCATGCTTTTTCATTCTAGTAACAATCATTCTAAGGCTACATGCATTACAGTTGTCTGTGTGTGTGTGTGTGTGTGCATGCGGTCTTTGGTTTTATAGGATTTTTGAATTTTAATATAGTACAATTTGTTAATATTTTCCTTTACAGCTAATGCTTTTTATGTCATGTGTAAGAAATGTTTCCCTACCTTGAGATCATAAATACATTTTCTTCCATTATTTTCTAAAAGTTTTCAGATTTTACTTTTCATGTTTAAATCATTGATATCCGTGGAATTTGTGTTTGTTGGGAGATAGGGCTTTATAATTTTCTACCTTTATTGAATATTTTATTTCTTCCACACTAATCTGCAATAACACCATTAACATATATGTATTTTCATATATGTTTGGGGCTGTTTCTGGGCTTTCTATTCTGTTTCTTTGGTCCTTGTTAATCTATCCCACAGCAAGATCACATGTCTGAATTATCAAGTCTCTGTAATAATAAGTTCCACTATCTTTTGTATTTGAAATTATCTTAGCTCTTCCTAACCCTTTGCTCTTCTGTATGATCTATAAGAAAAGCTTGTCATATGTCATGAAAATCTCTATTGAGATTTCATTTGGAATTACATTATTATAAGTTAGCTTGAATGTTCTAAAGCTCTATCTTTTATCAAGTAAGGAAGTTTTTTCTACTTGCAGTTTGGTTAAAATTCTTAATTCTAAATGAGTATTGAATTTTATAAAATGTTTTAATGTCTACTGATATAATCACATGGTTTATGAAATAATCTCCTTTGTAATATATTTCACTGATAGATTTTAAAATATTAAACTATACTTGCATTCCTTGAATAAATACTCCTTGGTCAGACACACTGCTGAACTAATTGACTAATATTTTATTTAGAAAGTTTTCATTTATACTCATTAGTGAGATTAGCCTGTAATTTTTTTTGTACTTTCCTATTCACTTTTGTTATTAGCCAGATGAGTTAAGTAGCTTTCTCTTTTCCTATTCTCGAAAATAGTTTATATAATAAATGGATTATTTGTTCTTGAAGATAACGTTTAAGCATCATGTATAAAACCATTCAAGCTTTGTGTATTTTAGGTAAGCTTAGCCTTTTGATTACTGATTCAGTTTCTTTAATAGTTGTTGGTATATTTATCCTCTCAACTTCTCCTTGAGTCCTTTTTTAAATTATTGTTTTCTAGGAAATTATCCATTTCATCTTAGTATTCAACATTATTGGCATAAATATATATATCATATTATGATTTTTAAAGAGTTCTACAGTATTAGTAGTTATATTCTCTGTTTAATTTCTATATTTTTTCTATTACTGTTTCTACTCCTCCATGTCTTTTCCCTCCATTCTTTCTTTCTCTTGCCTTTCTTACTTTTTAATTTACACATATCATCATGATGCTCAACTCTGAACAATAATTTCTCATGCTACAATTTTAAAATTATAATTGATTTCTGAGTCCGTATGTAGGGCTGTTTCTAAATACCCATGATTTTAGGTAGAATATGACGCCAGAAAGACTGTCTCCTGATATTATAATCTACTATTTTCTAAGGCATTTTAATCTACTATTTTCCAAGGCATTTTTCTAATTCTGACTAAAGACATCAATGTTGCAGCTTTGAGTACAATCAAACCCTACTCCCTAACCCTGGGACTACTAAACTAGCAGCTCTGGAAGAAAAACAAAACAAAACAAAATAAAATTTATTTTTTCCTGCCTTCATATCCCACAAATTAGTTTTTCCCATATCAAAAATGATTTTAATTGCTCAATTTTATATATTTAGAGATGATGTTTAGCTCAAACTTATTTTTGAAAATATATTCCATTTTTAGATAGTCTTCTATGTATTCTCACTCCTGTGTGTAACTTCAAAGAAAGCCTGTGAGCTCCTTGCTGGCCTCGGGACCTGGGTACCCTGCACCATCCCTGGCCTCTCATTAGCCCTGTTGTGCATTTGTCACCTTGTAGAATCCATGGGCTTCTTCCCCCTCGAAGCCCCTGACACTTTTCAATTATCCGAAAAGCTGTTCTGTCTTAGTCTCTCTCTCTCTTTCCTAGACACTATTAAGAAAACTAAGCCACACAGAAAGAAGGGGACAAAAAACACAGCATTCCTGTGACAGTCTTCTGGCTCCTGCTCAAAAGTTTTACTTCGAAAAGTTTCCTCCTTCTTTCCTAGACATTCTGTCTCCTCCAAGCAGTTAGACATAGAGCATCTTTCTATCTGGGAAACATCAATCATCAGCATCTACTTTTCTCTGGTCAGAAAGAGATATTTTCTCCAAATCATGTTCCTTCAGGAAGGGAGCAGAGCTGCCCACACCCCTGAGCTCATTTGGCTTATCCCTAAGAAGTCTAGAGCTAGCCTCAACCCTGGATGATTTCCCCTGACACTGCCCCTGACAGTGACGTTCACAGCCTGCCTCAGAAAGTTTCAAGTAACACAGACTCTTTCAGCCAAACAAAATAGCAGCGATTTCAACAGATCATCAGCTACTCTCGTCGCAGTGGCAGCTGGCACATTGTGAACACTCAGTAAATATTAATCAATAGCTATCCAGTGGCACTGAAGAGAGACAAAAGAATAATCCGACGGCTCAACCAAGGTCACATTAAACAGTCACTGCTGGGACCTAATTTTCAAGGGATGCCACACGTTCCCCCAGCTAGGGAGACTCGGTCCAGGAGAATTTGCCCAATGCCCAAAGCGTTTAGCTTCCGTGTGCCAGACTCTCTAGGACAAAGGACATTTTCTGTTTCTGGTTGAGCTGTATTAGTGAAAGCAGATCACTGAGGATACACTAAACCAGCTTCGTGAAAATTTTCTATAAGTGTTTTCTGAGCCATCAAGAGAGGGAGCTGAGTTAGATCCTGACTGTGGACCCTGAAATGAACCCACAGTTTTAGCAAATGCCTTGTTCCACCTCAGAGTGGCCTATTTGTCTATTAATACAAATGCAACCAAACATCGCATCAGTTTTCTGTATCCGAGAGTTGGTCGTGATGGCAATGGATCTTGATTATTTAGTGGACAACCTTCCAAAAACTAAAACAAGATGCAAAATATTATTTAACAATACAGAGAAGGAACTTTGCCAAAATACATAATAGATTTAGTCTACTGGTTGCATAGGAGAGGGCCTGACATGGTTCCTGATTTTCTTGGATGGCCCAGTTTCAAACAATCACAGTAAGGGATCATCAGAAGATGAGCCCAATCTCTAGCCAGGAATGGGAAAAGGGCTTCTGATCCAGAGCCACTGTGTTAAAACTGGCTCAGTGGATTTATCCCGGCCCCTACATGCAGAAGGAGCTGCAGTTTCCCAGTGACGGGCTTCCTTCCAAGGCAAACTGTTGCTTCCAGAGATATTTCAAGGCTCTACTTTCCTAAGTGCTTTATTTCTCTGATCTAACTACTTATCCCTCTTGGACTTTTAGTCCTCTCTGTCCTATGCCACCCATACGCAGTCCCAAACTCAGTCCTTTCCCAACTCCCTTCATTCAGTCCAGTCCAGCCCTGAAAGCCAGATGGAGGCCAGGGCCCTGTACCTCCTCTCTGCCCAGAAGGGAGCTTGGAATGTGACTAGGCCTGGTGGTGTGAACACACCGTCACAATCCTCTTCAGCATATTCCCCGGCTCCCCAAATTGCACTACGTGGAAGATACACCCAATAAACATAGCCTGCCTTATACCACTGTGTATCTAGTCTCCCCAAGATTTTAAGCTCCTTAAGGAGGAGCCTTACCACTTTAATCAAGTGTTTTAGACATAGTCATCTCATGGTAAAGATTTCTTGATTGATTTCCAGTTAGTTAATTTTCTAATCTACCTATAATCATAGTCATGATCATAAAAGATATATCTTTAAAGCAGCTATTAAGACTTTGCTTTTAATATATAAAATTCATGGAGGACCAAGGCTGAAATAAACTTCTTAAGCCTGTGACTCAAGCTGACTGTTGCTTTTGACATAGCTATACATTTTAAAATAAGAAAACATTCCATAAACATAGAGGTAAATTATAGCTAACACCTTGCCATCACTAAAGCCTCAGATTTGAAAAACAACAAAATTAAGCTCCTGGTCCCTCAGTAATAGAGGCTTATATTACAATTCCCCTGTAAGGCAATGGAACATAAACTGCTGCTGCCTCTCAGCAGAGGGGAACATAAACCGGTCTCTCTCCTCCATAATTATTTTATTTAGAAGACATAGAAGAGACATATAGAAAAATACCAGCATAAAGAGTACAGGGAGAACTCATTTCTTGGAGCAGATTTTAAATGAATTAGAAATGTATTTTTGCCATCTGCTACTGCTACTGCTCTTATGAAATTTGGGATTCACAAATTGCAGTTTGTATCACACTAACTCTGGGACTCAGAAAATCTACTGCAGGATCTGTAGCCTGAAGGAAATGTTCTAGATTACTTCTGAAAGCTCCTCAGCACAATATAGAGCACCCCCTCCCCTCGGCAGGGCTTCCCCAGCATCTGACAGGCACTACCTCGTGCTGCTTAGGGGAGAGGGATGATGCTAGCTGCAGGGCACCGGGTACCGTACCACGTTTCATGGTTGAAAATCCTTTGCAACACGTCACCGTCACTGTTACTACTGTCAGCGTCACTGAATGTAGCAATCTTCATTATACAGCTCAAAAGACACATTTACAGAGGCTAATAACATAAGATCCCAGGACACAAAGGGATAAGGTAGGAATTTAAACTAAAGGTACATTTGCACATAGCCACACTCAATGAGGAAAACAGGCATCTCCCTAATGAAATAGAAAAAAAATAATAAAACAGACAAACAGTAAATGAAATGGAGTGCTAAATGTGCATGCAAAACTCTTAGCACCCAAATAAGCCCCATTATTTTTTCATCTCTATTTCTAGACTTGGAAAGAGGAAGGGGAGGGATAGAGAATGCACATGTTCTCTCATCCTCTTGTCAGCGGGTCAGATTCAGCTTTTACAGTTCTAGACCATTCACAGTAGCAAAGTTGACTCCATCTACCTAAATAAAAGTACCTTAGAGTCATTCCACTCATTCTTCCAATAGTACCAGGTACCAGAACCGTAAATGAAAAGACGAAGCACTGAGGAGCTTTGCAAGTCTGGGGGGTGGGGAGGTCACCATGACTTTGCCGTGACCCAGCTTTAATGCGGGAAGGGATGGGGTGTGGCAGGGACAGCAATGCAACTCTGCTGCTGTGCAGACACAATACAAGTAAATCTCAGCCCCAAAACATGACCATATTAAGCTATTTGTTCCTCAGTAATAGAGGCTTATGTCATGCCTACCCGGTTAGACTATGGGACATGAGCTGCTGCTGCCTTCATACAGTGCTCTTCCTGCCTGTGATGCTAAGGGCCCTTCCCTAGTCCCACCACACTAGCCTGAAACTACTGCCTCACCTGCTCCTACCAGTCCCCACAGCAATCAACAACATCAACCTTATGGAGGAAGAAGTGGATGTGCATGAACTTTGAACTTCTATTCCCTACAGGGGCCGTTATTTTATTTAATCCTCCCTATAACCCCATCTTCCAGATGAGAACACTGAGGCTCAGAGAAGTCAGGTAGTGCCAATATCAGAGAGTAAGAAGTGAAGGAGCCACCCCTGACCTCAAAGTCCATGTGCCTTCATCCCAGGGCACTGCTTCCACTACTTTTGCCCATAAATAATTGTTGTAAGCAATAATGATGGAGGTAGTCCTGTTGCTGTGCACTCGAATGGAGACTCTTTAGTGTAGATTGCAATCTGTGGCAGAAAATTAACTTTCAACAATGGTGGCTCATTTACATGTATTTTAGGATTGCATGGGAGAACCCTCGGGAATACCAAGCATAGTTCTCCCATGGGAGAACCTTGGCACAAATCCCATCATCCTCAGGGCCAATGAAGTTATGTAGGGGAAGACTGAATCCACATGCTGACACATAGCTCAACACAGGCAGTGACCTGGTTCGTCACCTCTCCATTCAAATCATGCCAGGCTACAGAGTCGTCTCTAAATGCAATTGAAATGGAGCACCAGTTTCCTATTTTGATACAGAAATCTTAGTGGGTTCTAAAACCACCTGCTGCTTACGTGTTTTAGTGGAAAACAAATTTGTTTTCCTGGCACCGTAAAGACTGTGGTCATGAGACAGCAGTGGCAGAAGCACATTCCAGGGATGTAGATGGAGAGCTGGAGATGATAATGTTTACTGTGTAAATGTGCAGTATAGTTGTAGGTGATACAGGATGGGTTCCATAAAGTTCCATCTCTGTCTTTAAAATTATTATACATGCTTATGTAGCAAGATTTAGAGGAGGGTGATTAATAGCAAAAGGATATGCTTATACAAGTGTAAATGGACAAAGTTCCTATGATGCAGTTCTCCAGAATGGTAACTATCCAGCTTAAATTACAGAAGAACCACCTCCTTTTCAATATGCATATCAAGAAAGCCAAGAATGAAAATTCAGGGAAACTGGGGTCTTGTGATCCCTTTCAGTACTTAGGTATAGCAGCTAAAATGCAAACAGAACTTAGAAGAATAAATGATTGTTTGCATGAATGACTTCATTCATTCATGGTTCCTAAATCTTTGTATTGTAGAACATTTTCTGAGACTTAACTAAAGCTAGGCATGAGCCAGACAGAGGGGGTGATGCTTCAGCTTAACCTAAAGGGATGCTTTGGCCAAAAGTACCTAGGGATTTTTTTCCTTTTAAAGAACAATAATCCCTCAGGAATTATCATATCACACTCTATCAACCATTATTTTTTAATGTAGATAATTTAACCAAGTGTCATCCTTGTAACAGATGGCTGGTCAAACGGTGGTTTTGATAGGCTCCGAGTAGAGAGGAGAGAATTCAGGACCCTGGCCAGTGGATCTGAGGTGTGGGCACAGGCTGAGCAGCCAGAGCAGCTGGGACAGAAGGTGCGCTAGAAGATGGGGGAAACCAAAGACATCACTACAACCCCCTCCGTTTTGCTCCATTGCACTGTCAGTGCTCACTGAAGAAACAGCAAGAGAGGAAATCTGAAAGTGCTCCCTGAGCATTATTAGGCTGCCCATTTTAAACTCCTCTCCCCCTGAATAAATATCACTTTATTCAAATTGCAGTTTCCCCACTGCTGGGCTCTCACTCTTTGACTCCTGCGGTGCGGCACACTCACCGTGACCCCTGGTAAGAAGAGAGAGAGAACAAGGGCTGTGTGTGTGTGTGTGTGTGTGTGTGTGTGTGTGTGGAAGGGGGGTTCCAGAAGCAATGACCGTAGGAAGGGCTCCAAGTCATGGAGAGTGGCAGGAAGGAGCTTGCAGTTGGGCCACCACCCAGGAAAGGTCAAAAATCTCCTCTTCAGCAAATTAAAAGGCCTTGCTACAAACCTCTAAGCCTACTCATTCTGCTTTCCTGTTCTTTACATAGAAGAGCTGGCCATTTACTGCGTACCGGCACATGCTGGGTGTTTCACAGATGTCGCCTCATTGAAGCCCCAACAGCCTGAAAAGTTGGCCGACAGACCATCCCTGCTTCGTAGATGAGGAATCTGAGGCTCCCAAAGTTTATCCAGCTTGCTCAAGGTTTCTGTCGCTGCATAGTGGCAGAGCCAGGATTTGAGCCTGTCTATGAGACTCCCAAGCTTACAGCTTTTTTCCTCCTCCTGTACCCCTTCTTATCCTAATTCTACATCTCACTCAATTCTTGTTTAGTTTTTTTCTCAATCCGCTATGAAAACTGTTACCTGTGGAAATTTTCTACCACCTTATAGCTCTGAACATACAGCCATTAGGTTGTAAATTAAATTACATTACTGTTCAAAAGAGGATGCGAAATGATCTTTAAAAGCAGCAAATGTGCTTAAGGAAATGGCCATGATAACATTTCATTTCTGAAACTATGAGCTTTGCAGTGTCAGCTGATCAACCCTCGGGAATATTTAATGATTTTTGTCCCGGACTACTGCACAGCCAGAAAATTTGCTTTGACCTTAGGATGATGAATGTGTGTGATTTAGATTGGAGGACTGATAAAAGGAAGGAGGTTTCTGCAAGATGACAAAAAACAAGACGGCCATGACTTGGTGTGATTTGCCAGTTATGAAGAGATTCTGTTTGCTTTTGTGATAGATTTATCTGCCCTGACATTTATTCTGCTTATTAAAAAAAATTCACACTCATCAGTTTGCTCTCTAGGCATGATAAATACATTTCATGTCCCAAGTTCTATTACACTAAATTTATTTTCCATTCTAGCATGGGGCAAAAAAATATACCTTTGATTTGTTCTTTCCAACTCTATTGAGTGTTTTATTGCCTAGATTTTATGTATTTCATACTTCTAATGATTTTACTTGCATTTCTGGGACCTCTATTTTAACACAAAAAAATACCACAATATTAGTAAGCACTATTGAGACCTGAAATTTAACCATAATCCCTTTCACAAAATAACAATAGCACTAAATGAGCTGTGCAAAGTGTTTGTTATATATACATCACCTTCTTCAATCTTCTTGTATATTGCCTATCAAAATTAGTTGAAACAACTAAGATTAAAGCAACTCATCATTATTATCCCATCTTTTTTGGGGGAGACCACATAGCATATGACACAGGGAGAAATGTTGTGGCTTAGGTAGCGTATACACACAGCAAATTATCTAGCTTGTTTCTTTTTTCAATACAGATGTTTGTTGTTATACAAGCTCAAAAGCCATATGGTTTGATTGAATTGATTTGCTATATGGACATTGAGCAGAAATATTCACAGAGAAAAAAATAAATGTCATGATATTGTAAAATCAGTTTTGAACCCAGAGGTGTGCCAACCAAAATGATACAAAGTCACTTATAAACCCAATTGTCCATTCTTTTATGCCGCCCCTAATTACTAAGCCCCTACCCTCTGCCAGGCACTGGTCTGGGCACGGAGGATACAGCAGTAAGCCAGACTGACACTTGCTTTGCTTTCTTGGAGCTAATTAACTAATTATGAGAAAAGTCTCAGAGTGATGAGTGCTAGGTCAGGAATTCAAATAAAAGGTTGGGGTAGGTGAATGATGAAGGTTTCACTTGAGCATTTCACCTGAGATCTGAGGGACAAGAAAGAGCCAGCAATGCAACAATCTGCAGGAAGAACATTGCAGGTGCAGGGGCAAGCATATGCAAAGACCCTAAAGGTGGGAAGGAGCTCAGCAAGTGGCTGTGTGGCCAGAGATCACTGGTCATGGGTGGAGAGTGGGGGGATGGGGTGAGACAGGGAGGAGGCACAAGGCCATATGGTGCTTTACAGACTGGGTAAGGGGTTTGTGTTTTATTCTAAATGTGAGAGGAAGCCATTGGAGGGTTTTAAGAGGAGGGACACAATTTGATTTAGATTTTTTTTAAGTTTTAAAAGTTTAAGTTAGATTGTGACCGTGCACTAATTCTTTGAATCGAGAGTGAATGAATTGCATGTTGGTTATATCAGATTGATGACATCACATCACCTCCTCACTTCGCTTTTCTCCTTGCAGAGTGACCCACATTTGATAATTTCACCAGTCGTTTCAAGCCCCCTCTTGTGAGGCACCCAGGGCAGCATCATCCTCGCCAATTCAGCCTGTTTAGATGCAGACTGGTCTAAACTCCATTTGCCAGTAGCCTGACATGTGGTTCAAGCAGTTCTCCATCACTTTCCATAAGTTGGTGAAATCCTGTCTCTTTTTCAAGAATTTTAATTTCACTTTACAGTAGGTTTGCGTTGCACATTTCAGATCATCTGGACATAGGCATGATAGTTTGAATAGACTCCAGAGTGAAGGGAGGGATGTTCGAGAAGTATTGTTAAGTATTCGGATTAGCATTTTCATGTTTTGTTTCCCTAGATCCCTTAACTGTAGAGACTGAGATAATAAATGCTTCTATGATCCACTGGTCCCTGCCCCTAAGGCCCTTAGAAAGTGGTTGAGAAAAAGAGATAAACAGTCATGAAACAATCAATGAACAAAACAGGTTGATACTTATTAGTCTTCTATTATGACAAATGTGATAGGCAGAACAATGGGCCCCTAAACATGTCCATATCTTAATCCCCAGAACATGTTGATACATTATGTTATATGTTAAAAGGAAATTATGGTTGCAAAGGGAATTAAGGTTGCTGATTAGCTGACCTTAAAATGGGGAGATTAGCCCTGATTATGCAGGTGGGCCCCTTGTCATCTCATGGATCCTTAAAAGTGGAAGAAGGAGTCAGAAGAGAGTCCTAGGAAGATGCCTAACTGTGGAAGAAAGGTGTAGAGCAACGCAGCATTGCTGGCTTTGAAGATGGAGGAAGGAGACCATGACCGAAGGAAATGGATCATCTCCTGGAACCTCCTAAAAGGAACACAGCCCTGTCTACACACCTTGATTTTAGCCCAGTGAGATCCATGTCAGGCTTTTGAACTATAAAACTGTCAGAGAATAAATTTATATTGTGTGAGTCAATAAATTGGTGTTACAGCAGCCATTGAAAACTAATGCAACAGAATAAAGTTCCACATTGTGGACTAAATTAGGAAGTATAAGAAGTGAGAGAGGTGAACATAGGGTCACAGGCTCAAGGTTTCACAGAAGAGACAAATTTTTGTCCATAAAACCTGTGATAGAAAACCTTCTGCAGAAGATAAAACAAAACAAAACTCTTAATGTCTTTGGGACCAACACCAGCAGCCTGCCTGAATTAGTACAGGAGACAGGAATGTTTTTGACTGATTTCTGTATAAATTAAAAAATATTTGGGCTAATTAACATGGCTGCTGATTAGGGCTAGATTTTGTTCCTAATTTTAAAAGTCTATATTTCATAACCATTTAAATTGTCATTTACAGCTCATAAAATTAGCAGGGCATAATATCCTTGAGCTTTTATTTTTTCAAGTTTCCAAAATAAGTTTCTGTAAACTTCCTTGGATCTTTGAGTGGAGTTATGATGAAGCATTATCTATACCCTGGCAGAGTTTTGTTTTGCTGAATGTTCCAGACTAAGAGAAAGTTAGCT
This sequence comes from Cheirogaleus medius, assembly GCA_008086735.1. NCBI lineage: Eukaryota > Metazoa > Chordata > Mammalia > Primates > Cheirogaleidae > Cheirogaleus > Cheirogaleus medius. The sequence continues at coordinate 21,510,722 of VBSM01001124.1, forward strand.
CAGGAAATCCTCTTAAGTGGCTATGGATATTTAATAAGCTTGACTCTTGATGACAAGTCTCAGATGGTCCCTCTTCCAAAAAGTCCACAATGTCCCTGTTTGTCCGTTATTATATAAGCCAGTTAGGGGAGGATGCCATCACCTGTATTCCTGCTGAGAATTACTGTGGGTTTGACATTCCTCTCTCTCTAAATTTTCTCCTCCTTTTGGGCAAATGCAATATGTATCTTTCACCTTTGTTTCCACACAGCTGTGAGCACCATATCTTTCATAAAGTCAACACTAAGTGATATTTCATGAATTAATAAATGAGGCATCCTAATTATAGCAGAGCAAAGTGGCCTTTCAGATTCATAATTATGTATGATTCTTCATACTTATGTATGAAATTTCTACATTTATATATCTTTGTGGATATGTGTATATATAAATATACAAAGATCATCCTAATATACCTAATTTTGTCAGCAACAAATATCAAATTGTTGAGTGATAAATTATTAGATCAAATACACTAATTTCAAAGATCCAGAGAATATTTCAAAAGAAAGCATTGTGTTTAAGAGTCAGAAATTTCCTTTCTCACTATACTTTTTCAAAATGACTGATTTTCATATAAGATATTAACTGAGGGTTTTCTACATGTAGGCTCTGTCACTAGAAAGAAAAAGTAAAGATATAAGTCACTCGTATCTTCAGCCTGATACAGACATCAACATCAGAAAATTCCTTTTCCTTTTCATTGTCAATATATATTCACCCCTAATGAGCATTTTTGAATTGTTTTTTGTTGTTATTCTGGACTAGGAAATTGGAATAGCCTTATGGAAAATACAGACTGTGTTTGTGTTTACAAATGCATAGATTTATGTAAGATAAATGCATTATCTAGATCCTAGACAATTCCAGAATGAACTTTTTCAATATATCATTACAATATAGGAAATTGCCTTGATCTTTCCTATACTTGCCCCTGTATTTTGGCAGAATCCACACCTTACTGATTTTTTTAATAAATTCACATGTGAAAATATACCTTATTAATTTTGTATAAGTCCTTACACCTAGAATGTAGTGGCCACATATCAAATTTAGAAAACCAACTTTTGCCACTATTTAGATATTTGAAATATAAATGATCTTCAGCTTGAATTATCCACAGAACATTCCAGTCCCCTCTCCTTGTTTTGCATGTGTAATCATAGATCAAGATTAAGTGTTTTATTTAAGAATCTATTTAAAAGACAGTAGCAGATAATCATTTAAAATTAGCTCCATGACCAGAACCACAGAGGCATGCAAAACTGAAGCTTAGGGCTTGATCCTAATTATTCAGATTGATTGTCTACTTGTCCCAAATTCATTAATTCATAACTCTTGTTTCCAGCACTCCCCCTCATTTGGGTTTTTTTATCTCACTCTTGAAAACACTATTGCTTGGAGAGGAAGGATGGCTATTTTAAGTGAATCTTAAATATAGGAAATCAATATAAGATCCCATCAGTAAAAGAAGTTCTCATACTGACACTTTATTTTTCATTTGCAATTTTGACTTCTTGGATGCACTCTATTCTTAAGTATGGGGAGACTTGGTGTGTCTTGGAAGAAACTATCATAGACTCCCGTGGAGGGACAGAGATGCCCCAGGCAGTTACAAAGCCTGTGTGCTTCAAAGGTATACCTCTAACAGCTTTAGCTTTTTAAAGATGTCTTGGGCTTTCCAAAAGCAGCCCTTGGCTCCTGGGAACTGGCTTATCTGTCTTTTGTTTCATACTTCAAAGTCTATTTTTTAGAATGGGGATTTATTTCTCTATGAAATTCAGGAGGATTTTCATGTCTAACAAGGACTAACGTATTTGGAGAGAATTGAGGAGAATTCCTTTGTAACCACTGAGATGTCTGACAGGTTCCAACTATAGGCTGAAAATACCTTTGACATTGAAAAGCTGACCACCTATTTTGCCTGAAACAGTTAGTCCCTGGACCACATTTCAGAGGCCAAAGCAACATTAGCTTCAACTATACTTAACCAAATGTATTGAAATTAAGCCAGGGCTCTTATCAAACCAAGCCAGAAGCTTCCCTTGCTCTTTCACGTTTCTTTCCAATTTTGCTGAGCTTCCCAGAAATTTACTTTAAAAAGTTGTTTCTTCATGGGTTCATGAACATTACTGTTCAGTCAACCTCACAAAAACTGTTTAAATTCACCAAATATTCAATAACCATTTTCTGAATATTAACTATAAACCCATCATTCTGTACTAAGCCAGTGAAATTCTAAGAGGTTTTCTTTTCTCATATGCATCAGTAAGTTTGGCTTTTGATAAATTTCTTTTAGACTCTTCAATTTACAAAAGTCTCTCAGCTTACTTTACCTTTTTTGCTCTGGGGAAATGATTTGCCTGTCTGTACAGTGATTGCTTGAGCTGACCATTTTTGTGCTTAAATACAGGAAACAACAAAACATAAGTTACATTTTTAAATAGTAATTTTAGTAGTCTTGAATGCCTACAGGTTGCTTTTGAAACCATCATTATTTCATGGTTTTGGCCCTCTGCATTCCACTACCCTGGAAGCAATAGAGCAGAGACTTGTTGCAAGGAAGAGGAGCAAGCTGAGAACTGGCATGAGGCATGGACTCTTGCTACAAGGAACCCTAAAGTACAGTGAGGAGGGGGTGGCAGAATATCTGAAGGCAATGACAACGGTGGGGACATTTTAGCAAGTGACCGGCAAGAAACAGTAGCAAGGTTTCAAAAAAAAGAGGCAGAACCCTGCCCTGGCTCAGCCAAGACTCTGGTCTTTGAATTTCTCTTAGCATTAGTCAGCATAGTAGGGCAAATTTCTTCAGCAGCGGTCCATGGACCAAATATAGGACTTACAAAAGACAATTGGTTGGATTAATCTATGGCAGGGTATGGGTAGCAGATGGGGGCAGTGAAATTGAAGATGTTAGTGAAACAACGAAGTCTAAACTGGAAGAGTCAGAGAGTCACACATTGTTTCTTTTTGAAATATAGGCAAAAACATACATAGATTCATATCTTCACCACCTTTTTATACCAAAAGTAGTACATTTTAATTTTCTTCTATACCTTGCTTTTTTCACTTAATAAATACTGAAGATCCATTCCACTGTAATCTGTGGAGATCTTCCTCATTTCTTTTCTATAGCTGCATAGTGCTCCATTGTGGATGTGCCATAGTTTATGATACTAAAGGGCATTTGGGTTGTTTCCAATCTTTTCTTCTTACAAACAGTGCAAGAATAAATAGCCTTGTGCATAGATCACTTTGTGTTGTTGCCATTTCATCTTTGGGATAGTTTCCTGGAAGTGGCAAGGTATATGAACTTTTTCTGGGTGTTGCCAAACTCCCTACCACGGAATTTTCCCCTTTTGCATTCCCATCAGCAATGAAAAATCAAGTGCAGATAATGTTATGTTGGAGAAGCAGGGTAGGAATTTGAGATACTTCAAACCTGGTGCCTCTATTTTCTGTTGAAATGAAAAACAAAGTAATCAGTAAAAAGAGAAGGAGGTCGATGTGAGATGGTGTCTTGAGGAGTGCAAGGAAGTTTTATTTATTTATTTATTTTAATTTTTTTCAGCATACTATGGGGGTACAAATATTACGGTTATGTATATTGCCCATGCCC
>VBSM01001124.1:21514479-21543288 GCA_008086735.1 Cheirogaleus medius
TATGAAATACTGAAGAAGGAAATAGCAGAGGATGTAAACAGGTGGAAGAATATATCATGGTCATTGGTCGGCAGAATCAACATTGTTAAAATATCTATACTACCCCAAAGTGATCTACAGAGTCAATGCAATCCCTATTAAAATACCATCATCATTTTTCACAGACATAGAAAAAATAATTTTACACTTCGTATGGAACGAGAGAGGACCCCGTATAGCAAAATCAATCCTAGGCAATAAGAACAAAATAGGAGGCATCAATTTACCAGACTTCAAACTATACTACAAGGCTATAGTAATTAAAACAGCTTTTTATTGGCACAAGAACAGGGACATTGACCAGTGGAACAGAACAGAGAACCCAGATATAAAACCATCCTCATATAGCAAGGAAGTTTTAGAATAGCAGAAGAGGGACCTAAGCAACAAGTGGGGTAGGACCATTCAGTAATGTTGAGGGCTCAGCCGAGACTGAGGTCTTTGAGTTTCTCCTAGCATTAGTCAGTCTAGTAGGGCAAATTTCTTCAGCAGTTTTCCATGGACCAAATATAAGACGTACAAAAGACAAATGATTGGATTAATCTATGGCAGGGTGGGAGTGGCAGATAGACAAGGGGCAATTAAATTGAAGGTAATGGCAAAACAATGGAGTCTAAACTGGATGGAGAAGGAAATGAAGGATCAAAATAGGAAGGAGTTAGGAAGGGACAGAAGACCATGGTGAAGAGCCAAAAATAGGTGTAGAAGGAGAGTAGTGGGAAAGCTAGAGGGATATGAAGCTCCTGATCAGAGAGTAGAATTTTAGAGTTTGAGATCTCAGATGTGGAGTAGAGCCAGCTGACGGCAAGGTCCTGGTAGGGCAATGGAAGTGGACGATGAATTGGAGGAGAATTGAAGGTAAGAAGGTTGAGAGGCTGAGATCATTAGAAGAGTATGCTACATTGATGTTGAAGTCCCCTGGGATTAGGGCCGGAGTTGACCAAATATTTGATCCATGGAGGAAATGTCTACCATTATTTCACTCTGATAGGGCCTACTGCCTAATAGCTGAAGTTCATAAAATAATGTTTAAATGAACAGCTGAATGAATAATCCAATTGCTGTATAAAAGACTTATTCAGCTTATAGGAGATAAGGCAGCTTAGGGATATTAGCAATATCTACCTTTAGTAGTTGGGATAGTGTTACTGACTTGTTCAGTGATTTTTGTCTCTGATGACTGAGTAAGGAAAATTGGCATATTTCTTTCCTTGCATCTTATTTTTCCTCCATCTGTGAAGAAATATATAGTGGAAAGAAATCTAAAAGATGAGTTGGGAAATCAGAGTTTTGGTCCCAAGGTGACCTTGGTTAAGGCTCCTATTTCTTCATCTTCAGAGATAAGGGTGGTTCTGGATAACCTCTTCATTCATTTCTAATTCTAAAATTCAGGTTTCTGTGACTATGGAATTTGAAATAACTCAAAGTAAAAATTCGAGTTATAGTCACCCATCAGATCTGAAATTCTTTTGCCTTAAAATTGTTTTGAAGGCACCCATTGAAACTCTTGAGTAGATCTTTTAAAACTACTTAAGGGAAATCATGCCACTTCCTTGCCACAGAATGAGATTCAAGCTGATGGAAGTAGCTCTCGAATATCCGATGACCCTACATCAAAAGTTATCTCTGAAAAGATGATCTTCCCCATAAAAGCCAGACATCTAAGAAGCCAGATACCTCAATCTTGTGAGGTAAATAACATATAAGTTTCTCTTTCTACCTATTTTAGGTTTTAGAAGGAAAATACATATTTCTTTATTCAACAAAAATTTAATTTTATGTAGTACTTAGATGGATAAGACACAGGTCTTTGCCCTTGATGAGACTACATGCTAATAGGGGAGATAAAACTGTGTGGAAATATAAACAAATAACCACAGTCCAAAGCAGGCTGACTCTCATATGAGTAGTATAAGTAAAAATAGATCTCCACCCTATTTTTAAAAGTGGTTTGAGAAGTAGAGAGTAATTGAAGTATTTTCATTTCTCATTTTTTATTTTTATACCATCTTTTTTCCATTTTCATCTCTTTCTATTTTTATCTGAATGACTTCCTTTTGTATACAGAAGTTGATTAAATCGCCAGTTACTTTTATTCAATATTGATTGTGCTTACAGGTAAGTATAATATCACCAAGATGCATAACTACAATACTATTTTTAAGTGTATATAGTTTTAGACCCTTTATAAGTTAACCACTTTTCTGTATAATATTGACTTCACCCCATTTTTCTTCTGCACCTTGAAATAGTCTTGGACATTTTAATGTTCTTTAACAATTGGATGAGAGAAACAAGCATACAAATTAAATTAGCTTAGCTGGTCTCCCTAGGTAGCTATGGTGCTTTATTTAAAAAAAAAAATGTTTAAGACTTCTTCCTTAGTGCTCCCATAGCATGTTACATAAACTTGTACTTGAAAATCTATCACTTCATATTATAATTCTTTGCTTAAATGCCTCCCCCCTCTACTCTTCCCTTACTCTCCTCCTCCATCCCTCCCTTCCTTCTTCCTTCCCTGTCACCAGAATATGGCATCAAGCAGACAGAAACCTTGTCTTATTCACTTTTGTATTCCTGGTACCTTGTATAGAATAGATGTGTAGGTGAGTGGATGGTTGGTTGGATGGATGGGTAGGTGGGTGGACGGATGGGAGACAGCTATAACTGAACTCTTCCACAAGATCTAGAGAACCACTCATGATCATCTTTTAACCAAGAAACACCTGTCAAGTTGTGAACTCACTTTCAATGGGTTTCTGACTCCTATCTATTGAATAGTTTATTGATATGGCTTAAGAACCAAAGTCTTTAAAAGTTTCTCAAAATCTCTTAGAAGCTAAGCTTGACCTCTGAAAATGAAGATAATTAAATGCTTCTAAAACTCACTGTAGACTGATGAAATGCACCCCTCGACTGAATTAACAGAGCTTATTGAGGATTCTCTCTGTCCTTTTTCACCCTCCAGGCTGGCCCCCTAAAATGTCCCAATTCCCAGAATCCCACAGCTCAGTTCTTTACTTCACTTTGGCCATTCAGATGGAACTTAAGGAAAGACACTTGGGAATGTAATTGCAGAAAATAAAACTCAGAACCTTATGGAAATATTTGTGTGTTAAAATTATAAGAGGATTAGAAAATTAAGTGAATTTTAATGATATGAGGCATTTTTTTAGGAAGAAAGCTTTCAGCACAAGCAGAGCAATGGCACTTACGCAGGGTGGAGAGGCTTCTCAACACAGTCGACTACAGTCCTCTGCAGTGGGCATTTGCTTTCAATTACCCAAGAGCAAAAGTGTTGCAAGGCCATTGACTGTCCATTAGGAAGTAGAACGTTTCAGCTGTTGTGTGTGTGTTAGGCAGGCTTGCTTCTAGCAAAAGGGCCTTCAGTCAGATGCCTAAGTCTGTTCCAGTAGCCTGACTTTAACCCTGAACCCACCAAGAACTTTGGGAAGACAAATCATTCAGGTCCATCCAGAACTCACACAGTACACTGTGTCACCAAAAGCCACAAGACCATCAGGAATTATTATAAGCTCTTTGGGATCCAGATCAAAGGTGCCTGTGAAGGAGTGTGGAATCCCTCAGAGCCACTACGCAGAGCAGGGACAATTCCAGGCTATATCCATAGGAGTCACTCAGAAAAAGACTTTTCTCCTCTATCATCTGAAGCAAGCCACCATTCCATTTTCTCTCTTCTTACTTCCAACATTTTTGTTAGGTCTTCAAGCAGCCCCGAAGCTGCCATTTTCATTTTCATTTTACATATTAAGTAGAACCATTTGCTGTATTTAAGGAAGCTTTAAGGGAAGGAGAAAAATATGATGCAGAGTGAGAACCTGGCATTGTGCCTTTTGTTCTTTCTTTTTCACTAAAAAAAACAACATTAATTTCTGATGTCTTAATTGCTTAAGCCATATATGGCTTTCATCTAAACTTTCTATTTTTAGAAGCCAATGAATCTTTTGCTTTTTAATTTCTTTTAGATCTTATAACTCTAGCCTATATCGAAAACATTTCCAGAAAGAGGTTTGGATCATCTTCATTAGGTCTAGGTTTAGATCAAATTAAACAAGATATTTTATAATTTGAACAGGTATTTGTTTCAGGGATTTTTACAACCAAAATTTTCAATAGTTTAAAACAGTTTAAAAGACGCTCTGTAAAATTCAAACCGTATGGTGAGAGAAAGCTGCTTAGGTGATTTTATATAAAAATCATTTCCTCTCTTAGAGTAGAAGTTGGTTTGCAAATTAGCGAGGTGGAGCCAAAATAGAGAATTGCATTGTAAGAGAATGACTCACAATGTTTTGACTTCTTAAAATATATCTTTGCCGACAGCAATGACTGCCTTGTCATTTGATTGCTTTCTAATTAATGTTAAGTTTTCCATTATAAGTATCACACTTTTGCCACCAGAGCTACCAGTTGTGACCTCATATTACCTGTCCTTGAAGGATGCACCGGGCAATTATGACCATGGGTGTCTATGACTATAAGGACGTATCTACTCATATTCTAACCCTAGATGTGGTACAATCAGTACCGCCATAAGAATGCTTCCATTAATAGCAGCGAAGCAAATCAATGTTTGTTTACTTGGAAGTAAAAATAGGTACTTGCTGATAACTGTGTGTTCCTTGCTACTTTTATTTACAAAGAATTAACCAACCGTGAAGTATCCTTGATAAATAAAATCAAGTTGCAATGTTCAAAAACTATTTAAAAGTGTATTTAAAAAAAAAGAAAGAAATCTGTACATTATGCAAAGCAGAATATGAATTAAACAGATAAGGTCAATTCAAGGCATGTTATGCCCAGCAGAACAGATCCTGCTTTGAAGCCCCTGCCTAAATGCTTCATACAACCTAAAAAAATTTGACCTGGAGGAACACAGAGACACATTTGGATTCACTCAACACAAAAATGTTTGCAAATAGAAAATCAAAGCTGTATTTAAAGACTCCAAAGTCAAACTATGCCAAAAGTAGAGTCTGAAAGTATCAGTAACCCTCTCTCTACATGCCACTATATTTAGTAATTTAGATTCAGAGGTGGCTAAGGATGGCTTCACTACTATCTGTGAACCCAATGGACAAATTTAAAAGTTTAGCTTTAGTACCCCCCTGAATGTTATATAATAAGATTTACAACCTGATTTAAGCAGTTCTTACATTTAACTTCCAATTCATTTTTTCCATTTTATTTGAGTTGAGGGGGAAAGCAATGTTTTTCCCAGCTTCCTAAAACACTGGTACTTGAACGCCTGTCTACAGGAACTGTCATCCTGCACTTGAACAAAGACTGTTCCTTTTATCTTCTGGCATATCCTGAAAACTCCAAGCCTTTGAATCATGCTGTGTGCATAGCTTGGTTAGTCTTCCTCTAAAACGAGGTCTACACTGACTTTTTCTTAGGTATTTTTTCCGCCTTTGCTGATTCATTCTGCAAATATTTATTAAGCACCTCTTCTGGGCCATGCACTGAGGGAGCTTTGAACAGTGACGGAATATAAACTTGTCTCCACATTGCACACCTATTTAACTCTTTTTTTCCTTTATCCCAAGCATCATTTCCTCAAAGAAGCATCCCTGACTCCCTAGTCTAGGTCTGTCATCTTTGTTGTATAAAAACCTCAATCTTTACTTCATAGAAATGATTACTCATGTATCAATTATTTTACTAATGCCTGTCTCCCCGTGTGGGAACAGGAACCATGTCTGATTTTGCTCACCAGTTTATTCCAGTGCCTAGTCCACACTACCGCTTAGTTAGTTGGTGGACCTATTGGTGACTGATGAATGAATGGATCAAAAGAAGCATCGTTTCTTCCCTCCACAAGCTCATAGCATGTTATAGGAAAATAAGCACACCTGGGTAGGGAAAGCAGATGAGACTGGAAAGGTAATTCTGGGATAAAATCATACACAGCCTGGCTAAGATGTTTCCTCATTATTTTGTTGGCCATACAATGATCGGGTTACTATTTTAGGAAGCTCACTGAGGTGGCAGGATGGAGGGCAGCCTGGGAAGAGGAAGAGTCAGAGCAGGAAGTGTGGGGAGTGCTGCAGTGGTCACGATGGTCACGATGATGAGGTTTAGACAAAGGCAACAGCTGCAGAACAGCAGGGGCAGAGGGGCTGAGTCACAGCACCTCAGGCATCCCTGCGCTTTCTTAGAAGACTAATACAAGTTGCAAGGAAGACCCTTTAAAGGACAAGCCCCTTCCCATAGAGTGGGGCCTGGCTTACAAAAACTCCCCAACCCAGGGGTACCCACACAGCAAAATTATCCTTGGACCAGGAGCTGATCCAAACTTGGATTTGACACATGTGGCAATATCAGCAGAATGACAAGTTGCTATTTTTCTTCCTGGCCATTTTTCAGACTTTTTGGAAAAGTTGAAATTCCAGGTTTAGTCAGACAGTCAACCAATATTTATTAAACACTGGTGGTATACCAAGTGTCAAGTGCAGAAGGATTAGAGAAATGGATGTGGATATAGCCACTGTCCTTGCGAAGCTTAGTGCCTAATGAGCCAAACAGAGCAGAAATGAACAACTGCAGCTCCGTGTCATCTGCGTTCTGACAGGAGAGGCATAGAGAGCTGGGGGCACACCTGGGTGCGGCTCGTGGGTCCCAAGTGACACCTGGTCCCAGAGGACGTGGGATCTAAGCCATGAGGAAAGTGAGGAAAGGTGTTAATCAAGGGAGGAGGAGAAAGAAGAACACACCAGGCAGCAGGACCGGCATGTGCAGAAACTCATAGACAAGACCACATCATATGCGAGAGGGATTCCGGAGCCTGGAACGGAGGAGATGAGTGGCAGGAAAGCACAGGGGCAGGAGGCGAGGGAGAATCTGTAGAGCTAAGCAGGACAAGGTCACGAAGTGCCTCCTCATCCACATCAGGAGTGTGACTTTCTGGTGAGGATAATGGGAGGATGAGAGGTGATGGGAGGATAAGAGAGCTGATCGGTTGCAATGTGGAGGATGCACGTGAGGAGCTGGAGACAGGAGAAAACACAGTTCCAAGGCTGAGGCATGAATCTGGGCAAGAAATGATGGTGGCCCCACACTCAGGTAGTGACAAAAGGGATGAAGAGTAACAAGTAGACATGAAAGATATTTACGAGGTCCATTTGTCAGGCTTTGAGGACTGACTGGGTGAGAAGGGAAGAAGAGATGAGACGTCAAGAACACTTGCATCACTGCGGGACAGTGGGGTCTTTCACTGGGCCATGGCACACAGAAGAGGATTAGATTTTGTGGCAGAGCAAAGATGATAAATTTCATATGAGGTATGTTTGGGTAAAAAGTGCCCTTGCAACATCGTGGGGAAATATTCAGCTGTCAGTTAGATCAATGGATCTAGAACTAAGGACAGAGATGTCACTCATCTTTGTAACCCCCATTGTGGGTCATCATTTCTATCTTGGCATTTAGAACGGTAATAACAACACAGTCTTCCAAGTCAGGCCAGATGAAGGCTCAAGTCACTCATGAGCTGTGTGAGCTTGGACAAATTACAGCACTGAACCTTTCTGAGCTTTAATTTCTTCATCATAAGATGGGATAATAATATTACCTACTTCGTAGGATTTGGGGAGAAATAAATGAAATAATGCTTGTCAGGCCCTTAGCCTCAATAAATCTTTAGCAGTGGTGATGGAGGTGTTGGTGGTGGTGGTAATTTTGGTGGTGGCAGCAGTATCATGTACCCTGGAAATGTAGATTTGAGAACCATGGGTGTAGAGATGATATTGAGAACCACTGGAAGAAATGAGAACGAGATGAATGTATAAAGGAACACCAACATTGAAGTAATATGTAAAGGGCATACACAGTGGAGACTGAGAAGTGGCCGGGGAGGTAAGAGGAAAATGAAGAGAGTGCCGTGACATCGTGGAATCCAAGGGAAGAAAAGGTTCCAAGAAGAGGAAGTCGTCAGTAAGGTAAAATTCTACCCAGGGATCAAGGAGGAAAGGGCTGTAAAGTGACATTGAATTTGGGGACAAGTTAGCATCAGTGACCCCTGAGACGAGTTTCAGTAGGAGAGCAGAGATAAAAGCAAAATTGTAGCAAGTTGAGAGAAGTTGCCAGATATGGATCGCTACTTAACATGCAAATACTTTTTATTAAAAACAGTGCAGGTCAGGGGCATGAGAACATGGTTAAAAGTATGCTCTGACTGTGGAGATTTGATGTTGCCTCGGGGCTTTGGTTCAGCATGTAACAAAAAGACCTTCAGGGCCTGAATTTGGATGCCTCATTCTAGTTTTTTATCTGGCATTGTCAGGTGCTGGCAAAAGAAAGGGAAAATAATAAGTCTAAAGTCATTTCCTGTAGAGGAGACTTCTTGAATACACCATCCAAGCATAATGTGTTTATTCTGTTCTCAAGGCTTTTTTGACAAGAATTAAACTCTGTATAGCCTCAGTAGCAATTTTCTGCATTGCGTGTGTATTCACTTGGAGAATTCATTTTAGAATTCTCCCATTTAGAACATTATAAGGTCTCTATCAAGCAGAAACTCTGACAATAGCCTACATCTCTAGGCCTCATTTCAGGGTCTTCTCAGTGACTTTTGTGGATTTGAAAGCAGCCCTGCCTTCCCTTCACTAACAGAGAGAACACAGGGATTTGGGATTGGCACTCAGGATCTACTTATCCTTGCATGGACATTTTACATGATCTGCGTTGGGGCCTTTACCCTCAAATCAAACAAGATTTATTTCCTCCAAACACACACACACGGGCACACACACACACGGGCACACACCACCCAAAGCCTTTCACTTGGACATAGCATTGAACAGGTAAAGGGACTGAGACACCAAATGATTTATTTTTAGACAAGAGTGTACCATGACATCACTGAACAAACTGGAGCCAGGTCCCAAGCTGAGAACTCTATCCATAAAAGGCCAACACTGCCTTTTCAGCCAGGGCTTTCCAGCACTCACAGCAGTCTCCAATTTTCAGCAGCATCTCAAGGGGCTGACTTGCAGCAGGTGATTCTTATTGTGCAATCTCAAGTCTGAGAACCACTGTGCTAATTCCTTGTTTAACAGAGCCATCACTAGAGCCTGACTGGTTGGGTTCAAATCCCAGCTTAGCCACTCACTAGATATGTGCAATTTACTTAATCTCTCTGTGCCTCAGTTTCCCACTTTGTATAATGAGGACAACAGTAGTATCAACTGGAAGGGTAGAGGTGAGGACAACAGGAACTAACATGTCAGGTATTTAGCACTGGGTATGGTCCTTAACCATTGTTTTTCCGCTTGCCCTTCTGTAAGCTGAGGATGATAATGGTACCTGCCCTAAAATGTGTTAAAGAGGCTGGCATGAGCTGATGCACATACATGCTTAGTTTTCACTATTAAACATCTCCCTCCATTTCGTTTATATCTTAATCAAGTGTGTTTGGAAATCAGGATAGCTCCTGGGCTATGTCATCAAAACTTGTGTGCATCTTAATGATGGGTCATTTTCCCATTATTTAGTCCCTATTTATTTCACTGTCTTCATTTTTGAAGTTGTGTTTGTAACATCCCAAACCATGTAACCCAACTCCACATGGAAAGGAGGTGGGTAGAAAACCTCCCAGGTGTTCAGAAGATGACTAGTGGCTCTCCTCTTATGAAAATACATGAGTTGGATGAAATAACTAACTTCAGGGGAAACCCAACAATACTTACAGTTTCATTACTCCAACATCCATAGCCTTTATGAGACAAGTCACAAAGAAGGTGCACATATGCCCTTCGGTAACTTTAGTACCTCAGTTCAACTGTGCCAAAGTGGTAACTAGCTTTATATCTATATATCTACCTATTTACCTACCCATCTCTCTCTATATATCTCCATATATATATATATGTATCTCCTGTATGTGTAAAAGATGTATATTACCTATTACATGGGGTGCAGTGTTCTGAGCACTTTAGATAATAAGATATTTAATCTCTACAACTTTATCATGTAGTGCTAGTATTATCACTATCCCGCTTTTATATTACTATATGAGGAAACTGACGCACAAAATAAGTAAGAGGCTCAAAGAAGATCAATCAGGTAATAAAAGGCAGAGCCAGGATCTGGACTCAGATAGTTTGGAGCTGGAGGCTACGTACTTAACTGTTAACCATCACTCAGTAATTAACACCTGAGATTTTCCCAGAGGACGCTCAATCCAGGGCTTCATTTTATGGGCAAGGGAATAAATGTTTAGGAGAAAGATTCCGACCTTTTGATCAGCCTCATCTACCTAGAAACTTAGTTATTTCTGTTTTTCTCAGAAATGCACCACTGATCCGGGTGAGAGAAAGCTTAGCAACAAGGCTAATTTTAAGTACTAAAGAGTGAAAGGGGGTTTATTTTGAAAATGCTCTCCAACATTTTCAGCAACCAGTACTGTGAAGCAAGGCCAAATTCAGAGTTAAAGTGAATATAAATAAAAAGATAAGTCATTTTATATCTTCTCCATAAAGTATACATTTCTAAAGAAAAGATGCCTTTTATGTAACATCTATGTTTCCAGGAGAAACCTGGGCAAGTTAGGGGCAGAGTATGATAGAACAGAGCCACCTACTGGTGAGAACAAGCCTCACTACATAGATTTCTATCATAATTTAAGAATGACAGTGATTCTCATTATTATGTGAAATGTATTGGATATGGACAGTATGGTGGTAAAATACAGAATCTTCCCTTCAGGAGATTACATTTTAAAAAGAAGATAGCAGATGTATCCATCTATTTATAAAATAACTTGAGCACAGTTTCTCTACTCTCCCTTATAGAAATACCAAGGTACTTTTCAGGATCCTGCATCAACTGGCTCTACTTGGATGAGGGGTATACCAGGCTGGGTGCAAGGTCCCTGGGGCCCTTGATCCCTCTTATTTTGAGTCAACAGACATTGATTGAACACTTGTATTCCAAGGACTGGTGAGACAGAGTGCCACAAAGCTCAGCTTAGAAGCCAGAAGCCAAGATGCTGATCATTCTAGACCTCTCCTGGCCCTAGACAGGTGCTTCTCTCCAGTCTGGAGCCCAGGAATCAGACCTATCTTATCATATCATATGTTCTTATCTCTTCTGGAGTACTCAGATGTTAATTGATTCCCCAAAGATGACATTTTCCATCACAAATTTCATGAATATGTAATTGTTTGAATTCTCTCCTATGACATATCAGTTGGTTGATGTTGGGACTGTACTTTGAAAATTATACTTTCCTAAATTTTGACTAGGAGAAAGAGTTCAGAAAGGAGAAATGGGGAAAAGTATGTGTCTTAATATGTTCAGGCTACTAAAGCAAAATACCATAGACTAGGTAACTCATGAACAACAGAAGTTTATTTCTCAGTTCTGGAAGCTGGGAACCCAAGATCAAGGCACCAGGAGATTTAGTGTCTGGTAAGAGCTCCTTATCTGGATCACAGATGGTACTTCTCATGTCCTTACATGGGGTCTCTCTTTTATAAGGGCATGAATTCCATTCATGAGGGTTCTACCCTCAAGACTTAAATCACCTCCCAAAGGCCCCACCTCTTAATACAGCCACCTTGGGGGTTAGGATTTCAACATATGAATTTTGTAGGGACACAAACATTCAGACTATAGCGGGATGAAAGAAAATTAAGTTTAGGAAAAGAGAAAACTATGTAGTGAGATGGCAATATCACTCTTTAGTTTTGTTTAGTTTCATTAGTTAAAACACTTTGGATTCCCAGTTTAAACTTTCTAAACTTCCTAGCCATGACCATGTATAATTGAAAAGTCTTAATGGCTTTAGAAGAAACAGTTCTCAGTTGAATTGTTTGGATGCAATAATTTGCATGGTTTTAGCTTCTATGTGGAATTTGGAGTTAAAGTACCAGAGTTTGCACACCTGAAAGTGCAACTGAATGATTACAAAAGGTCCAGTGATCCAAACAGGATCAAATTATCTGGAGAAAGGGGAAGGAGGAGAGAATTTAAAATAATTTAATGATAGATACTCACATTGGTTTTGAGAACTTGGCCCACTATTGAGAAGTAGACTGGATGTTTTTTAAAAATCATGAATGCTTCTGATTAGAGTTTATTCATTAAGTACCTAAGTATAAGCATTATTTTAGGTGCTATAAAGTAAACAGATCTCAATCACACGTGTCCTGGCCATTGAGGAGTCATAATCCCAGCAGGAGAGATGAAATAAATGACTAATCTCCAAGATAATAGCAGGAAGCTGTAGGGAGAATGAAACATGACAATAGAGAGCATCCTCTACTCCTTGAATTCCTTGTTCTCCCACATTCATTTTGTCCCCAAGAAGAAAATGAGCAAGACTGGAGACAGTTTGAACCAATTAGAAGGTTAATGCAACTGTTTAGGAATGAGAAGTTAAGGTTCTGAAAAAAGCTTTAATTCCCATGTTGGGAAAATGAAATAAAGGCAGTACTTTTAATAGAAATAGAAATATCAGGAAGGATTTGTGGCAGAAAGGTAGGGGGGAGAGCGGCATTATGAGTTTCCTTTTTCAACTGTCTGTAAGGCTAGAGGAAGCAATCCATGTGTGAGAAGAAGTATCACAGAGGAGGCTGGAAATGTGGAACTGATCTCAGGAAACTATTTCTAAATCAGGAGATCCGTGGAAACAACCCATAAGATCTTTGGAACCCCCTGAAACCTTGTGCATAGAAATTATATCAATTTATTTGTATTAGGGGTTAATTTGAAATCACTTTTACTCCCACTTTCTTTTGTAGAAGGTTGATTAAATATAAAAGATTGTTAATTATAAAGGAAACTTCTAGACATGAACAACAGTAAGCCATTAATCTGAGAAAGAAAACATTTCCTGTGTGACTTTCCAATGAGTACTAAAGTTGAGAAATGATTTAGAGAGTGAATAAATAAAAATGAAATAAACTCATCTACAGCAAAGAGAAACCAAGAATCAAAAGGTTGGATTTAGCACCAAATATACTTTCAGTGGAATGAAAGAGTAAATACTATAATCAGTTGACTAAATGCAGTCATTAATATGTGAGATATCACCCTTATTATAATGTTCAGATAAAAAAAGAAAGCCAAAAGGAGACAATATAAATGAAAGGGAATTTATTTATACTGTCCTTAGATGAGCATATGGTCATTTTATTAAAAACAGTAATAAACTACAGAGTTAAAAGCTTGAGATCTAGCCAATAAATCAACTTCCTTTAAAATATCCTTAATTGGCAATAGTATATGACACGAATAAAGCCATGTATTTTTTAGCTTTCAGTTCAAAGAGAATTTTTATTCTGTCAATGAAGTTGAGATTTGGGTATAGGGAGAAAAAATGATTATATGCCATTTAAGTGGTAAATTTTTAAAAGAATGATGGTCCCTTTTACTAAAACATATTTCTCCAATAATATTGGCCTTACTGTCATGTCTAATAGGTGAATGTTTTGTGGTATAACATAAGAGATTCCACTAATCAAAAATATCTCCATTGCCTGGAATTCTGCTGATGAGGATATATTCATTTGGGTCAGGATATAATCTGACTCTCATAATGGTATCAGGTTGGTAGAACAAGAGCCAGAGGCAAAGGTTGCTAGGCAGATATTTCAATGGGGAAGGGAAGGCACCTCAGAAGAAAAGAGTAGCAGCAGTAGTGCTGTGTTGGAGGGTCTTGAGTAGCCCCAAAGAGGCGGCAAACTTGCCCCAGCAAGGGAAAGGAAGGGAAGGCAGGTGTAGAGAGGAGAAGGGCCAGCAGGCTAACGAGTACCCAAGATAGATAAAATTCTCCCCACAGTGTTTGTCAGGCTGGCCAGGAATGCCAGTATACCATCGGACAATAATGTTCTCATTTTCAACCTACCTAGTCATGGTTTTACAGAGAACAAATTAGTTCCTTTCAGCCTATTCCTATTGTGAATGTTGGTGTTCTTTGTTTATCTGCCAAATCGGTGGTACCTGACAATCTCCCAACCATATCATTAGGATGAGAACTTTAAAGCAAAAAGATCAAGCGGCATAAAAATTGCATCTTTTGCAGCAGTGCTAAGTCATCACCTGCCTGTGCTTTCTTCTCTTGTCTACTTAGACTTTCAGAAGCAAGCACTATTCATACAATGAGAGAATGGGGATGCAGGAACGACACCGTGGGGTTTTTTTTTATTATTATGTTAACTCTTTTATTTATGTGAAAAGCTTAGAATTTGTTTTTCTCAGCTTAATGTCTTAGAAAATAAGATTAAGAAAGTCTAAGGGCCACAGATAGTATTCGTTGGTTTTGCATTTGCATAAAAAATTTGATGAAAACATTAATATACATATTCAATGGACATTCTTTGAATTGAGTACTCAAACCTGGACAAATCCTAGGAAACCCTTTTTAAGGAATTCTAAACTAGTTTGTAAATAAGGCGGCATAATGAACTTTGCATATTTTACTGTTTATATAAATGATTCAAAGCCATCAAATATTACTCTGATAATAGGAGAAAACCCATGATTCATTCTCTCCTGGTGCCCAAACTTTTCAGCCTCCTAGAGGCAATGTAATATTGTGCAGCTGGCCAGTGGCAGCCAGGGCTCACTGGATTGCAGTTTTATGTGCTTTTAATATAATGTGTTTAGGCATGCCCTGTGCCTGTTTGGGGAGGTCAAATTTTAGCTTCTTGGCATATACAAAACTGGCCTGGCATTTAGAAGGACTAGAAGTCTAAAAGACAAAGCTGTGCTCAATAAGCAACTCTGCAAACAACAGCTGTGACCACAACTAAAATACCATCTATTTGTGAGTAGATAGTGTGGAAAGGGCTTTTGGTCACCCTCAGTTCTTTTCTACCATATCCTTAAGCACAGCTGGCAATATTCATCACCCTAAGGTGATATACATCTGTTTATATATATAAATGCATGTATTTGTACGTGTGCATATGTCATGCCATAGAATTAAGGTGCTTCTATGAAAATGTTTCACTGCTTTCCATAGTTATACATCTTCAGCACTATCTGGAAGGACAGCTCCACCTGGTTTGTGGCAAAGGTGGGGTTCCCATAGCCCTGTCCACTAAGTCTTCTCCTTCTCTCAGCAGTGGCCCCTAAAGGACAGCCCAAGAATCCCCAGACTCCAGAGAATCGTTTTGAAAACCAAAGAAGGATCCAAGAAAGATTTTTTTTTGGAAGATGTAGTTTTTAAACTGGGCCTGATTCAAAATAGCTGTATACCACATGGAAGATAGGCTCCTGGATAGGTACTCCTTCCTGTCATTACAAGGGAAGGGATTTGTAGTAGTCTTTAGATGTGACATCCACTTCCCTTTTGCAGCTGGAGAATATTTTACAGGCTACAGGCAATGAGGTGTGGCCAGAGGCTATGATGGGGTGACTACATGTATGTCTACAACTGACAGACCAATTGCATTTGACCAAATGAAGATCCCTAGCTTAAAATTTCAGAATATTTTAAACTTCTACCTAAAAAGTAAGAAATTCAAACATGGAAATGTGCAGGGGGTAGCAGGCCATGGAGAGGTCAGCTACTACTCCCCGCGAAAGCCAGGTCCCTTAGGTAGTTGTCACCACAGAGGATAAGAAATTAATAGGAAATAGAGAGAAAAAAGAAATAAAAGAATACACAGAGACAAAGGTGAAGTTTAATAAGTTTATATAAAGAAATCAGGGATACTCAGGAGTCTACACTACCCTCCGTCAGTAGTGCAGCATCGAGGTTAGATTCACATAGGTTTTTATAATCACAGGTATCAATTACCAGTTGCCATGGTAACAGAATTACATATCACGTAATGCGGTTAGTATCAAAAGTCCTTTCAAAGGGCTTCTAACAAATTCTAATCTATCTAGGTGAACAAACAGTTACAAAGTTTTTCAAGGACTAAATTCTAAGTTCTAAGAGATAGTTATCAATTAACAGAGGGAGTAACAAAGAGGTATAGTGGCTCTATATTTCTTTGATCTAGTTATTGTGGACTTAAGGCAGACAGTCAGGAGAGAGAAGGAAGCCCATCTCTACATTCTAAATTGCTCATAACCACGGGGTGTGTCTCTTGCCTAGGGCACTCATTGTCTCTGGTTCCCTTCCTGTGAGCCAGATATTTACCTGTCTTGTCTTTCAAGAACAGGGAGGCTCACAGACCTGAGATAAGCGGGAAGCCTCCTGGAATGCATCCACCAGAGCTTTGAGAGCCCTCCCAAGGCGAGGCAGCCCTTGATAGGTGAACTAACAAGTTTGCATATTACTTCAGGGCAAAACCCTGCAAACTTCTGTTTCTGTCTTTAAGATAGCAATATTGGGTGATACAATAAAATAATGATCTTATGAGCCACATCTCATTAATTCCTCAATCATATTCCTCAACAGAAATGTTTAGACTATATATAAAAATTATCTGCACATGTGTCATAATATACTCAAATGTATTTTTGTCTGTAGACTAAATTTCTTGGTGGTTGAGTTTTGCCTTGCTAATCAGAAATCATTGCAGACATACAGTTTAATCTATGAAAACTATTTCTTGAATGTATACAGTAATATTAGCCACTATTATATAAGCTATTACTAGGTGCCATATATATTTAAGCTCTAATCTTGATCTTATCATTTTTATTACCTGCAGAGTAGATGCCTGATATTTGAGTGAGTAATAGAACTGGTATTTGAATCTAAAATCTGACCTATAAGCTAAGGTTATAGTTTAAACTATTGAATCAATTATTTTAGAATTAACTACTTAAGTCATATATAACTCTTATGTGATCAATGAACATTAACCTAATCAAAAATTGGGTCTTTTATCTTATTTTAAGACAAATCATACAATTGAAAAAGCCATATGATATTTAGAAACCACATGATGTTTAGATTGATATTTATTCAGTATTAATCATTGGTCTATCAATAATGTTAACTTCTGTTAAATCTTGAATGATTTCATCAGAAGTTTAAAAATAATGTCCTAATACAGCAGTGATGAATAGGTATGATTTAATATATGGTATTTCCTTATAACAAAGATGTAAGTGCTAAATAGCTTTGCTAGTGATTAATGAAAATGTATCACCCCAACTTATATCCTAGGAAATACCATAGAGTAAACTACTTGAATTTATTCAAAACACAAATAGCAACAGAAGTACAAAAAATAATAAATGAAAGGTCAGGAATCTAAATGTCAGAACTAAGAAAGGGCCAATATGACTATAACACAGAAACTATGTACAGGTAGATAAGTTATAGAAGTCCTCAGCTAAAGTTATGTGGAAAGAGTAAGAGATATGACTTGAGCATTATAAAAGCTACTCACATAACAAAAACATTTGTAGTTCCTTAATATTTTGAAATAAAAAAAAAGAAAGAGTAAGAGTTCTGTCCTTTTTAAGTTGGTGTGGAAGGTAGCCTATCTTCTCTCCCATTGAGTGGGAAATTATCCAAAGCTCAGCTTGGGAAACATCAGGATCATGTTATCTTTATATGAATCATTATATATAATAACAATTATAATTTAATAACAATTATTATTATTGTCATTATTTGGGATAGGAATATTACCCAGTAAATACATATAAACATTAACAGATATTTTACAAAATGCTACTTATCCTTCCAGATATTTTCTGTTCTGTTCTCATTTGTTCTATTCCATTTTTTTTTAAATGCTGACTATGACTCTCAAATTGGATTTATGACCCACCCATGGGTTGCTACTCACAGTTTGAAAAAAATGCTGTTCTGATGAGCCATACATAGGTAGCTGCCACCATGTTTTGGCAGGACCTGCTTTTACTAGGAGCTGAATAACAGAGAGACAGGGTTACAGTACATGATTAAACTTAACTGGTGCTTTTATGCAAAAATTGGCTTATCTAGACAACAGCTTGAGAAGTCCTCTGCACTTTTAACTTATAAACCATCACTAGAGGAAGTGTTTTAAAATTGGGTTTTTAAATATCCCAACATCACAGAAGTTTCTTGTTTTTCTGTTTTACTCTGTTATTTTGTAGTATTTCCTTATTTATCTTTCTCCTGCATCCCACTGGTATAAATGATTTTTACAGCTTCTGGGCCCACATGTTCTAAGTTGTCCTGGGCTGCTGTTTGGAATGCAGGTGTTAATTACGTCCTTTACAAATCATAGCTGTTTACTCCCAACAGAAAATAAATACAACTTAGTTTCTCCTAATTAAACTGGCTTTCCTGCTGACTAGTGTTCCAAACCTCTACGACTTTCCTCTCCTTTTCAAGTGACGTTAGATTTACTTTTAAAGAGAACATAAGATATGGCTCTTTGAGTGTTCTTAGTTCTATCTTTCATTAAAGATTGGACCCTCTCAGTGAATAATATGACCTCACTGTATTCATTTCCTCAAGCTAAGAAATTTAATCTCTCCTCGTTCTGGAGGCTAGAAGTCTGAAATCAAGATGTCAGCAGAGCCATACTCCTTCCTAAGGTGCTAGAGAAGAATCCTTCCTCACCTCTTCCTAGGCTTCTGGAAGTTTCTGCCAATCCTTGCACTCCTTGGCTTGTAGCAGCACCACCCCAATCTCTGACTATGTTGTCACATGGCCATCTTCCCTCTGTGTGCCTCTCTGTGTCTCTCGTAGCCATCTTATAAGGACATTGGATTTAGGGCCCATCCTAATCGAATATGGTCTCAACTAATTACATCTGCAAAGGTCACATTATGAGGTTCTGGGTGTACAAGAATTTGGCGGAGACACTGTTTGTCTTAGTCCATTCCTGCTGCTATCATGATATATTTTAGACTGGGTAATTTATAAACAAATTTATTTCTCACAGTTCTGAAGGCTGGAAAGTTCAAGAGTAAGGCGCCAACAGATTTGGTGTCTGGTAAGGGCTTGCTCTCTGCTTCAAAGATGGCACATTGTTGATGTGTCTCTCACATGGCAGAAAAGGTAAGCATGCTCCCTTTGACCTTTTTCATGATGGCACTAATCCCATTGAAAAGAGTGGAGCCCCCCATGTCCTAATCACTTCCCAAAAGACCCCCCTTCTTCTTAGTATTATTGCATTGTGGGTTAAATTCCAGCATACAAACTTTGGAGGGACACAAACATTCAGACCATAGCACTGTTTAACCCAGGATGCTGACTTTCCAATGGGACCAGATGTTTATTTCTACCAAACTTATTGAAACCTGTCAGCATCATGCACAGAAATGGGCTAAAGGGCAATTACGTAGGAAAAGATGCACTAACATCAAACAGGAAATAGTAGAATAAAGCTCTTCTACTCTAACATTATACACTAGTTAATAATTCTGCCCAAAACAATATAGTCCATATGGGATGGGGAGGAAGTAGTTAATTAGCATTAAAAATTTGGCATTTATACAGAAATGTGTAACTTCCAAAACACTTTCATGTGCATTATATAATTTCATCACTACAACCTAGTAATGTAAGTGAAATTGTCCCCATTAGCCCCAATCTACACATGAAGAAACAGGCTCCTGTCTTGACTCAGGCCATGCAGTTAATTCAGTGATGCAGAACCAGGATAAGGGTCAGGCCATTTGACTCAAAATCCAGCATTCTTCCCACTGCCAAGTTGAGTTGTGCTATGTGAAAGTGATTAAAGAAAGGGCTGTCAACTGCAGGCTGGGAGAGGAGATCAGGATGGAATTCAAGACTTCAGCATCATTTGCAAGGCTTTTTTCTAGCTAACTACAACCAGCTACCCCAGAACTGAGACTGGCTGGTTAAAAATATATGGGAGATCAGGCACAGTGGCTCATGCCTGTAATCCTAGCACTCTGGGAGGCCACAGCTAGAGGATCACTTGAGGTCAGGAGTTTGAGACCAGTCTGAGCAAGAACAAGACCCCGTCTCTACTAAAAAATAGAAAAAATAAAGCTTAGTGCTGTGTGCTTGTAGCCCCAGCTACTCTGGAGGCTGAGGCAGGAGGATCTCTTGAGCCCTGGAGTTTGAGGTTGCAGCGAGCTGTGAGGATGCCACTGTACTCTAGCCAGGACAACAGACTGACACCATCTCAAAAAATATATATATGGGAGAGGCTCCAATTCTGATTTTGTTTTTTTTTTTTTTTTTTTTTTTTTTTTTTTAGAGACGGGGTCTCACTCTTGGTCAGGCTGGTTTCGAACTCCTGACCTTGAGCTATCCACCCGCCTCGGCCTCCCAGAGTGCTAGGATTACAGGCGTGAGCCACCGCGCCCGGCCTCTGATTTTGTTTTTAAATAGCATGAGTTTGTGTCTGAGGTCAGTGCCTTTCAAACTTAAATGGACATATGAATCACTTGGGAATCTTGTTAAAATTCTAATTCAATGGACTTGGGGTAGAGGCTGAGCTTCTACATCCCTAATCTGCCCCCAGGTGAGGCTGCTGGGTCCAGGGACCACATTTTCAATGGCAAAGCCTTAAGTAGTCATCACAACAGAACCCAGGAGCAACTCTATGCAGATAACAGAATGTGTCTACATGATTGCAGAAAATGTCCACATCAGACAGCTATAAAAAGCAGGACGCCTCTGCCCAATAAAACACCTCCTCAGTTCCTAACATGTGCAGAAGTGTTTGGGCCCATTCACATTTTGAGTCTCCAGTTGTTGCTGCCAAAATCAAACTCAATGAAAGGCCCTTGTTTGTGATGCTCAGCTTCATGCCATGAAGAACACCTGTCATTCTTGCAACAGAAGCATCAGTGAGACATGGCTACTCATAGGCCCTCCTCCCTTAATAGCAGATGCAAAGTGAATCACACAAGTTTCCTGCAGTCATGGCTGGAATTGGCTCCTGACTTTTCCCTTGGTAGAGCTGCTCCATTTCAGGATGACCCTCCATGTCTTCTATTTTCTGGCATTTTATAATGTAGTCTTAATGACATTGACCCCAAAAGTACTTTTCAGAAGAGGTTTACTGCAGAGATTCATTAAATGGAAAAGTGATTGCATTACAGCTTTAGTTTTTTTCTTTTTTTGAAGCTGCTGTGACATGGTCTTTAGATATGGGGGTAATGATGGAAATAAATCCTTGCAATTCTCTGTCAATAGTAATAGATGAGCTGATGAGGCCGACTAGGTATCCAAGGAATAAAGCCAGTTTTTAATGGCACTTTAATTCTGGAACTTTTAAAAGACTTCCTTGTAGAAATTGGAAGTTGGAGTGGTGAGAAATAATTCAACAAACGAGCATGCTTTCAGAGAACAGCTGGTATAAATGGATCCTTAAACTAGTCTTTGCCCTATGTGATTTCAGAATGGACACCTAAGATAAAATTGTATAAAAGAAAATACTTCCAGTAAATAATATAGTATGTACCTCATAATTTTCTCATATACCATTGGACTTTTGTTTAAGAGAGAAATTTTTCTATTTCAAAGGCTAAAGTTCTTATTAGAATTTTTTAATTTGGGGGTTCTTTTTATTTCAATAGATTTAGGGGCTACAACTGGTTTTTGTTACATGGATGAATTGTATAGTGGTGAAATCTGGGCTTTTCGTATACCTTTCACCTGAATAGTGTACATTGTACCTAATAGGTAGTTTTTCATCCCTCACCCTTTCCCCACATTCCCCTTTCTAAGTCACCAATGTCCATTGTACTACTCTGTACGACCATGTGTGCCCATACCTTAGATCCCACTTACAAGTGAGAACCTGCAGTATTTGTCCTTCACTTAAGATAATGGTCTCCAGTTCTATCCAAGTTGCTGCAAAAGACATTACTTTCATTCTTTTTACGGCTGAGTAATATTCCATTACACACATACACACACACACACACACACATTTTCCATATCCACTCATCAGTTGATGGGCACTTAGATTGATTCTTCATCTTTGCAATTATGAATTGTGCTGCAATTAAACATACTAGTGCAGGTGTCTTTTTAATGCCATGACTTCGTTTTCTTTGGGTAGATACCCACTAGTGGGATTGCCAGAACAAATGATAGGTCTACTTTTAGTTCTTTGAGAAATCTCCATACTGTTTTCTGTAGAGGTTGTACTAATTTATATTCCCACCAACAGTGTGTAAGCATTCTCTTTTTACCACATCCACACCAACATCTATTGGTTTTAGACTTTTTAATAAAGGCTATTCTGACAAGGGTAAGGTGGTATCTCATTGTGATTTAATTAGCATTTCCCTAATGATTAGAGATGTTGAGCATTTTTTCATGTTTGTTGGCCATTTGTATATCTTCTTTTGAAAAATGTCTGTTCATATCTTTTGCCCACTTTTTAATGGGGATATTTGTTTTTTTCTTGATGATTTGTTTGAGTTCCTTGTAGATTCTGGATATTAATCCTTTGTCAGATGTATAGTTTGCAAATATTTTCTCCCAATCTGTAGGTCTATTTAGTTTAATTAAGTCACATTTATTTGTTTTTGTTTTTGTTTTTGTTGTATTTGCTTTTGAGGTCTTAGTCATAATTCTTTGCCTAGGCCTATGTCAAGAATAGTTTTTCCTAGATTTTCTTCTATAATTTTTATGGCTTCAGGTCTTACATTTAAGTCTTTAATCCATCCTGAGTTAATTTTTGTATATGGTTAGAGACTGGAATCCAGTTTCATTCTTCTGCATGTGGCTATCCAATTTTCCCAGCAACATTTATTGAATAGGATACCCTTTCCCCAGTGTATGTATTTGTCTGTTTTGTCAAAGACTGGTTGGTTGTAGGTAAATGGTAGTATTTCTGGGTTCTCTATTCTATTCCATTGGTCTATGTCTCTGCTTTTATGCCAGTACCATGCTCTTTTGGTTACTGTAACCATGTAGTATAATTTGAAGTCTAGTAATGTGATGCCTCCAGATTTGTTCCTTTTGCTTAGGATTGCTTTGGCTATTTGAGCTCTTTTTTTATTCCATACAAAATTCAAAACTTTTCTTCTAATTCTGTGGAAGATGACATTGATGGGAATTGCATTGAATCTGTAAATTATTTGGGGTAGTGTGGACATTTTAACAATATTGATTCTTCCAATCCATGATGATAGGATATTTTTCCATTTGTTTGTGTCATCTATGATTTCTTTCATCAGTGTTTTGTAGAAACTTTTTTAGTGTTAGGAAGTATTATTTTCAAAAATAAGTGATTATTTAAGTCAAAGATCATTCTAATTTTTCTGCCTCTGTAAGATAATAATGGTGATTTGTCAGAGCTACTCAATCCTCCTGGTAAATTTAGCCATAAACATGGGAGAGTACTAGACTCTTCCATCTCGATAGCAAGTAAGGTTGAGATTTCACTTTACAAATATTTATATAACCTCCCCACTCCGTCCCTCTTGCTGCTGCCATTGCAGTAGAAACTTCTCTTTTTGTCTTCAGCTGCACCCCCGAGTCAGTCCCACACCTTGCAGTCAGTGATCTTTCTAAAATGCAGATCTGAGCATACCATTGCCTTGCTTGAGATCCTTCAATGGCTTTACTCCTTACAGCAGCATTCTCAAGCTTGGCAAACATCAGAAGCACCTGGAGGACTTGTTAAAACACAGATTGCTGGGCTCCTCCCCAGAGCTTCTGACCCAGGAGGTATGGAGTGGGGCCTGAGAATCTGCCTTTCTGACAAGTCACCACATAATGCTGATGTTGCTGGTCTGATGCTGCTGGTCCAGGCACAACACTTTGAGGAGAACTGATCTACACAGAAGGAAGCCCATCAAATTCTTCATCACCACATTGAGTATCCTTTGTCTAACTTCCCAGAAGTGTCCCACCCCCATTCTTCTCTGTGCTTCCACCTGCATTCAATCCCACCATACTATTCAGTTCCCTGAAATCAAGGCTGTTGTAATTGGTTGGGCAAGTTATACACTGCACAAGTAATGGAGGCTTCATTCACATCATAACCTCTTGATTGGTACCCTCTGGAGTTGATCAGTGTACAGACAACACCCTTATATGCAGCAGCTTTGAAATTGTCACTAACCCCTCCGTGCCATGCCTCTTTATGAATTCCTGCAGCCACACAAAAGTACTTTGAATTTTCTGAGTAAACCATGACCTTTTGGGATTCAAAGCCCTTGCCCATCTTCTCCTCTCGGTCTGTAATGCCCTTTATCCCCCCTTTTCTACATGGAAACCTCTATCCATCCTTTACGGCCTGCCTTCTCAAAAAAGATTTATGATGAGAATCATCCTTAGAGCAAAGGAAACATTTTTCCAATAGGAAAAAGAAGGATATTATAGAATCTGGTTAGAGTCATACATATTCTAGTGTAAATATTTAAAACACTGTAAGCGTTCCAAATCTGTTTTTTCTCCCTCAGGTTTTCATGAATTATCTTTGCAAAGAACTAGAACACTGATAAGGAGAAAAGTGAGAAGGGCTTCTTTTCATTTTCTTATTTTGTTCTAGGTTTCCATATCTCTAAGACACTGGATTTATATGCACATGGTAGTTTAACAAATTATGCTTGCAAATATACATTTATTAAATGGAATATGCGGTATTCTTAAATTTATACTTTTATGAAAATGTTTATTATTAATACTTTTCTGTGGGGCTTTACTTTTGACTACATGGAACAGCAATTTTATATATACACACACACGCAGCCATGTGTCACATAACATTTTGGTCAACAACAGATCACGTTTATAATGGTGGTCCCATAAGATCATAATACCATATTTTTACTGTACTATTTCTATGTTTGTTTATGTTTAGATACAAATACTTACCAATGTGTTACAATTGCCTACAGTACTCAATATGGTAACGTGCTGTACAGGTTTGTAGCCTATGGGCAATAGGCCATACCATATAGCCTAGTTGTGTCGTAGGCTATGCCATCTAGGTTTGTGTAAGTACACACTGACTCTATGCACAATGACAAAATTGCCTAACAACGTATTTCTCAGAATGTATCCCCTTTGTTAAGCAACACTTGACTGTACAGTAGCATAAAAGTATGTATGTTGTGTATGTTTGTGTGTTTGTATAGATAGATAGATAGATAGATGTGTGTGTATATGTATTTTTAATGAATAACCTGCAACATTAACTCTTCTCAGTGGCTTAACATGTTATTGCACAAACCTAAAGCGACTCAGATATATCATTGGATTAACTGAAGACTCCAAATTACACTCAGCAAAAAAATGTGATATAGAATGAATACAGCACTTTTCTTTAAGAAAATGTATCCTTCTGTGAAGGTGAAGCCCAAAGCCAATGTATATTCAGAAGCAGGCTTCCCAAAGAATACGGTAAAAAAAAAAGAAAAAAAAGCAGGTAATCTGCCCAACATCATGGAAGAAAAGAAAGGATTAATAAAAAGTATAGCACTTAAAACTAGGAAAGGATTATGCTGTTGAACTTGTACAGCTGTTCTGTTATCTCAAAATGGGCTATTTGTAACATGAATTTCTATTGTAAAAAAATTCTGTAGCTGGCGAAAGCTTTTAGGCTGACTTTCAGCTACATGGAAGCAATAGAAAATGACAAAGGGTCTGTGTCTTATTATTCTTGGATATTCTTGGATTAAAAAATATTTGGTTTCTTTAAGGTCCATTCTTATGTTCTGCAGTTCTGTCAAATTCTCCCTTCTTTTTTATTGTTTATTTGTTGGTTATTCATTTAAGTGGATTTGCAAAGTGCCTGCTCTGTGTTAGGCACTGTCAGAAATTCTGTAGAAAATCAGTAGTCATTAACTACTATAATTCTAAAATCTTTGAACAACAAAACTGTCTCATATGAAATTGTCAAATGATTATTCAAGCAGGTTGTAAAGTTTTATGGGTATAACAGAGCCTGATTAAAACTCTGGCTGACCTAAGCTAAAATGAAGGAGGGGGAGAGACAACTTAGCAGAAGGTACTATTCGAAGGCAGAAACCCAGACTCCCACGATGCAAGTTTGTTACTCCTCCTACTAGAGGGATGTGATTCCATCCCTGCAACTCCTAATCTCCAAGCGTCTCAGTTCAAATTCCCAGATTTCCAGGTACAAGAAAATCTGATTGGGCCCTTCTGGGGCAGGATTGTCCCCGTGTATCAACATGCCAAGGAGATGGGGTTGCTGGATCAAATACAGGACGCCTTGTTAAATATGAATTTCAGATAAACAGCAAACACTTTTTTAGTATAAGTCTATCCCATACAAAAACTGGATTCAGATATAACTGGGCATCCTGTATTTTTAGTTCCTAAATCTGGAAACCCTGCAAGGAGGCAGCTTTCTGAGTACGGGCAAGGCTGCAAAGGAGACCTTGGGAGTCAGGTAAATGTGAAAGTGTCCATTGACCTCACCTTCCCTGAGTTGAGTGGAAGAGGAGGCGTCTTAGGAGGTTGGCAGTTGTTAAGAAAAGCCCAATTTAGGGAATTCTTGATTCATTTTCGCCAAGTAGCTGATCACCTACTGTCTTACAGCTCACCTAATTATGTCATGCATGTGCATGCGCTCCCTTTGTGGGATATTGAAAGAACCACCATTTAGGCTTTGGGGTCCCAAAGGCAGGATGAAGAATTGGATTCTTCTTAGGGCTCAACAGGGATTGATATATGATTTGGGAAATTCTCAAATAAGCATAATAATTAACATTTTTTTGCACTTTACAATTTACAAAGTGCTGTCCTACACTTTTATTTGTCCTCAAAACAATGCTATATAGGTAAGCAAAACAAGTATTTATCTCCATATTTTCTATATGAGAATACTGAGGCCCAGAAAAGCTAAGCGTGGTGTCCAGAGTCACAGATCTGACAAAGTAGGTCAGAACCAGGATTCAAACTCAGGTCTTTTAACTCAGTCCCATATCACTACCACCCCTCCCCACTGCCAAGCACTTGTTAGGTCCCCTCAATCTTTGTTCCTTTTCTATGAAGTGAGAAAGGGCGTATTTCTAATATTTCTTCCAGCCTGGGTGTTCTATGATTTTTACAGTCTACAAATGCTAAGCCATAAAGCTAAATGAAAACCTGTTCAAGAAATACCCTCCCACTCATTCTCCTCTTGCGTCTCTCCCCCAACTCTGTCATCCACGCGCTAAAGAGAAGGGTCTAAACATTTATGTTGTACTTTTCTGGGTGGGAAGCAGACCAGTGTGCAGAAGAGGAACGCCACAGCCCCTGCCCCCGAGGAGCTGGCAAGGCAGTGAGGTTCGTGTTCTGCCCGGCATGGCCATCCTCCCTTTTCATTCTTGGGCTCCTAAAGAATTTCATGAGAACACATTACCTAGGAAGGGATTGCCTAATCATTGGAGTGGGTGTAACGCTATCATTACCTCCACCTCTCTGTTGCTTCTTTCTTTGCAGAGTTACTATGAATAATAAAGTTCCCTTCACCAGCCTTCACCTAATGACTCGCTTCCTACAATCTAATCTTTTAAAATACAGAAATATATCATGGGTAGGGAAACAAAGCTTATTTCAGGAGATACCAAGAAAGTATCAAAACAATAACTTTAGTCATAAGATAACCAACTCTCCTCTCAAAGAATTAGTTTTGTAGGTGAGATTAAAAGACAGAGAGAATGGATCTGACACTGTGTGAAATTGGGCTGCCTCTCACATCCCACCCCGCCCCAAATGAAAGGCATTGTGCAGGCGGGCAGCCGACATCAACTTGTGTGTGAACTATCCCTCACTTGATAGCCCCACAAATTGGGAGAGAATTGAATTCCTGGGCTCCTGCTACCTCCAGGGCCAAAATAATTTATAAAACAACCAAATCTTTCAGTGACATTCATTCTTTGCATGTGTCCACGTGGTGTTAGCACATACAGGATTTGTGCCTTCATGTGCAAATCAGCTGAGAATACTTACATGGAACCTCTTCTGTTCCTGGAGGGCCAAGGGAACATTCGGGAGAAGAAAGGGCTAGTGGCCAACTAAGGGCCTTCAGCATCAGAGAGAGCACTGTGTATGGTTCAAAGATATGAGAAGCTGGAACTGAAAGCAATCAGAGAAGTTTCTGCCTTTGATAGAAATCAAAGGAGTTACTTTCTGGTTTGCTGTATATGCTAGTATTCTGGGAAATAGCTAGAAATAAGAGATAGGTGGATGAAAATCATGATATTCTTACCAAGTTCTTACCTCTTCCCCCAACAAGTGGTCTGGCCTTTGGCTTAACAGCTCATAAATGCCAACATGTTGTGTCCCTATTCTGAAAGTAGAAAATTGTTCATGTTTCCATGAATGCTTGTCACAGGGCTTTTCCTTCCTGTCAACTTAAACAAGTTAGTCCTATCCTGAAAATTTGTACCATCATGTTTCTCCATGTTGTTTTCCATTGCTGATCAGGTTTGAAAAAAATGCACGTATTAATACTATATCTCACTAGGAAGATAAAGCAGGCGTGCTCTATAGTTAAGAGCTTATCTTTCACTTTCTATAACCTCTCAGCATATATTTATGAAAGGAAGAAAGGAGAGCGTGGAGAAAAGGGAGAGAGAAAGTGGAAGGCATAGAAGTTTCCATGCATTTTCATGGAGTGTTGAATGCTGGTGAATAAACAGCAGATCATCACACGAGGGGCCCAGGCTAGGACACTTTCTGCATATTTTAAGACATAAGACAGATCAAGTGCACCTGAAGCAACCTCAGTCTAACTCTTTAATAAATATTGCCAAACTGGATAGTTCAGTCCTAAGGAAAGTAAGACACAGTTGTCTGGGTTTGTCATGCAAACCACTGCTTAGGTGAAAGAATGTGTTTCAAAGCATTAAAAATATGAACATTAAATAGGTCTGGGCCAGGTGTGGTGACTCACACCTATAATCCTAGCACTCTGGGAGGCCGAGGCAGGCAGATCGTTTGAGCTCAGG
>VBSM01001124.1:21546203-21578123 GCA_008086735.1 Cheirogaleus medius
AAAAAAAGAAAATTCTGAAGTACACTCAAGTTAAAATACTTAACCTAGTTCTAAAAATATATATATCAAACACTAGTAATAAAACAGTGTTCTTTAAGTTAAAGAGTCACAAATCTTTTCTTTGCTATCTGCAACACACTTTGCTGTCTGAAAGATATTATGATGTGCTTTCACTTTATAGCAATTTAAGAGGAAAGATGGAAGCTGGAAGAAGAGGAAGGGAAAACAATGAAAGGTGTAAAGGAGGCATAAGAGGAGAAAGAAGGGGAGTAGAGAAACCTAGAGGGATAAAGAGAAGAAAATGCGGGGAGAAAGGAGTCAGAAGTCCTGATGTAAATTATTCTTACAGTCTGATATATACTGAGCCACGTGGCCTCAAGATGTTTAATCATTTTCCTTTGAAATGTGTACTAGACGCACAATCTCTAAATGAAACAATCACTGTCAGGATATTTTTCTCAGAGCTACATAGAATAGCTGAGACCAATGCCACCTTCCAAGGTTTTGGCAAAGGTCAGATGAAACCAAGCCAGACCTAACCTAGATAAGAGAGGTTTGCTACTCTACCAAGAATTGTGTGTTCCAAATGCACGATCTTGACTAAGCAAAGACATGCTTCCTTGCACTACCATTAAATCTTAATCTTCCTGCTTTGTCCCATATGTCTAGAACACTGGATATTGGTGAGGAAATCCCTGCTTGGGCTGTCTGTATCTTGCATGGTTTTACAGATATCTCACATACCTATTCTTAGCCTTCGTCCTTCCAGACCGAAGTCTCGAGTCATTTCTTTTATTTAGCAATGGCCATGTACCATGTGATCTTTATAGCAACTGTGAAGTAGCTTTGAGATTTGGCCTTTATTCAGCAGATTTGTAAATTGAGACACAGAGAGGTTAAATGACTTGCCCAAGGTCACACAGTACGTGATGAAGCCTGGGTCAGAGCTCAGACTACCTGACTCTAAAACCCAGTCACTGGATCCTCTTCTAACTTCTTTCTGAGCTCTTCCTCTTTCCTTCCACACCCGACATCGTGCTTCTGTCTCCTCTGCCTAGAATGTCTTCCCTGTGCTGAGAGCACCATGGACATTCTCCAAGCTCTTCCTTACGACACCTTCCTGGACTGAATGAAGTTAGCTCATAATCTTCCTTTTCCAGAAGCCCTCACATCCCAGGACAACAGCTGTCCTGACTTGGTTCTGATGTCAGTCAGTGCCTACCACATAAACAGTATCTGTTCTTAGGAGAAGCATTACTGTGCCGAGTGCCACATTCTCTCTCCACGTATAGGTCTGTGTTTGTGTTTTCAATTGTAGAATGTAATTTCTAGAGATCATGAAGTTTCTAGATCATTCTGCGTAGCTTTTGCAGCATGTATGACAATTCACTTAAGAAATCACAAACCAAGAGGTTAAGAGAGAAAAATTACAGATAACTAAGAGAGGAGAGATGACTACTCCCCCCAAAACTATTGCAGTCATATGGGGCCTTCATCCAAATGGTAGGTACCCACACAAGTGCACCTAAGAACAATGGGCAAGGAGGGGGAATGGATTTTCTTCAAATTGCTTAGGTCCTGGAATTTAAGTGTACATTAGGCTTCTAAATAAGTATATTTGTATTAGTTAGGGAATTTTAGGTTGAAAATTTCCTTAAAAGATTCTTGAAATAACTTGGAACATTCCATATCATTTAAAGAATCACTGGCGTTTATGTCTTCTAGCTGTTAAGCAGCTAAGAGGATTTGCTGACTTGGACTTTCTTCTCTTTTCCAGATCTTGGCCATCGTGTCTATCCTGTTCATTGTACTTTCTACCATTGCTTTGTCTCTCAACACACTGCCGGAGCTGCAGGGAAAGGACGAATTTGGACAATTCAACGACAACCCCCAGTTAGCCCATGTGGAGGCTGTGTGTATTGCCTGGTTTACCATGGAGTACCTTTTACGGTTCCTATCCTCACCACACAAATGGAAGTTCTTCAAGGGCCCGCTAAACATCATTGATTTGCTGGCCATCTTGCCATACTATGTCACCATTTTTCTCACGGAGTCCAACAAGAGTGTGCTGCAGTTCCAAAACGTGAGGCGCGTGGTCCAGATCTTCCGGATCATGCGTATCCTCAGAATCCTGAAACTCGCCAGACATTCGACAGGACTGCAGTCTCTGGGTTTCACACTCAGACGGAGTTACAATGAACTGGGCTTGTTGATACTGTTTTTGGCCATGGGGATCATGATATTTTCCAGCCTGGTATTTTTTGCTGAGAAGGATGAGGAAGCTACCAAGTTCACCAGTATCCCAGCATCATTTTGGTGGGCCACCATCACCATGACCACTGTCGGCTACGGTGACATTTACCCTAAAACGCTACTAGGGAAAATTGTGGGGGGCCTGTGCTGTATTGCTGGAGTTCTAGTTATTGCCCTTCCGATCCCAATCATTGTGAACAACTTTTCTGAGTTTTACAAGGAGCAGAAACGCCAGGAGAAGGCAATTAAAAGGAGAGAGGCTCTTGAGCGGGCCAAAAGGAATGGAAGCATCGTTTCTATGAACTTGAAAGATGCCTTTGCTCGAAGTATGGAACTGATAGACGTGGCTGTTGAGAAGGCCGAAGAGTCAGCCAATACGAAGGACTCAGCCGACAACAATCACCTGTCCCCAAGCCGGTGGAAGTGGGCCAGGAAGGCTCTGTCGGAAACAAGCTCCAACAAGTCTTACGAGAATAAGTACCAGGAGGTTAGCCAAAAAGACTCCCACGAGCAGCTGAACAACACGTCTTCCTCCAGCCCACAGCATCTGAGTGCCCAGAAACTGGAGATGCTGTACAACGAAATCACCAAGACACAGCCTCATTCTCACCCAAACCCAGACTGCCAAGAAAAGCCCGAGCGGCCGTCTGCGTATGAGGAAGAGATAGAAATGGAAGAAGTGGTCTGCCCCCAGGAGCAGCTGGCCGTGGCA
Organism: Cheirogaleus medius; assembly: GCA_008086735.1. Taxonomy (NCBI): domain Eukaryota; kingdom Metazoa; phylum Chordata; class Mammalia; order Primates; family Cheirogaleidae; genus Cheirogaleus; species Cheirogaleus medius. Next base: position 21,549,169 of record VBSM01001124.1, read on the forward strand.
CAGACCGAGGTCATCGTGGACATGAAGAGCACCTCCAGCATCGACAGCTTCACCAGCTGTGCCACCGACTTCACCGAGACCGAGCGATCCCCGCTGCCACCACCCTCGGCGTCTCACCTGCAGATGAAGTTCCCACCCGACCTCCCAGGGACGGAAGAGCACCAAAGAGCCAGGGGCCCCCCATTTCTAACCCTGTCCAGAGAGAAAGGGCCTGCTGCCAGGGAGAGCACGCTGGACTATGCCCCGGTCGACATAACTGTGAACCTCGATGCCAGCATCTCCCAGTGCGGGATCCACGGTCCTTTACAGTCTGACAGTGCCGCCGACAGTCCTAAGAGCTCTCTAAAAGGCAGCAACCCACTAAAGTCCAGATCCCTCAAAGTGAACTTTAAGGAAAATAGAGGCAGTGCGCCACAGACCCCGCCCAGCACAGCCAGGCCACTGCCCGTAACGACAGCTGACTTTTCGCTCAGCACCCCACAGCACATCAGTACCATCCTCTTAGAAGAAAACCCCCCTCAGGGAGACAGACCCTTGCTGGGTGCTGAGGTTGCAGCACACTGTCAGGGACCTTCCAAAGGGCTGTCCCCTAGGTTTCCCAAGCAGAAACTGTTTCCTTTCTCTTCAAGAGAGAGGAGGAGCTTCACTGAAATAGATACTGGCGAAGATGAAGACTTCTTAGAGCTCCGGGGGGCAAGGCAGGATGAGCAGCCGGACTCCAGCCCAAATTGCTTTGCAGATAAGCCTAGTGATGGAAGAGACCCTTTAAGAGAAGAGGGCTGTGTGGGCTCTTCCTCCCCCCAGAATACAGGTCACAACTGTAGGCAGGACATTTACCATGCTGTGGGTGAGGTCAAAAAAGACAGTAGTCAAGAAGGGTGCAAGATGGAAAACCACTTGTTTGCCCCAGAAATTCATTCCAACCCAGGAGACACAGGTTATTGTCCCACACGTGAAACCAGCATGTGACTAGTTACAAAAGCAATAAAAAAAAAAAACAACAACAAACTTGTTTCTTAAAAATGTGGTTAATAATGCCTGTGAACTAAAAATGGGAAGCCCCCTCCCAAAAAAAAAAAGTGCATAAAATGTTATTTTTGCATGGCATGAACAGTTTAGTTTAAGTACTGTTTAAATAAAGAGTCAAGACTGCATTTTGTAACAAACAAACAAAAATGACTGAAGAACAGTGAACAAATAAAGAGAGCTCTATTAGGAACCAGTATTCTGCAATGTCTGACATTTTTGATCCTTTCATTTCAAATTGTAGGCAGATTTTCAAGTTTTAACTTTTATGTTACAACGAATTTTAGAATTTGCACATGAAAGGATGAAATGTCATTGCATGCATTCATACTTATGAGGAATAAGGTACTTTGAGCTTGCAAAATGCATAACTTTGTAAATACTGGGGCCTGGATACAAGTGTCACGAACATGTGGAAACAAGTTTCTGAGACACAGGTATTTCCTTCACAGCTACTGCCTGGAGGAGGTGTACAGACTTCCTGTTGCAAAATTGCAACCTCTTCTTAAACCATCTCGCATATCTCGCTTTGAGTTATAAAGCTCTTATAAGTACATCTGTCTAAAGGAATACAGTACTTTTTATTTACTTGTGATATAATTCATAGAGTGTATTTTTCTTTTTTGCTTCTGCTTAGTTGTGGCAATTGTGGTTTCATTTATAAATCATAGAAATAGGCAAGATTTAATGACCAGATATAAAAACATTTGGATTTTAAGCTTGAAATTTTGCCAGTAAATTGTATGTCATGCCACAGCCTATTAAAGAAATGCATTTTTTAAAAAAATCTGAAATTATTTAAAAGCTTATATCATACAACTAAACTTTTTTTTTAAATGGCACTCCACATATGAAAATTAGTTCTTTTTTTTTTAAAAAAAAATTGTGTTTTGGCCACCTAATATGACTGTATTTTCCACTTGTATCCAACATAACCTTTCTAACTAATGATGTAAAAATAGAATCCAGATATGCCAAAATGGGAATTCCAAAAAGTGACTTTTGACAGACTTTTAAAAGCAGAGCCATTTAAGTGAGACTGCCACCCCCCACATAGATAGAGTTGGTTCAGAAATGAGTTACCATGAAAGGAGCCCTTGCCTGGTAATGGGTGACCCAGTATTTCTCAGTATGGGGTGGTCCGAGGAGGAGGAAGACACTGCCATTTGTGGAGGGAAGTTTTTCCTTTTGCAGGATGCAAACGACAGAACCCAGAGCCACAGATGGCAGTAGCACCCCCTAGTAATTGCAACAACTAGAAACGTCCCATTACATTTCCAGTCCCCCTCCCCGACTACAGGGTGGTCAGGACTATCCCTGTTGAAAGCCACTTCCAGCATTTTCTGCTGAGAACAGTGAATTCCAGAGAAGTTAAGTCATTTCCTGAAGGTTGTCCTGTTGGTATAGTCTGTGCTAGAACTCAGGTCATTTGAATCCACTTTGCTTCACGGGAATCAAGGCTCTAAGTCCAGACCTGTGATCCTGGATGAGCCTCTACAACCTCTCTTCGTCTCAATTTTGCCCCAATAAAAACCAAGACAAAATAATTTCCAAGCTCCCTTAAGACTTCAAATTAATTAATATTCCTTAATCTCCCAGGAATGTCTAGGTTTTGCCTCGGTCTAAAGCACTTTGTTCCTGTGTGTGTATACATAATTCAGGGAAATAGTCAGGAAAATGCTAGACCAAATTTAAAGCACAACTTATTGTTTAAAGAAAAAAAGACATTTTAAATTTTATTCTATTTTTAAAAGAAAAAAAAACACTGGAAAGAGCAGCCCAAATATTTAGAAACTAACTGAAGACTTTAAAGAATAACTTTTCTTTATTAACAGAATCTGGTCATTATATCTCAGATAAGAAAACAAGTTTTGGTCTTAGTTGAAATCCAAGCAGCCCTACTGCTAAAAATTTTAAACGTTTTTTTTTTTCACTGTGCTTAGAATTTCTTAATGGTTTTTCATGTTTGTTTCAAAACATAACCTTTAAGAGTTTATGGTCATTAATCATTGATATTTACATTACTCATACTTATTTCAGTGTCTAAAACAAAATGTTGATCAGTTTTTGTGAATTTAGAGTGTTTGGATTTTCTATATATAGTTTTTCAAACTCAAACAGGTATAATTGCTGTTAGATGAAATAGCAAATAAGTTATGGAAATAATTTTCTTTATATAGTCTCATGCAGACATTATTTTCTAATGTCTCTTATTGATGAATCTCAACTTTTTTTATTCGTCTGTCTGCATAAGTGGATCGGTCTTACTGCCCTGAGAGTTGACTAATGCCCACCTTTCATATGCCTGTTAGGCCTTCTACTGAGATCACTGCTCCCGAACGCTTGATATCAAAATCCTAGACATTCCCCCCAACAGCATCCTCCTTAAAAACCTTTTTTCCCTTGATCTTAAGGTATTTTTTTAAGTTTTAAAGAATTTTCTAGAACATCCCTTGGAAAAATTATCCTTTAATTTTCTTCTTAGTTCCTCTAAGCCAAAAGTCTTCAGCTAAGAAAAAAAGAAAATGCTCCACTAAAAAATCTTTGACATTGGTGTTGTACAGGGAGGCAGTTTGGGGACTGAGGGCTCGCAGAATGCACGTATGTAGCACTTCCTAAGCCTTTTCAATTAACTGCACCTAATGCAGAGAACAGATGTGTGAACCTGGAGTTGTCTGGGAATATACCAAGCTCGTAGCTCTTTTGAAGTCTTAACATTTTACATTAAAAAGTCATGTAAATGCTGCATTTTCCTCCGTAATATGTTTAAATATTTTTTAAATAATGTTTTATATTACTTACCAACTAGTTAACTTGATACTCTTATGCCTTTAAATACATCTTTTGTGCCCCATGGGAAATAATCCCCAGTATGAGGTGTACCGCATGAATGACAGGAACATAGATAAGGTTCCCCGAGGGCCACTAGAGGTTTTCAGCTGTTGTGAGAGTGCCCTCGGTGTTACCTAGCTCAGTGGCCAGGGACAAATGTCAATGAGTATAGGCTATTTGAATGGCCACAAAATAACGCAGTTCCAGGTATGGCTAATTTAATTCTTCTGACTCTCTTAACAACCAGAGCAAATTGCCACAGTATTGTATGAGCTCAAAGGTTGAGACCAATCCTAAGAGGATAGAAATGGCAGCATCAATGTACATCTTGAGTTGGACCACACACCGAAGGTGATATACCAAGTGGGTCCCAACAGTTGACTTAATTAGTCTCTAAACATTTTTGCTAGAAATTTCTCCACTCTGGCACAACCAACTGCTTTGAAGCAAGCATTTGATCAGGCATTATCCTGATGTGACTAGATCTGGTAACAAGGAGAATATGTGCCAAGTGTCTGTTTCCATTAATTTCTTGTCAAAACAGTCTCACTCTCCTGTAGACACTGGCCAAGGAAAGTCAACAATTCAACTATTTTCTTTTGAAATTTGAATAGTGAGGAAAAGCCATGTGTACATAGAATACTTTATAGTTTTCTTATCTCACAACAGCCTTTTGAATGATCAATAAAGAACCAGAGAGGTTATGTATTTTGCTCAGGCTCACACAAGTTACGAGTGAATAGTAGAACCTGGCCTCATCCACATCGTCTGGCTTCCGGTCTGGCCTTCCAATATACCACAGAGAATGTGTAGTTAGGGGTTTTTTTTAATATGCAAAATAAATATTTTATTTAACTCCAGTAAATAAAATTGGAAGTTCATCTATAGTTATGCAATTTATTTAAAACAGCAGTCGATCATGCCAAATTGTAATGACTTGAGATAAGTGGCATTGATCTTCCTTAGCATATATGTTTGCCAATTTGGAATTCTGATCATAAGATACACATCCCTTGGTTAAAAAAAAAGAATTCAATGTTCATGATGTAACATGACATACACATTAGCCAGAAGGCCGTAGGAAGCCACTTGATCTTCTGAAACAAAAGCAAATAGAACTTTAGAAATACTTCTAACCTATGTTCAAAAATATTGTGTAATTGACTTTGATCACCATTTCACTTCTCATTCATTTGCAAATACCAGTTGAGCATCCCTGTATTTTACACCAGGCACTGTAACTTGGTGCTGGAGTACAACACTTGGCCACATGGAGCTTCCTGCCTGGGCCACTTAAAACCAAACTAAGGATGATTTGGGTTACTAAAAAATGTCTCTTCTGAGGATGGAAAAATCACCATTAATTATCAAACCAGGGAAGCATTTGACAGGAACAAATGAAATTATTTTCCAAAGAAACTGTTTTCCTATTTAAAAAGGATGGATGGTATAAAGTCTGATGTATAATTATGTCTGAATCACAGTTTAGATTTCACGCTTGAAATAACAAATTGTTAATCTGATTGAGTGAGGTTATGGGTTGTCTTTCCTTATTATCTGATAAAGCGAAAAATAGTTTTCAATTAGATATATTGCTTGTCAAAATAGCTAATAATTGTCTACAACAAATAACTAGAGCAAAATTTAATGCCAATGAAAAAGTCTACAAAAAATTTTATATTTTAAGTGTGTGTGTTTGATGGTTTTGTGGCTAAAGCAAACCATTAATTGCTTTTTCTTACTTCTCATTGACTATAGGCAACATTTTAGGGTTGTATCACTAATTCTCTGCTTAGTCCTCTGAATTTCTAAATGGAAGATATTTAAAATTTGATGTTCAAAAATTACTTAACTTGACTCAAGGGTTTTATTCACTAGGTCCATGTGTATTTTGCCACTGAACTGTCCTCCCCCAAACAAAACTAAAAAAAAATAGGGGAAAAAAAGAAAAATAAAGCAAAAGAAAACTACAAAATCTAAATAAAAAATGGAAAGGAAAGGCTCATCCCTACTAAGAAAGAGGAAAGTTCCTAACTCCAAAATCTTGGCAAACATCCTATATTATTCAATTTAGTACTTATTGTGACGATGCTGTCCTTTAGTGATTTCAATAATTTCTTCTGCTTGCCTTTTTAAAACTGTCTGACTTAATTCCATAAATCCTTATTTACCATAATCTCTACTCATTAAGTCTAAAAGCATTTTAACCTATAAATGTATATATGAATAAAGAGAGAGGGGGATTCTCTTTAATAATAAGGCAACCTCAGGCCAGCAAAAGATACATGTACCAAAAAGAGGAAGAAAGACTAAGAAAAATGTAAGTAAATTAATTGTGTTTTTAAGCAGAGAAATTTATATTATGTATATGTGTTTACTTGTATAAAATACAGACTAAATACTTATTATTTACATGAAATTTAAGACTGAGGCCATAATTCCAACTTTACTTTCTCTCCTGATGAAATTATTTTTATCATCTAACAGATGTTTCCAGATTGCTGTTGATAAAATGTTTCATTCCACAGGGCACTTACTGAACATCTACTATGTGCCATAAATTAACTTATATACCATTCATTCCCTCAAGTTTACAATCTAGCAGAGGTTTCATGTTCAAGAGATTATATTCCCAAGGGTAATCCATTTCCACAGGGTGAGCTAGAACTAGTATGACAGTATGTTTGAGTTTCTTGGCTGAAAACTTCTATCATCCCCTTTTCTTTTCCCTCAGCCTCAAGTTATTTATTTTCATTCCTTAATCTAGAATCGGAATTTCCACCACACAGAGCTTCTAAATATTCATGCTTAAATTACAGTTGCTGTCTGAAACCTGGTGACAATGTATTTGAATGAAGACAGTTCCCATTTCAGCAAAAGAAAATAAGATTCTAGGCAAAAATGATGGTGACAATCACCAGTTTTCTACTCCCACAACTGTTCTGCTTGATGTTTTGAAATCTCAGCCTGTGTGCCGAGGTAGGAGCCCTCACTCCCTGCCCACCTGATGAGAGCTGGACGCCCACCTGAGCAACGGAGTTTATCTTCCATCCACCCTGGGCGATGCTGGTCAATGCTGTGGCTGAATCCAGGCTTTTCTTTTAGTTATTTTTGCCCATTTTAACCTAAAACAGATTTAGAATGGTATGCTAAACTATAAAAATAGACTTTCAAAATCAAAACTCGGGAAAACAGACACAGAGTAGTGACAACAGAGCCCCGCCAAGGTACAGGTTCAGAAAGGAAGCGGCCAGCCCCGAGGTCCTGTTCGTTAATCTCTGTGTCAAGTCGCCCTCTAGTGGGCAGTCTGAGAGAAAGCGGAATTCGATTTGCCAAGAACAGGTGTGAGTGATAACCAGGACTTGAAAGTTCTCCACTATGTTCAACCTTCAGCGACCCCTGCATATAGCCAAAACCACAACTACAGCCCAGACATTTTTTTAAGTGATCACTTCTCAGATTTGGGTTTTTTTTTCTTATTCCAAAATATTTTGTAAAACTACCGCTACCCTCTGCACAGAATTCCTACCTGCTGCCTCTCAATCAAAACAAAATCACAAGTGTAGCTAAATATTGAGCAGTGCCCTAGTCTACACTCTGGATACACAGTAAATGCTACTGTGTTCTTTCCACCATCAGTGAGAAGCAAGACAGGGCTCAAAATGGTGTTTTTGTTAAGAGTCACTCATGGCCCTGTGGAGACAAAACTATTGGGTTGACTCACTCCAAAACCCACGGTTTCCATTCTACTTGAAGATTATAAGGAGATCCTAAAATATGCCTAAATTGACTTTGGGAAAAAATAACAGGTGGTTTCTAAACTCCCCTCAGACATCTGTGGGTGCTGGCTAGAAATTCTATTACAGCCAGATTTCTGGCCCATCTTTAAAGCAAGATGCTTCTAACATTTTTAGTGTATGGGTTAGGCTATGTTTTTAACCTGCAAATTGTAGTCACATTTTAATGGTTAATTGAAATTAGGAGGATTTTTGTAAGGAAAACATATATACAGAAAGAAATATGTACTAATATTATTACCCAAATTACTTACCCAACAAAATGCTATCACCAGAATTAACAAAGATGTATATGTTATGAAAATTTCACTAAGGAATTGGCAAAAATCTTCCTATTTAGTTCAAAACCAAAGAAAGAAAGAAGAAAAAGAAAAAAAAACGCAACTTAGAAAACACTAGGTTTGTCACACAATAGCCAGATTTCAAGAGGTATGATATTAAACCATAAAAAATTCAAAAGTGAATATATAAAAAAGTTTTATTAAGCAAATATAAGGTAGCATTAGCATATTGAAGCATTTTTAATAACCTTTAATTTAACAACATAATGGTTATGTCTGCTCTTAGCTTAGCACCTTGCTTTCAATCTGAAGTTTCTTCTGTTTTATATCATTGGTATGGTTTTGCTTGCTTGCTTTGTTTTGTTTGAAGAAGCGAGGGTAAGTGGGAGAACATGTTAAAATGGGGAAATTATTGGGCAGCTTATTAACATTACTTAGTATATCCTGGAGGACAATGGAAACCATCTGTGAAAATGCTATAGCCCTCTCACTCCTTTCCACCTTCTTGTCAAGTTTTTCCATCCTCGTTTGGAAACAGGTTCTTGCAGTCAAATCTTAGATCCTACCCACTGAGATTTTTCACTCCTCACCTATCTGCAGTAGTTCCTTAGGGTCAGCCTGATCAGAGTACATCAGGTACCAAGTCAACGGCAGGACCAAATGGGCCATTAGCAATAGCAGCTTGAAGTCTAAAGCCAAGAGTAGCAGGAGGATGTCCAAGCAGTCAGAAAACTTAGGCCTAAGGACAAAGGTACTGTCACCATACAGTATTATAATGATTTAAATCAAAAAACAATGACACAATATTTTCCCCCGTGATTAACAACAACAAAAAATACAGTATTTTTTAAGCTTCTATTAAGTTTTTGAACTTCAAAGGTAAATAGCTGGGTTAATGAGAAAGGCCGTGCCTAATTCGCTAACTTATCACGAGGCATTACCCTAAAAGCAAACTTCCCATTAGATTCGGTGTGTAACAGTTTCATCTGTCTGTTTCCAGGGCAGTAAACAAAAAGGAAAATACCAGTATTACCCTTTTTACCATTTTTCAATGGTAGCATACATTTCAATCAGGGAAACCTGATATTACTCCAGTAGTTTTTATATGGTTCTGGGCCAAAACTGTAATAGCAATTTAAACAAAACTTTAACAAAGGATACAAAAGCTATTAGGGGTCGAATGAAAGCCATACTGAAAAATTGTACTTTGGTATACATCCAGTTATAAATAATTTCTATTTGGATTGGGATTTTAAAAATTCTTTCATGTGAAAATATCTTTAGGTGATCATTTGAAATTAATAGTTTTCATCTTATGATAAATATGAGTTTTTTTAAAAAAAGACATAACTTAAATGAGATGGTATGCAGTAAAGCACCTAGCACAATGCCTGACAAACAGGAAGTATTTTCTTTTTTAAAAGTATTCCAAAAGAAATCAGTCCACTCACATTTGTGTGCTAATTACTTAGTCTTCTAAAATTGTTCTGTGGCTTCTTGAATAGTCGAAGTTTTAAATGTGTGTGTGAGTATAACTCACTGTTATATAAAATATAGGACATTTTATTTGCTAAATTACACATATATGTGTGTGTATATACATACACACACATCTGATGTGACTTTAAAAAAAAGAGTGACATTATTTAGACAAATAACATGCTATGAAAATGAGGTAGTGCATTTTCTTTTACCTAATTGCCTTAACTTTTTAATGTTTAATAGACAAAATGCCAATTTCTTCTGGAGGAAATCAGCTTCCTACAATTACTAAGACTTCAGCTATACTACCCATTTGAAGAGTCTTTTACAGCCTCCTTATTACTACAAATTTAAACACACTTAGTCATTACACAGATATTCAACATACTGGTCCATATTTCTGCTTTAAATATTTGCAAGCCTAAGGATATGTTCTATAAAGGAATTCATAACCAATTTGGTTCTAGTTTTATCATAACTGGCTATTTGCTAGAATAAACCACAAAATGAGAATAAAAGCTTTCAGTGTTAAAATTTTTTCTTCATTGAATTTTGTTTTGAAAATCTAAAGTCTAGATTGTCATCAAGATAGATTTCATCTTTTTCTTTTTTTTTTTTTTTTTACTTTTTTAAATGTTAATCTTATTGATCAAGAACTGTAACAGACAGGGAGGCCTATTTTCTATTTCAATTTATTTAAAATGGTATGTCATAAAAATGTAGACAGAGCCCTGATTTCCTATGAACACAGTGGAGCTGGGTGATCACCAAGGACTACATATAATGCAGCACATTGTAGACGGTTCTTACATTGTCTAAATGCAACTACTTCAACCAGAGCAGTGTGGGCACCATGGAACCAGGGGGTGCCACTAACTCTAGTATTAAAGACAGACTGACTTGGAAATTCCTCCGTTGAAACTGCAAAGGAATTTCCAAGATACACTAAAATTTCACCTTCAGAGTCTCTCGTAGCCATCATCAGTAAATGGAAAATAATACTTTAATTTTAATTAGGTTTTTTGTTTGGTTAGTTGGTTGGTTGGGTTTTTTTGCTTAACAATTTCATGAAAACTTTAGTGTAACACATTACTTAGCTTGGACTTGAAATCAACTTATTATGATGCTTAAAAAAATAATCCATGTTCTAAATCATAATTGCATGACGATTTAGATCTCATTACTATTTAGTTATAGTCTAACAAATACTGTATTCCTCTGTTTTCTCAACAAAAATAAAGTTCCTAGTTTATTAAATAGTATTCAGATAAAGCATTATGCTGCCCAACCAACTCACTAAATGTATTTATTACCTGTCTCTGTGTAGCTTATGGAAAACCTCAATGTTGACTGTCCCATGTCTGCGGCATTTAAAAGCTGCTACTGTGATTGTCTCATCTTGCTATGCCGACACCTCACGTTACGGTGTCATGTACATAGGCCATGGTACAAAACCGACTGTCAGCTGCTTACTCAACATCTAGTCCTTAAATGTTTGAGACAGTGTAATAACGCTTTTAGTTAAAATGGCATTTGAAGTAGTAGTATTTTTTAACTGTTTTTTCAAGCTTGTAATAAAAATCTCTGCATCATAGCTACATAGTCAAATTACATCAAATAACTCAGTTTAAAAGTGTTGTCTACTAACAAACTAAAGAGAAATATCTACTAATTTTCCCATATAATGGCTTAAATTATTTTCCATCACCAATGTAGACCTGCCTCAAATGGTTTCTTTCACAACTATTATGTGTAAAATAAAGGGAAGATATTATGGTGCATTTTTACCTGGCTGACATTAGCTCTTTCCACTACCCAGAGGATGTACATCCCTCAGGAGTGACCCATCTATGGAGATTTGTTATTCAAAAGTACATATTTTTAAATTTTAGTCTCCAAAAATTACAGTTGGGTATCTACAAAATTAATCTATAGACTTTCAAAGGCCAGCATTTGGGGGGAGGGAGGTAGGGAGGGAGAGAAGGGGAAGGAAGGAAGGAAGATGAGATAAAAGGAAAGGGAGGAAAAATTTATAAAGCTAATAAAGGCAAATCTCTAAATGAGTTAAATGAGGGAAGCTAAAGTTTATAGTGTATATTTTTTGAAAGTTGATTGGCTTTGAGAAGGCTGAGTGTGTTTGTATGTGTGTGCACATAGGCGCGCATGTGTTTAGAGTCAGGAAGGAGAGCCTGAATTATCTACGGCTTTTTTGGTTAACTAAAGGCATATTTTTACAAATTTATCTAACTCCCCAAACTTATTAATTCAACATTTAATGCTAAAATTATTAGCTTATTGTTAAACTCAGGACAACTCTGTGAAGACTCACGTAATAATTTTATGAAAAATGTATGTGAACTTGTTTAGTACTACCACTAATTAATGTACACAAAAAACCTTGTTGGGAATGATCATGGGTGATTCCCTATAAAACAGGTTAATATACAAGCTATTCTTTTTTCACAAGTTGTAGAGATTTTAATTTTTTTCTATTAAGTCCCTAACATCTCCCAGATTGAAAACACCCAGAACTATTTTTAAAACCTAAAGAATAGAGTATCAGAAATTAAGCATTAAATTAATAGCTCTTAAAATTGCTATATATATATGTATTAAGGAAAACAATTTCTAAGTTATACATGGTATTAAATTTATAGGTACAGTTGCATGAAGCATCATTCACTTTTATTAACTTCAGTGTTGTAGAGGGTTTTCATACCAGTCTATGAATGCTCTGAATGCTGCAGGGAAAAAGAAGCACAACCAGTATTTTATTTTTTTCAGATTTCTCAATTGAGTTATCCTATCCTGTCCACACACATAATAGCATTAGCATTTCATCTTATGCTTTGTTGAAATACTTTTAATCCAAACTCTCAGTAGAAGTTAAAGCATATGCATAAGTGGTTAAGTCTTGTCTAGTCTCATTCATCTGCCTCAACATGCTTTGTTCATTATATTTGCATACAAAATGTTTTGATTTCAGTTTTGTAAAGAGGATACGACTTAGCATACTCGTGTTTGTTCAGCTGTCCATCCTGCGCCATTAATACAATGCCTTTCTCTCTCATTTAATGGTGTTTGTATCAATGTCCCCATATCTGCTGCATTTTAACTCCATAAAAAGAAAATGTGATTTCGTATTAATAGTTTTGCTGATCAACTCAATATTTCTGCACCAATCAGCATACTTATATGCATGTAGTAGTCTGTACAATTGTTCGACATCAAAATACTTGTTTACTTTATGTCAAAATGTCTATAAAATTGCCGACATTGTTCTCCATTTCAGTCTGGTAGAATAAGCGAGATAGAAAATAAATGTGTAAATGAATCATCTGTGTCATTTCAGTTCTCTGCATGAAGCCACTTTCACATTAAGCATGGTACACGTGCCTGCCACCCAGCAACCCATGGTTTCTTGACACCTCATTACTGACTCTTTAGGCAGGTAGCTTTTGGAGGAAGTGTAGAATAAAACTGCTAAATCTGGCAGGAGAGTGTGTGGGGGGAATAAAAGTTGAATCTATTACCATTCAAAGAAAAGAAGGGCTGCACTCTCCTTTTCAAATGAATCCTTTTACACAGCAGACAGATGTGTGTCATTTGATTTATATTTTTAAAAAATTCAACACAAACCACCTTGCCAAGATCCTGGGGTAAAATAATCAAACAGCTTTGAGATAATTTTGAGATAGTCTGTCTCTGCCAATTCCTGGCAGTCTGTGTTGGGCAAATCAAGTCTTAACTCCTGACCTCAGGACCAGCTTCATGGGTTTGTGACTTGTGCAGATGACACTCAGAAGGGTTAACACTTGATTTAATGCCCTGCTGTCACCATCTTGAAATTCTGTTTCAAGATGCATTAGCCCCACAAATTATATAGCCAGTCTTGCCTGACTGGTGGGGTGAATGGTAAGACTACCCATTGATTCAGTCTCTCCAAGTCAAGAGGTCGACAGACAGTGAGGAAAGAGGCTTATTTATTTAATAAAAGCGTATATAGCACTTACCATGTGCCAAGTCCTGTACATACATTTATTTGTTCATCTAGTCCTCATAATACTAGTACTACTATCATCCTCATTTTACAGATGAGGAAGTCAAGGCACAGAGAATTTAAGTAGCTTGGCCAAGGTTGCATAGCTAATAAAACTAGGACCTGAACCCAGGCATCTTCACTGAAGAATTTGAGCACCTGACCACTGAGGCCATGCCGGCCCTTGCTTTGATATGTTGCCTTTCCATCAAAGAGAACTTCCTCATTTTGTTTGTTAATAGAGTGCTGGGGCTAGGCATTACAGTCTTTACCTTAAAGACCTTTGCTTAATAGCCTAAAAATTTCAAGGATGACACCTTCTAAGAAATTGCAGCTCTCCACAGCAACATTTCCTCACTCTTGTTGTCAAATATACTTGCCTAAGTTAAATTAATGAAGGGGGGATGTGTGTAATATTAAGTAGAATATTATCAGTGCATCTGTGCCCCAACACAGGTGTGAGCACAAAGTGCCTGGTCTCTCCAAGCCAACTCCTACACTGACGACAGAGGGGAGAGAAGTCACTAGGAGGAAGGGCTGGCCGAGGGCTAGATAACACCTTCCTCCATTCGTTCCCTCTGCCTTCCTAGTACAGATACCACCATGCAGCTTCCTAAAACTAGAGGGGCCAGGTTGCATGAACAACTGCCACCATGGGTGTCATTTCATTTAAAAGAGGAAGAAGCACGTGGAGGATGCATTTTGGTGGGCAGAAGAGGTTGGGGCTGGTGATGTAGAGTGATTTGGTCCTGGATTCTGAGAATAGACAAGAAGCAGTGTGCTCACTGCTCATTGAGTCTGCAAGAGCCCTTCTGCTCTGGGCCAATGCTCAAGGTCCAAGGCTATAGAGGAGGAAAGAGGGATCCCAAAAAGCCTGCTTTACCCCACCCCTCAGGCTTTCAGGCTTGACCGCGCCACCCAGGAGCAGCTTGTCCAGTGAAAATTTGACTGGAGTCTCCAGTCGTCCCAGAGGGCCAGCGGCTGCCAGAGGAAGGACGACCTGTCCACAGAAGGTAATATAAATCTTCTCCTTCATAAGCTTCTCCATTCTATCCATTCACCTCCTGAATCCTCCTTTTCTGAAAATTCAAGAGAAACAGACTAAGTAAGAGAGAAAACAATTGAGAGATGTTGGGGGAGGAGTTTTCCACTCCTAGATCCTATCTAAATTAAGAGAAATGTAATAAAAACTGATCTCCTCCCTGTTGACCTGGTTGCGAAATTCCCACCCCAAGGTATGGTCCCTTCCTCTCTCTGCTCCAGTCTACCCTTTTCACCCTCTTCCTTCAGCCCTAGACAAACACAGCCTACAGTGTACGAGTCAGGCCACACAAAAAATGGAGGCAGGAGGGGGAATTAGGAGCATGGCATCTACCCTAAGAAAACTGAAAAAAGATTTTTTTTCCCTCTCTTTTCCACCTCCTTCCATATTCAACCTCATGTAAACAGATGGGTTGAACAGTGTGACTCAGACAGCTGCAGAACAGCAGAGAGAGTGCTGGAGCCAACACTGAGCATATTCAGCCCCAGGGTTTTCATTTCTCAACCCTTAGACCTCCCCTGGCAAGTCTTCTAAGAACTGTAGTTTATCGAGCCCCCTAGCAAGCACCTTAGAGCACGACTGGCAACCTGGTCAGTGACCCTGATCAGGGCTAAATGTTGCATGGACGCCTCTGATTGGCTGACACATCATGACAGGTCACATGACTTTCAACTTGATCGTTCCACACACGATGGAATGTGCTGCCAGGAAGCCTCAGTACAGAGCATGAAATATCAGAACTCATCGCAGTGTTCAAGGTTGTTATAAGACACAGGCTTTACTTCTGGCCTCCATAACCCACAAATAGCCAGGATGAACTTAAAACACCTTCAGAAGAGAGTCACAGCGACCTCTCTGGCCAAATCAAAGAAAACAGGAAAGGTGAAAAAGGGAAGGTTGACCTGAAAACCAGAAATTATGTTCAAGGACGAATTTTTTTTTTTTAAATTATACCACCGTACTGGAAGACAGGACTAACACTCATATGATAACTTATAAATATTTTGTTGAGTGATTTTTGGAATAGTTAGCATTCAATGATTCAACACATATTGTGTCTTTGTGCACTAGGCACTGTGCTAAGGACTAGGACCCAGGAATAATAAGATGGGGTCTCTGACTTCAGAAAGCTTAGAATCATCCTTATGGGGATGGCTAACAGTTGACACAATGTGACCATTCCTTCTATGCTCCCTGCCCTCACCCATGTTGACCATTAATCACGTATTCTTTGCCACTGACCCAAGGTGCAGCCTCAGGATACCACACCCAAATCAGCCCCCAGGAGGCAGTCAGAGCTGCTAATTCCCAAATTACTGAATGTTTCTTTATCACCAAATAGACAAAAACCCTAATGTCTCCCTCCATAATAATGATCATTATTATTATTATGGTGGCTAACGTACTTTGAGAGCCCATTATATGCCAGACGCTCTTCTAAGAGCTTTATAAGCACTGCTGTCTCCTTCAAGCCCATTTCTCTAAAGTGGTTGGTTAACAGAAATCTCCTGTAGTCCTCACTGAAGTCTCATTTAAAGGAAATGGGAATAAACTCCAGTATGAGGAAATTAGATGTCCTTCAGACAAATTTTCCGCAAATGATGGATGTTTCACATTAGCGATAACGAGAGAGCTGGTGAGATCTTCTTCCTGGGATGTCTTCAGAATGAGGACAGATTCTCACGCAGCTGTAATGAGAAGTGCAAACCTGTCTGAATGAAGAAGGACGAACCGGATGACCTTTCTGTGTTCTTTTCATTTCTGAGATTCTATCATTTGTGGCGCTCCAGAATCAAATTTATTTTTTGCTAAAGTCTGTGGTAAACTGTATTCGTTAAATTGTCTTCACATCCTCTTAGCACAGATGACAAATTAGTGAAGGGGGAGGCAAGCAGTTTGCAAAAACATATTTCGAAACCTCTATTAATCGCATATCTGCATTTTGTGCTGAAGCGCAAATCTCATTTAGAGAATTACTCTGGAAAGTATCTCAAAGTGAGCGCTAGACATGATGCAAAGGTTGAGTCCTAGAAACCCAAGCAAACGAGTCACTGTAACGTGTGTGCATAAATTTGTACTAAAATGTCTCATGTGAACATTTATTACTTGCAGATACAAACTAACTCTAAAAGCCCAATGATATAAAGAAGAAATAAAAACAATGAGTAACAGTAGACAATGTTTTCTATTTTAAGAATTCAAATTTTTTTCTAATCAGAATTCATAAAAACATAATTTATGTTGCATCTGATTTAAACAAGAAATTGCCTTAAAATGCTTACTATAAAGTAGTTTCCCAAAGAAGCTAGAGCTTTAAATAAGAAAATTCCATTCTGTTTCTTAGCTTTAAATAATGGCATTCCAACATCTATATTCCATTACATAGGATCATCATCTAAAACTCATTCTCAAAAGGGTAAAGCGCAGCCTATTGTGCTCTTGGTCCCCAGCCCACCATCACCCAAAGTAAGGTTGACAGAGATCTTCCCAAACAAATTAGAATTCCAATTTCCGGTGACTAACAGGGAAAGAACAAAGCACATGCCAGCTGCCATGAAAGGAAAAAGGGCACAAGAAAAAGGAGAAGCTGGAAAAGTGATTTACAAGTTATCAAGATGATTATCAAATCAGGAAATGTAGCAGAAGAAAAGATATGAAAGCTCCTGTCTTTTCATTGATAGAATTTTAAGTTTGATTGCTTCTTTTTTCTCTCTCTCTTTTGCATAGCATTTTAGGAAAGCCACAAGGAAAAAGAAAGTCTAGCACATCCTGATTCCTGAGCATTGCGTCGCTTTAGAGACTTTACTCAGATACCAGCTGTATGCTGACGACATCAAATGGATGCTCTGCTCCAAGGGTACGAGTCTTTCTATGGCCCCAGGGAAGGTGGTCACTGGGTGTGGTGCCAAGAGAGGGACGCAAGACCTGGGCAGCCAGAACGAGCATCACCCACGACAGCTCCAGCGCACTTCACGGGACAAGCTGGACCACAGTGGACAGCGTGAGCCTCAGTCATCACTCAGCTCTTGGAATTCCTACCACGTTGTTCTCACTCCCATCCCCCTGCTCTGTTTCCCTCGTAGCTCACCATGCTCTGAAATCTGCTTATTTATTTGTTTAATCATTTGTTTCCCACTCCCACCACCTCCCCCCAACCAGCACAAGCACTTCATGCAGGCAGAGACGAATTTTCCTGTTCCTCTCCAGACTTTCTGCACCTGGATCACACTCAGTAAATGAAAATGTATTTATTAAATGAAAAAGTGAGCAGATGAGGATGGAACAAAGAGAAGGAGAAGCGGATAGCTCAGAGAGCTGAGAGCAGGAACAGGTCTGAGGAAGTTGAGGGAAATGGTTCAGAACCCAAGACTGTTAAAATGAGAGGGAACAAGGACATCGCACCTTAGGAGGGGGCTGGGAGAGGTGACGTCTTAAACGAGTCACCCCAAGCTGAACCCATACGCTATGCAAGGCTCTGTGGGAAAAACGAGGGAGAAGCAGAAGCAGCTCTGTTCTCAAGGAGCCTACAGCCTGGTAGGGAGCCATCCTGTAAATTGTCATTTATTAAAAAAAGGCAGAGTAAAATAAATGCTGGGACAGAGGTGTCAGCAGCGGGCGGCAGCACTGCGGGGGTCTAGACATTAGTGTGGAGATTTCAGAGGGCTTCACGAAGGAAACAGCATCCGTGCTGAAGGGCTTCTGAGGAGCCAAGAAAGGAAAAGAAAGCACTCAATTTGAAGGGCACCATGATTAAAATTATAAAAGTGCCCAGTGTGTTCCAGAAACAGCAAATACTTCACAGAATGTGTAGAAGCATCATATTAGTCAGGGTTGTCCAGAGAGACAGAACCAACAGGATAGAAAGCTAGAGATATATGAGGGAGGATTTATCAGGGGAATTGGCTCACATAATTAGGGAGGCTAAGAAGTCCCATGACAGCCGTCTTCTGCAAGCTGGAGCCCCCGGGATGCTAGAAGGGTGGCTCGGTCAAAGTTCCGAAGCCTCAGAACCCAGGAGCCGATGGTGTCATTCTCAGTCTGAGCGCCAGGGGCCGCTGTTCTCAGTCCTGGAGTCCAAAGGCTGCGGACTCTGGAGTTCCCATTTCCAAGGGCAAGAGAAGAGCCTTCCGGCTCCAGGAGTGAGAGCGCGACTTGCCTTCCCTCTGCCTCTTTTGTTCTATCCAGGACCTCCAGCCGATGGGATGGTGCCTGCCCACGCTGAGGAGAGATCTTCCTCACTCAGCCCCCGACTCACACATCAGCCTCCTCTGGAAACGCCCTCACAGTCGTGCACACCTGGAAGTACTGCTTTCCCAGTTCTCTGGGTGTTCCTTAATCCAGTCAGGTCAACACCTAACATTAACCATCACAGGACAGAGTGGCTTGGGCCTAGAGGCTACAGGACCTTGAAAGAAATATTATGTTGACTCAGTATAGAGTGAGCATTCCTTGAGGAAGAGGATGGCATGATCAGATGTGAAGCAAACAGAGCATTCAAGCAAATAGGGGAGAAATTAGGAGAAAAAAGTGACTGAGCACTTTCTGTGCGGCAAAGAACATGCCACCACGCCCTGGCCGAATGAATCATCTGTGACCAAGACAGAGAATTCTGGTAGATGGTGCTTTTGGTTCCTGATTCTTCTTTCCTTCCTTCCCTGATTTTACCATGACCCACCTTGGCAGAATACACCTTCCTTCTCAGTTAACTTTTGGCGTGGTAATATGATTTGCCTTCACCAGGAGTATGTGAGCAAAGATATAGTTCATCCTGAGGTTTTAAATGTGCTTGTGTGGTTTGGCTAGCCTTCCTTCATTTTTGCTATCCACCCTGGGTAGCCACTCGTCCCAGAATGAGGTGTATTGGAGTCAGTCTAAGTCTAGAAGTGTTGCCTGAGTCACAGCTACCCCATTTCACCTGTGTGCCCATGAGTAAAAATATAAATGAATATTTATAATTTTAGCTGCTATGATTTTGCGGGGTGTTTTATAACATTACCGCAATCCTGGTGGGGGTTGTCGGACTAGCAGCATACCACACTCACTCAGGTCCTGCTTGGCCACATTGAGTGGCCACACCCTGTCTTTGACACTGAACAAGAGGCTACTCCGCTCCCTGCTCACGGGTATGTGCAGGAACCAAAGGTGGGTAGCCCAGGGCCAGCTGCCTCAGTGCTGGCCAGGGGAGGCCATGACTAGCAAGATCTTTTTATTTTCAGTATGTTTCATATCTTTTTGGTTCTTCTGTTCCTCTTTTACTACTTTCTTTTGAATTAAGTAAAATTTTTATTGTCACTTGTTTGAGACAGGGTCTTGCTCTGTCACCCAGGCTGGGGTGCAACGGTCCAATAATAGCTCACTATAACCTTGAATTCCTGGGCTCAAGCAATCCTCCTTGCCTCAGCCTCCCAAGTAGCTGGGACTACAGGCGCATGCCACCACAACCAGCTAATTTTTCTTTTTTCTTTTTCTTTCTTTCTTTTTTTTTTTTTTTTTAGAGCTGGAGTCTTACTTTTTGTCCAGGCTGGTCTCGAACTCCTGACCTCAAGACATACCCCTGTCTTGGCTCCCAAAGTGCTGAGATTACAGGCATGAGCCACTGTACCCAGCCTAAGTGACTGTTTTTCAATGCAACAGTTTAATTCCTTTAATGATTTTTTACTGTATATTTCTGAGTTATTTTCTTTGTGGTTGCTTGGGGTTTATGTACACATCTTATCAGAATTCACTTATGATTTATATTAACATACAATTCCAATGAGATGTAGAAACTTTACTTCATACAACTCTATTGGTTCATTCTACTTTTTGTGCTATTACTGTTATATAAATATTACATCTACAATGTTAAAATCCAACAACACATTGCTATAATTATTACTTTTTATAATTTTATGTCTACTAAAGAAGCTGAGAAAAGAAAGAAGAGAAGAAGCAGACATTCCTGAGAGTTTTTAAATGTTCCAGGCACTAAAGCAGAAAAGAAGAGCAAGATTTAAGTGAGTTAGAGATAATAATCTGGTTGGAAATAAAAGAAGGAGATAAGGGTACCATGTCAGCAAACATGGGAATGAAAGTACAATACAATTTCAACCGCAATTGACCCTCAAACAACGTGGGAGTTGAGGGTACTGCCCCTCTCCCCCCCCCACAGTTGAAAATCCACATATAACTTTTGACTCTCCAAAAGCCTAACAACTAATAGCAAACTGTTGACCGCAAGTCTTACAGATAACATAAACAATTAGCACATATTTTGTGTATGTATTATATACTGCATTCTTATAATAAATGAAGCTAGAGAAAATGAAGTGCTGTTAAGAAAATCATTAAGAAAAAGAAAATACATTCACGATACTGTACTATATTTACCTATACTGTAAGTTTATGTTGTCCCTTAAGATGAATCATCTGTCTGAAATGGGGCAGGCACAGCGGCAGACTGCCATCTATGGTACATATCAAGCAATTTAACTTTTACTTGTAATGTCATGACTTTTCTCTGCTCCGTGGGAGCACTGCCAACATCACTTGCGACACTCTGTATGGTTCCCATGGTGTTATTCAAGGTTTACAGTATTCAAGGTTTCACCCTGCACTGAACAGGGTGGAAAATACTCGAGGATCACGAGAGGTCATTTTTTGCCGCAATATGCAACTTAGTGGAAAGAACTTCTCACTGGGCGATGATTAGCGTCACGGGTGGCTTTTTAAGCAGATACTCACAATGCTTGTGCTCGCTGCAGTAGCCACAGGAGATGCTACAAAATTATCACAGTAGCATAGTATTCACTACAGTTAATTTTATACAGTCATGATTTAATACTACATCTGTATGTTTGTTTACATTTCTTCCACCGTGAATGGCACCCTGTACAGTCTGTGTTTCTGTGCGTAAGTGTTGATAAGTTTAACCTTTTATAATAGATTTGTGTTTATTTTGTGGTGGTAAATGATAAACTAGTATCTACATATATTTTGTGCACTCAGGACATACCTTTTTCTTAATTTCTTTGATATGTCTAGGCTACGTGGTTCATCAGTTTTTTCAAATTGTTGCAAATCTCAAAACATTTTTCCAATATATTTATTTTAAAAAATCCGTTTATGAGTGGACCCATGCAGTTCAAACCTCCATTGTTCGAGGTCAACTGTAATTATTAATAAAATCCACAAATGAGTGGAGAGTTTCTGTCCAACACTTAAGAAGCAAATCAGAATGTATTAAACTCAGAAATAAGTATGTCTGTCCTCTGTTCTAGGTTTGGGACCCAATCGGCCAATCTTCCTCTCTCTAGATGAGGGTTTCTCAGCCTGATTACATTCTCAGCCAGTGACTTTTGGGGGAGTTATTTTTTGTTGTGGAGGAGTGTCCTGCGATTGTAGAATGTGTAGCACCATTGCTGACCTCAACTGATAGGGCCAAGAGCACTCTCCAGTGGTAAGTGAGAAAAGGAAAGAACTTTTATGTGAGGAATTTGAATCCTTTTAAGTTATCTGGTCCCAGAGAGACACTGAAATGAGACTTCTCCCCTTTTGAGCTATGTATTCATCTCTTGAAACTGCTTGCTATTGCCACAGGTAGCTGCTATAAATTAACCTAACAATGCTGCACTATAACCTAGACCCTATGCTTAACAATGTATGACCAGTCAGTAGCTTATGTTATTTTACTGTCAATTGGCAAATAACTCAGGACATGTCTCCTCTTTTCCTTTGAAAATCCACCGTAACTGCTACTAAATTGAGTGTACATTCAGGGCAACTTGAATCTCTGTTCCCGGGTTGCAATCCTCAAGCTTGACCAAAATAAACTCTCTAGTTATATTAATTTGGCCTCAGCTTCTTCCTTTTCCATCAACATAACAATAAAAAATCTAGATTAGCCAAACAGTTGAGAACCATTTATCTAGACTATTGACCAATAAGAAGTAATATTCGGAATGATGGCGCTGAGTCCCTGTCATACCTTGAAACTTTCTGTGGCAAAGAGTTAATATCATTCCTCTTTATAAAGAGTCTTAACCAAAGCCAGGTGTGGTGGCTCACACCTGTAATACTAGCACTTTGGGATGCTGAGGTGGGGTGATTGCTTGAGGCCAGGAGTTCCAGAACAGCTTGAGCAAAAGCGAGACACCGTCTCTAAAAAAAATTTAAAAATTAGCTGGTCATGGTGACACACACCTGTAGTCTCAGCTACTGGGGAGGCTGAGGCAGGAGGATTGCTTGAGCCCAGGAGTTGGAGGTTGCAGTGAGCTATGATGATGCCCCTGCACACTAACCAGGGCAACAGAGCAAGACTCTGCCTCAAGAAAAAAAAAAAAAAGGAATCTTAGCCAAGGGAATTAATATATTTCAAAAAGATTTTCAACTGGCAGGAATAAAATTAAATGTTTTCTTTTTGCCATTCAGTCAACCATCTGTTAAATTTCACAAAAAGATTATTTTTCTGGTTAATTGAGAATTAGCTATACCATTATTCTTGGGTAGGAATCCAAAATTCTGTTTCTTCATTATGTTAGAGCAGGTAGTCAGTCAGGTATGAGCAAGTTAGGTAGGAGGGGACAGAAAAGGTAGTCAACTGGCTGGAACAAACAGTCCTTGAACAGACAGACCTGAGGAGAAGAAAAGAGCCATTAATTTCCCGGGGTTGCACAGGTACAAAGTGACCTTTCCCCCATTCTATATGAGTAAGAACATAATGAACACTGACCACCCTGTTAATGGCGTCAGATCTTCCTTGATCCTTGTATTTGGAGATGAAAAGAATTGAAACCAAATGCCAAAGCAGCAAAGTGAAAGTTTATTAAGCAAGTATACCTCCACACGTGGAGGGGTGTTAAGAAAGATTACCAGGTGACAGTACCCTCCAGAAGAGGGACAACAGCAAGCACACATCTAAGTGGACAGCGACCCTGGGGTCTCTTAGGGTTCCCCTTTTCTTTCTTCTGACATCCTCATTCCTGTGTTGCCCTCCCCCTGGCCAATGAACATGCTATCCCCTCCCGTCCACCTGGCAGGTGAGTATTTTTTATTTGTTGAGGCCCAGATGTGTCATGGCTTCCACAGCCCATGGTGGGGGGGAGGGTAGTAATATATGGTAATGATGATATAATGAAGTCAGAGTTACTTGAGAACACGTTCACCCCCCATCTGCGCAGGCGCCTCCCGAGGGGCTTCCCCAAACTGGAGTAAACAGGTGTTTCTATAATGGCTACAATAGCAGCTTGACCATAACTTTAGTTCTCATTGATCCGTGACCCTAATTTGTTCCCGCCCTACCTCCCCACCTGTGTTCCCTATTCTGACCTCCCACCTCAGCCCAGCCTTCTTTGACTTCCACAGATAAAAACAACAACTGCTTGGGGTTGGGGCAGTGAATCTTGACCATCCTGCCCTCTTTCTTGAGAGCGTACTTTCGCTTCTGCATGAGCCATTCCTAAGCCTGCCCACTTTCCTGCAATAAACTTGCCACCATCACTCGGTTGTGTCCCTGGCCTGAAATTCTTTTCTGCAACGTGTTAGCAAGAACACTTATGCCAGTGACAATTATAGACAGTGAGCAACTTCGCCGTGTAATCTTCCTCTGTCTAAAAGCTTTTTCTGGAACCAGGTAAGAGCTTAAATAAATCAATAAACTGAATAACTAATAAGCATAAGAACCCCATGATCGTAGAGTTTTTAAAAATATGGTAAAACTGAGATTAACAAATTCTATTTCCTGTGCATATTATTATTATTTTTTTTTTTTAATTTTTTTTTATTCCATCTTGTAATGGGGGTACAAATATTGTTTGGGTTACATACATTGCCCCTCCCCCCCTCCCCCCCACATGCCTGCACTTCAAGCGAGTCTAATCCCCAGGTGGTGCGGATGGCACACATTATGTAACTCTACACTACTGTGCATATTAAATGACCCATTCAAGTTAAATTATTAAATAGATTTCTAACATCTCTACATTTTTACTTAGATTTCTTAGATCAGATCATACTGTTCATGGTGATTTCCAACAAATAGGAACAGTTAAGAATATCTGATCAGGACAAAAGAGCAGAAACATGCAGAAAAGAATTTGGAGGCAGTAAATGAGTTAGAAAGAGAACCAGGAAGGAAGAAGGAGGGATTTGCAAGGAGAAAATGGTGAACTCCATCAAAAGCTATATAGGGATTGAGGAGGAGTGGTCATTGGATTTGTTGATTAATAAAGAGGTTCCTGACCACAAAATCTAGACTCTATAAAAAGAAAAGATGATAAATCAGACAACACAAACTTTAAAATGGCCAAGATACCATGAACAAATTCGAAAGACAAACTAAGAACTGGGAAAAATTTGTGACATATATGACTACCAAGGGGCTAATTTGCTTAATTTATAAAGAGCTCTTCCAAATCAGTAATTATAACCCAATAGAAAAATACGCAAAGGTCCTGAAGAAACAGTTCACACAAAGCATTCCCAAGGGCTTTTAAATATAATACTTAGAAAGTACTCAACCTCACTCGAAAGGAATGCAAATCAAAACAGCAATTAGATATTTTTCTCCTATCAGAATAGCAAAGATTTGTTTTAAATAACAACAAAGTATTTGGCCATTGTGTAGAAAACTGGCATTCTCATTTACTGTGGGAGTGTAAATTGGTGTAACTTCTTTGGAGGAAAATATAACAACATCTATTAAAAGTGTAAAATGTGATCTGCCCTAGCAATTCATTGTTTAAGGATTTATCTTTGAAAAATGTTCCCACAAGAGCAAATAGATATGTATGTGTACAAGGATGTTCATTGCAGCCCATTAAAAAGGTAATAATGAAGAAACCTAAATGTCCATCAATAGGGAGTGATTACACTAATCATGGGACAGAAATGGATTTCCATGAAGAAGTTAAAAATAATAATGATAGGCCAAGAGCAGTGGCTCACAGCTGTAATCCTAACACTTTGGGAGGCCTAGGCAGGATGATCACTTGAGGCTGGGAGTTCAAGACCAGCCTGAGGGAGATCTCCTCCCTGCAAAAAATAGGAAAATTAGCCAGCCATAGTGGTGCACACCTGTAGTCCCAGCTACTCCAGAGGCAGGAGGATCACTTGAGCCCAGGAGTTGGAGGTTGCAGTGAGCTATGATGACGCCACTGTATTCTAGCTGGGGCTACAGAGCAAGACTGTCTCAAAAAAAAAAAGATATTAATAATAAGATAGATCAGTACCTCCAAGATAGGTTCTTAACTGAAAATAGAAAATGGTAATCGTGGCTGCCTCTGGGAACTCTGGGAAGGAGGCCAGGTAGGGCATTGAGGGCTAGGTTGAGGGGGAGTCATATTACTTTTTGCTATAAATGTTTTGGTACCATTTGGATTTTTTCCATGTGCTTGGAATTTATTTTTCAAATTAAAAAAATACTTAAAGAAAAAAAAGTTGGTCATAGCAGTAAAGTAGAAGAAGCCACAGCCAGAGAGCAAGGGATTAAGAGGTAACCTGAACTGGAGAAATGCAAGGAGTGGAGGCCGGGGTGGAGCACATGGGCTCATCTCCCCTTTTCTTTAATCCTGATCTCAGCCCAACCTGCTCCTTCTCCTGTTTCTGGATAGGAGAATAAGGATCAGGGGAAGGATTCCCAAACAAAGATGGGAAGATGAGCAGGACTCTACCCATGCTAGTGTGGACCCTGAATTGGCAAAGCAGAATCCAAGTGGCCGCCTCCTCCTTCTCATTGACTGGCCTGCTGAGAATTTTCTGCCTCCAAAGGCACCTCCTGTTAACCCTTTTGGGAGCCTTGTACTTTCTCTTAAACTTGTTTGAAATTGCCCTGCGCAGTTCTCAGATACCAAGGAACCTAAAAAAAATTTCACAAACAGCCTAAAAATTCTTCTTTGTGGAAATGGAAAACTTTGCTCTCACTGAACAAGTCATCAACCATTGTTCTCCATCAACCATTTCCTCTTTGTAAGCACCAAAGCCCATTTCGTAGTCTTCATAAAATGCAACTGTTTTAAAAATGAGCTGCCGTCAGAAGGACTTTTCCACCATTAAAGATGGATGCAGCAAACCAGAAAATCAGGGAGCTAGCAGTAGCGGGACAATTCCTTTAGCTCTGAGAAATCATCTCTGTTGCTTTCTAGGCTGCAGTTTTATAGATGGGCCAAGCAATTCCAGACACAAAGAATTATTAATAGTTTAGCCAGCAACAGAGAAAATCAAGCTGATTTAAATTTTTTAGGAAAAAAGATTGCTTTAACAAGCTTAAAGCATATTCTTTATCCAGATGGACTAAGATGCAAAGAGTTAAAATGAAAATAGCTGCCATTTTTGCAAAAGATAAAAACAATACAATATAGACTCATAGAGTTATAATTATAGAAAAGATCTGGAGCAATTATCTAGTCTCCATTAAAAGCAGGTGGTAGTGGTTTTTAATCTTTTCTGAGTCCAAACTGTCTTTTAGAATCTGATGAAAACATACATGCTTAAAAACAAAGATCCAAGAGTTAGTTGGCCTGAGTTCATTCCTGTCCGTCACTTATTACCTTTGTACCTTAGGCAACTATTTAATAACCCTTTCAAGCTTCAGTTTTCTCACCTATAAAATGAAAATAATAATAGTAATCGTTTAATGGGGTTGTTGTAAGAACCAAATGAAAGAACCCATGTATAGTGTTTACAGCACTTAAAGTGCTATAAAGGCACTGTAAGTGCCTGGCGCTTACAAAGCACTTAATAAATGCTACCTATGACTTCAACAATATGGACTCAAGTATCCAAAAATGCAGGGATTTCTGACTTTAGACAGAGCTGGATCAGTGGCTCCAATAATGCTCTTCTGTCTCTTCTGCTTTCTCTGTGTTGGCTCCATTCTCAGACAGGCTCTCCTCAACAGGAGTTCTCTCAAAAAGATGAATTAAAAAGCATGTCTCCTTAACATTCCCAGATTTGAGCCTTGTTGTCTCTATGCCATGCCCAACCCTGAACCAATCACTGTGCCCAAGAGAATGCAAAGCTCTGATTGGCCAGGCCTGCTAATGAGAGGGTTGGGAAGATCCCCCCGACCCAAGCACACACAAAGAGAGAGGGAGTGGAAGGCTGGTGTTTTCCTGAGGGAAATCAGGATGTCATTCCTAAGAAAAGACAGGATAGGAGCTGGGCAGGGAAAACAACAGATGATCACCTATGCCAAGGTTAATAACCTCTGCTTTAGATAAACACCTCTTTAATTGTCAGGGAAATGGAAGAGATTCCATAATTTTCTCCTTTATTCATTCAGTAGGCAATAGTTCTGAATGTGAAGACATTTCATCTTTTGCCTAGCTTTGAAGCTTTAGGAGAAATTAAGACTCATTTTCTCTGAGACTCTAGAGTCATTTTCAAAAAGAAAATTTGTTTTTACCACATTTGGACATGCTGGTATTTGGTGTTCTGGAATTTGGTTGCTTTGTCTGTAAAAATGAGAGGGTTGGCTTGAATGATCTTTAATGTCCCTTGTAAACATCTGTGATTTCTAAAAACAATAGCAATGACTCAACAGAAATTTTGCATGTTACCCTCAATTCTATGTATTCTAGGAAAGTCTTCTTTATCTGGACTGGTTCTTCAGAGCTCATCTCTAAGCAACAGATAGTGGATCGTCAACTTAGAGGACATACACTGGGTCCCGAGTGCCTGGTCAACGTCCTATCTCCTTCATTGCAGCTGTATGACTTTGGACAAGCTGCATAACCTCTCTGAAATTCAGTTACTTTATCTGAAAAATGAAGGTAATAATGGACCTTACCTCACAGGGCTATGCATGCATTAAAGAATGTAATGCATGAAAGTGTCCGGCTAGTCCTAAGCAACCAATATTACCACAGGTGAAGAAAGATAGTGAGGTCCCAACAGCAGGTAGGATTCTTTCATTTAAAAATTCCATCTTGACATGATATTATACCTAGAAAACCCCAAGGATTCAACCAAGAGACTCCTTCAGTTGATAAATGAATTTGGTAAAGTCTCGGGATACAAAATCAATACACAGAAATCAGAGACATTCATATACACCAACAACAGTAAAAGTGAGAACCAAATCAAAGACTCAATTCCCTTCAAAATAGCAACAAAGAAAATAAAGTGCCTAGGAATATGTTTAACTAAGGAGGTAAAAGAACTCTACAGAGAGAACTATGAAACACTGAAGAAGGAAATAGCAGAGGATGTAAACAGGTGGAAAAATATACCATGCTCATGGGTCGGCAGAATTAACATTGTTAAAATGTCTATACTACCCAAAGTGACCTACAGAGTCAATGCAATCCCTATCAAAATACAATCATCATTTTTCACAGATATAGAAAAAATAATTTTACACTTCGTATGGAACGAGAGAGGACCCCGTATAGCAAAATCAATCCTAGGCAATAAAAACAAAATGCGAGGTACCAATTTACCAGACTTCAAACTATACTACAAGGCTATAGTAATTAAAA
>VBSM01001124.1:21581319-21642886 GCA_008086735.1 Cheirogaleus medius
AAAAAAAAAAAAAAAAAAAAAGAGCATATAGCGAAATATTTAAAGTGCTGAAAGAAAAAGTCAGCTAGAGTTGTTGGTTGCATAGGTATATACATTTGACAAAACCCTTGGAACTATAACTTAAAATGGGCACATTTTATTTTATGTAAATTATAATGCTTCCATAAATTTTGTTTGTTTTTTTTTTAATCTACCAAAGTCAGTTACCAAATGAGGGCCTGGGAATTTAAAAAATGAATAAAGCATAGTCCTTATCCCTTATGACTTATTAGCTCTAAGAGACAGTCCTAGGGTGGGAAGGAATAATTATCACAGTATGGGGAGTGGCCTAAGAAAAATAGAATCAAGGCATTAGGGGGGCAGAAGGATTAGCTTCAGCAGTTCCTGGCAAGGTCAGGGAAGGTCTTCAGAGGAAGTGGCATTTGGGCTAAGGCTTGGAGAGTAAGTGGAAGATAGCAAATGTTTTTCTATTGCCACTAATGCTATTGTCTGCAGTTGCCGCTATGTAAACCCATGCAACCTGGCAGCTTGAGGCATCAAGGCTTCCTCAACCCACTCTCCCCCAGGGGGCCTTTGGCTGTGGGGAGAGTCCTTAAACCCCCTGCTGGTTCAGACTGAGAAAAGAGCCAGGCTGAGTGCTGCTTTGTAACTTACTACTTTGCATCCTCTGGAGTTTGTCACTTCTTTCACTTTAAATCTGAGACTATAATAAATGTCCAAAATGTAGCCAAATTTCAGTTTTACTATGATTTAGAGTTCTTTTCCAAAAAGAACAAATTATATGCAATACAATTCAGGTATCAAAAAGTCTCAGATTTTTCACTTTGTTTTCCACTTTGTTCAAGTTTTGTGTCTAGGCATGACATGTGTCATACAGTTGTTGTCATTGCTGTTGTCTAAATGTCTAACACATGCTATACTAAAAATTGGAAAATTAAAAACAAAGGCAACTGTTTTAAAAAAGCGATCTTCCTATAATTGTTTCCTATCTCTTCCTCTTATTCACCTCCCTCTGCTCTGTGGGGCCCAGTCCTTGCAGCCCAAGCAGGATTCACTTTCTTCGAAATGAGTGAAGCTTTAGCTTCAGGGCACTTTACTACAACAACTTCAGGTCCCACAAAATCTGGATCTGCCCTGGGCCTGTTTCGTACAGGAACATTCCTTCCTCTGAAGACTGCTGGGCGTTGGCACAGCCACACTCTGCAGCACCTCCCGGGTCTGTCCTGCAAGAGGCAGACGCAATCCTTTCTCTACCCTTGCCTTGTAAGCAAACCTACTGATGAACACTGATCTCATTGGCGCTTACCAAACCTTAATAATTTTGAACCCATAATTTTAAATGTTAAGCCTAATTAAAGCAGTAGCATCACTCCTTTTCATTTTGTGTGCTAATGGGGACGCGTTCAGGAACTACTGCAAGTAACGACTCTCATTAGAAGAAGAACAAAATTAGCATTTATGGATTCTAATTACATTTTTGTTTCCAGATATGATGTTTCTGCTTTTCACTAAAAAGTAGTGAACTTTTAAACTAGAGAAGGAAATGATAAAAGGCCCAAATCATTAAAAGTGGCACCATTTTAAGTTTCAGGATTTGTGATTCTTCGTGGTCTATCCAGAGTGCCATGAGCCATCAGAAAGCTAGATTCACCAGCAAGACAAAATAAAAAATGCAAAAATAATAAATGTGATTGTGCTATGAAGGTGAACATTTCTTTAAGATAAGAGTTGTCTATTATAACCATTGTTTCTGTTGCCATAATAATACTAGCCCTTGGGACTACAAAACATTAAATGAATAAGATTGAACACTTTGATAACCTTCAGTTCTACCAGGGTCAGGAATAACAGCAATTGATCAAATCCTTTAAAAAAAAAAATGCTTCCATGTGGAATGGATGATTAAAACAAAACAAGGTACTGGGAGCAGTAGCATTTTACCTGAACCTTGGATAGCACACTTGTACAAAAATAAGGCTTTATTTTCCTCCAAAACACTCTGGAAAATGCCTACAACTGCTTAGTTACTACTGGGGGAAGATGTCTCCTTCTATTTCGGTGGACCCACAGCTTTCTCTCCTTAATTAGAGCCTCCATATTGTCTGGCCATCTGCTTCTGAGTTCTGCCCAAGTTGTGGTGATGGAAGGGGTATTTTATGATCTCATCTATTTAGTGGGAGGATAAATTCCATAAAAGTCTGATCAGGACAAAATGCCTTTGGGGAAGACACATGGACACCACAGAGCTCCCCATGTAAGAGCTAAACACTCCCCCTGGCTGCAGAGGTTTTCGGGTTTTCCTCCTTGACCATCTCACAGCCAGCTAGCATGAAGATGCCATATGCAGAACATGCTCTCCCTGCCTTCTCGACTGCTCTCCTTACGTTGTCTCCTCCTACCTGATTTGTTAGTTGATAGAAATCTTTGTATTTCCCCCATGTCTATCTGCCTTCTCTTATACTGAGTCACTTTGGCTATTAGCTACAACTCTGATTGTGTAGCCACCAGCCTAGACTAACCCTGTGACCCCAGCTTTTCACATTCAGTCAAATGCTCTGGTACATTATCTGTAAAAATGGCCTTCGACAGTTGTACAGACATATTCCTCCTCCTAGCAAGAGGTGAAGTCTACTTGTCCTCCACTGAATCTGGAATGACCTCATGGCTTGCTTTGACCAAACAGGCAGGGAGGAAGCAACACTGTGCTGTTCTGGGTCTGGGCCTTCAGAGGCCTGAGAATATCTGCTTTTGCTATTTTTTGCTTCTTTCCCTGGCTGTCAGGGAAAGAAAGATGTCCAGTCTATCCTACTCAAGAGAGAGGCCATAAAGGCAGACCCTGGAGGAGACGCCATGAAGAAGAAGAAGCCACATGAAAAAAATTTAAAACTCCAACATGCATGAGCCTAGCTGACACCACAAAAAAGAGGGGTACAACCAACCCAGGCAGCCCATAGTCTTTTGAACCACCCCTGCTAAGGTGCCAGACATGTGACTGAAGTCATGTTGGGTCTTCCAGCAACAGCTGGCTGCCCCAGCCAGCACCATGTGGGGTAGAGAAAAGTTCTTCCCATCAAGACTTGCCTGAGTTCCTCACCCACAGATTTGTGAGCAATAAAATGGCTATTGTAAGCCCCTAAATTTGAGGGTGGTTCATTATACAACAGTAGAAAACTGTCAGAAATATTGTAATAGACCACTGTATCAATGGCCCCCAAAGAATAATGCTACCCTGTGTCTATTCTCCCTTACAATGTGATATTGCTGCACTTCCCATCAAGAGGTGGAAACATGTGATTTTCTTTAACCAAAAGAATGTGGCAGAACAAACTGTACAAGGCCCAGAGTCTAGGCCACAAGAGGCCTTATACTTTCAGATGTCACACTTTTGGAACCTGAAGACCACCATGCTGGAAGAAGCAAGCCAGTCTAAATTAGTAGTGGATAAAAGGCCACATATATGTATCAGGGTACCCCAACTGACAGCCAACTCCATCTGCCACAATGTGAGTGAGGTCATTTTGAACCCTTTGTCAGAAGATTACTGTGGCCACATGAGTAAGCCCAGGCAAGACCACTCAGATTGTCAACCCATGGAATCATGAGAAATAACTGTTGTTGTTTTAAGGCACTAGGTATTGGAGTGGCATTCTGCCTAGCAAATGATAATAGAAAAAATAGCCCCCTGCCTGGTTCCTGGCTGGTTCCTATGGTCTGGCTGCTTCAGGCTTCCCATCCCCAAACACAAGTCCAAGCACATGATGTGGCCTGACAGTGTAGACAACCTCTGGCTCCATTTGACTATTAGAAGCACAGAGCAATGGTTAGACTCACAGGCCTGGAGTTAATTAGGGTTCCACCACTGGCAATGAACCAGCTAAGGCGAGTTGGTAAAATAGGGATAATAATAGTAAGTGCCTCCCTGCATTGTTGTTGTGAGCATTCAATGAGAGCTAATCTACATAGAATATACTCTGTAAATGTTAGACAGCCTTATTTTTCAAAGGCATGAGATAGGTTTTTATGGAAAGTCTTTGCAAGTATTTAAATGAAATCATATCCTTTAAAAATCTTTTTATAAAATGAAACTGAGAATGAAAGCCCACATTCCATAGCCCTCCAAACCTTCTTCAGGGAGTTGTCATGGTAGTACTGGAAAGACTATAGAGGAAATGGTATAGGGCATTTTTTACAGGATAGATCTGTAGGAGGGAATACTTCTAAATGATAATTTAAAATATTTTGGGGCAAAACTTTAAGCTCTGCTTTAAAAAAGAAAATTGCTACTTCTAATCACTTCTTAAATGAAAATTCTTAAAACTCCCTGTCAATATGAAGATAAGCACCTAAGTACTTGTTCTTTATTGATGTTGCACACAAGAAACATTGATAAAGTAGAGAAAGGATGTGTAGATGGCACTGGTTAACACCAGTTTCAGAGAAGACAGTGAGAGGATCCCTTGAGCTATATGGCTGTAGAAACAGAAAAAGGGGATCAAGTAGCTCTAAAGTTTAGAAAATAATCATGGAAGATTGAAAATTTGATGAAAAGATATGCTTTCTATGCATCATGAATTTGTACACTGGGAATAATGAGCAGAATAAAGGTAAATGGTCCAATTTCTTGGATTGTAATGTAAACAATTTATTTTAATTGGCTCTCACCTCAAGTATTGCTTCATACACTTGAGCTGTCAAAAAAATTGTTAAGATGGTGGATTCAGAGTGAAGCATTCTTTTTAATAATAACAAGTAAGATGAGAATTCTCTAGAGCCAGAGACCATGCCACAATTCTGGAATATTTTTAATAATCCGCACAAAAAATATTAAGAACAGAAATATATACTCTTTAGTAGTCTTACTCAGTTCAGGCTGCTATAACAAGATACCATAAACTGGGTGATTTATAAACAATAGAAATTTGGCCTGCCACAGTGGCTCACATCCATTATACTAGCACTTTGGGAGGCTGGGGTGGAAGGATTGCTTAAGGCCAGGAGTTCAAGACCATCCTGAGCAATAGTGAGACCCTGTCTCTACAAAACAATTAAAAATTAGCTTGGTGTGGTAGTGCACACTTGTAGTCCCAGATACTTGGGAGGTTAAGCCAGGAGGATCACTTAAGCCCAGGAGTTTGAGATTGACACGAGCTATGATGATGCCACTGCACTCTAGTCTGGGCAATGGAGTCAGACTCTTTTAAAAAAAAAAAAATTGAAACTTATTTCTCACAGTTCTGGAGGCTGGGAAGTCCAAGATCAATGTGCCAGTAGATCTAGTTCCTGGTGAAGGCTTTCTTCCTGATTTTCAGATCTTCTTGCTTGATCCTCACATGACAGAGACAGAGAGAGATAGGAGAGAGAGAGAAAGAGAGAGAGAAATCTCTCTCTTGTCTCTTCTCATAAGGTCACTAAGCCCATCATGAGGGCTCTACCTTCAAGACCTAATTGCCTCCCAAAGGCCCTATATCTAAAGTCCATCGCACTGAGGATTAGAGTTTCAACATACAAATTTGAGGGAGGAGGGACACAAACATTCAGTTCATAGCATTAGTTAAGTGGTTACTGTGGCAGATAGCATTTTCAAAAAATGACCACAACAATATTTCTTGACCCACATGCTCTTCCAGAACCTTGCCATTCTTCTATAAATAGATGGAAGCTTTCTCTCTTCCCCTTGAACGTGGGCAAGCCTTTGTGACTGCATCAAATAATAGGGCAGTGGTTTTCATCCAGGGATATTTTGCCCCCTAGAGAAGATTTGGCAAGGTCTGGAGACATTTTTGGTAACCCTCATAAGCCTACTTTGAGCAACCCTGTCATAGAGTGTGGTAGAAGTGACTCTCTCGGCTAGGTCATGAAGGGCAAACTTCTAACTAGTGTGCTCTCTCAGGGGTTGCTCCCCTGGGAACCCAGCCACCATGCAATGAAAAACGTAGGCTGCGTGGAGAGATCCACGTGAAGAAGGACAAAAGCCCTGGCTCTTGGCCCTTGCTGAGGTCCCAGCCAACCAGTCACAACTTAGCCAGCCCCACGTGAGTGTGCCAGCTTGTGATCAGATCCTCACGCCCTCGGCCAGGCCACACAAGCTGATGAGGTGTGGAGCAGGGGTGAACCATCCCTTTGAGCCCTGTTCAAATTGAAGATTTATGAGAAAAACAAATGACTATTGCTTTTGAATTCACTAAATTTGGAAATGGTTTGTTACACAGCAATAGAAAACTGTCATCCGTCTATCTACCCATCATCCATCCATCCATCCATCCAGTCTCATGAGTTACAGTGATTAGCAGCTTTATAAATGGTATTATGCTGTTGATAAAACATTTCTGTAGTTTATTCTCAAATGCCTTATTACCTAGTAAAGAGGGTTGAGTAGGAATCTTTGGGCAGCAATGAGCCCTTCCAGAAGAGCTGTTAGTCATAGTATATTAGTGGCTGCCTGGAGAGATACCTGTGAATATGACATGAAGAACATCTACAGTTCTTAAGCCAGTAAAAATAACACAGTAAAAACGAACTGGAATTCTAAAAGTGTATAGCAAGAACATAAAAGAGCATAATTATTGATCCTTTCATAACACTACTGAAATAAATACAAGGTTCAGATGCATTCAGCAGGGTAAGAATATTATTTTTAAAGAATCGATACATACATTATACAGCTATAATGCTTATAGGAAAAATTTTTCATTAGAAAATTTCCCCAGGGACAAATTAATGGAGGAAATTTAGATAATGGCTTTATTTCTATTAAGAATTTCTACATTAAAATATTTCAAAAATGATACCAAGAAACTTTCACCAGGCCGTTGACACACTAAATAAAATAATGATGGCAATTAGAATATTTTTAACATTGGCTAATATCTTAGAATTTATCAGGATATTTCTTGTCAACATCCTCACTCTTTCTAGTACCATGTTTTCAATTTTACATATCTTTGGAGATTAATATTTTTTTCATTAATAGAGTTTCACATGGTTAATATTTAAAAAGCATGATATCAAGGTAAAGAATGCCATCTCTCTTTTTTTGTCTCATTCTTATAAAAGCATGAGCATCTTGTTTTTGCTATAAATGCTTTGTGGAATGAGATTAGATGGATGGATGGATGGATGGATGGATGATGGGTGAGTGGATGAATAGGTCAGTAGATGACGGATCAGTAGGTAGGTAGGTAAGTAGATGATAGATAGATAGATAGACACATAAATAAATAGACAAATAGATAGATAATCCTCTCTGGCAGCAGAATTAATCTAGCTAAGATTTTAAATCATTCTAATTTTCTAAGTAAAATGTATCACCAATAATCTAATAATGCGACCCCAATTTCTGCCTGAGAAGAACTGACTGCCGTTTTTTTTCTTTCCTCACATTGCCTGCTCCAGTCCAATGTCTTCACTTATCTCCCTTTGCTAGCCTCAGACCAAGCGAGGCAGAGGACTGGCCCCTGACTATATAGGGACTTTTATAACCCATGGCCTTGTTATGGTTGTCTCACTGAATCTTGTCCCGTACCGTACCCACAGTTCTCCTAGGACCTCTTCCCCTTTGTGTGTGACCCTCTACCTTATTCCTGCAAATCACATAGTTGGTACCTGCCATTTAGTGCTGTCCCTCCCATTGTCTATAATCTTATGGCTGTGTGTGTTCCCCTGCTTCTCTGGTCCTGGGAAAGTCTTCCACGGCTGCCCGAACACACACTTCTGATTCATTGCCCAGCCTGACAACATTCTTGCCCTTCCCATACATGAATGACCCCATAACTATATTTCTTCTGCTTTCTCCACTCATTACCACCCACGAAGCCTTCAACTCTGTAGTGACCTTGTGCAACACCTGCAACATAGCTTCTTGCAACACCATAAGAATATATACTAATCTTTCAGAAATATTTCAGAAATAATAACACTGATTTATTTTTAAATTGGCTTAATTGGTATGTTTAAATCATTTTAGAACAGCGCTCAAACAATTTGTGGGGAAGGATCAGTTTCTTTTTTATTTCCAGTCTCTGCTGAGCATGACTACTTTGTAGGTCTTGCCATATGCCCTTATGAGATTCACCATGTTGAATTCGACACCTGAACTTGTCTAGATCTTCGTTCAACAAGACAAGTCCACTGATTAAATGTTTGGATATCTCAGCAATAATTAATTGCTATAAAGATTTCTAAATACTTAATCTCAGCTTTGTACTTTTTAGACCCGTAATCAATAGTTCACAGACTGGCACCAGTTGCAGACCACACTCTAAGTAGCATTCAGGTAGAAAATTTACTTAGGCTGAATGCCTCCTTCCTGAGAGTATCACTTAAGAAGATATTAAGAATAGAATATTTAGTGTCTTTGCTGGAACATTTTATTTGTGTATGTTTTACATTCCAAGCAGTCATTTTAAGAGTGAAAAGAATTTGAGTTTGACATCACTGCACACAGACTCCAATGCTAGCTCTACCACTTACTAGATACATGGCTTTGGACAGGTTATTTAACTTTCTGAGCCTCGGTTTTCCTCACTTGGAATATGTGGAGAACATATTACAGGGATTGTGTGAGAATTAGTCCAACACTTAGCACAGTGTAGTCATGAATAATAGTCATGTAGTCATGAATAATAAATTGTTGTTCCTAATATTTTTTAATTTTCAAAGCTGCCTGGCTACTTACATTGTCTTCCAATTCATATCATTTCATTTTATTCCAGTAAGACTTTCTTAAAACTGTCTTTTCCTCTCTAGTTAAAAACAAAAAGATTGAGTCTCTCTGTAGCAATAAAGAATATAAATTAAATAAGTATTTTTTATAAAAAGTTTTAAAAAGTAAAGAAAATATAAAAAAGAGTTGTTTAACAACTCTGACCCATGTCTTAAAACTGCAACAAAGTGATTATTTTAGTAATGACTATTAATCTAGCAACTATAAACTGAAGTTTCTGCCAATGCATAGTGTAATGTCTTTCTAGTATTAAACAGCCTGAAAGAATCCATGAAATCCAAATATGTCTGATTTAAATCTAGAACATATAATTGTATTGAGAATATCAGGGTTGATCTGGGCCAACCACAGCTTAATGAAAATAGTTGGGAAGCATCAGAGGCCTCCACTCCTCATTTAAGCCTCTTGCAAAGACATGGAGACATGTAGCTGGGACTGACCCCACTGATCAAATGCACATTTTGCTGCTAAGTGTCTTTCTGCTTTAAGACAAGAGCCTCTATCCCAAGTCCTTTCTGAATGTGTCTCCTTTTATTTGGCTGTAAGAACTCAGTTAGACTGAAAAACACTGATAGTCCAGGTTGGAATGGATGGTTAAGCCAAGCTACTGAAAACTGAAATCATATGCTTTAAGTCAAAATGCCTCGAATCAGTTCATCTGTATGTTTTAGCTAACTTTTGGCTTGCCCACAGTACATCAATGTAGCCTGTATACACACACATGTGGTTGTCAAGCGATGCAATCACTATGGGCTCTGAGCATCCTTGCATGTTCTTGCTGGTTATGTCAAGAATGAAAGACCTGATGGCTCTTTATCTGGACCATTCCTTAGGGTTGTTTGTAATGACAAAGGGAAGGCTTGCTTATCGCCCACTATAAGAGCAATGGATTCCTCAAGCTCAGTGCTCCTCAGTGGGTATGAGCAGGGGCCAAGGCCCTTGGCCCCTGGAGGTTCACTGAAAATCACTGACATGAAGAAGATTGATTAATAGGAGAAAAGGTACACACATTTATTTAACATGTATACACAGGAGCCTCCAGAATGAAGATCCAAAGATACAGGGGAAAATGTCTGTTTTTATGCTTAGGTTCAACAAAGTATGGACAGGTGTGTAGAAATATGATGGGACAAAAAAGGTATGATCTAATGCTAACAGACTGAGTGGAGAAACCCAGCAAATCCTGTCTGTTTAGATTCTTCTTGGCTTCTCTGAGCAGCATTTCTTCCTTCTGAGTGCAGGGAAGGGCCCT
Source organism: Cheirogaleus medius (assembly GCA_008086735.1). Classification (NCBI taxonomy): domain Eukaryota; kingdom Metazoa; phylum Chordata; class Mammalia; order Primates; family Cheirogaleidae; genus Cheirogaleus; species Cheirogaleus medius. Next base: position 21,591,294 of record VBSM01001124.1, read on the forward strand.
CGCTGGAATGGCGGTCTTAGGCCCTATAGTCAAACAAGGTAGGTCAGAAAATTTTTTTATGACCAGTTTTTACACAGAATAATTTTACATTTTATGGCTAACTTTGGGAAAAGGAGTTCTGGTTTCTATGATCTGCCTTGGGGAATAGGGAGTCTAGTTTCTATGGCTAGTTTTGGGGGAGAATAGCACAGAGACAGGAGGACAGAAGAAGGTAAGAGAAAAACCTTTGCTTCTGAGGCTGCTTCTGAGGCCTTCATTTTGGGATGTTTTCTAAGCTCCAAAAATGACAACCCATTACTTACATAGCATCCACCTGTACCCCTTTCTGTCTCCCCAGTGGGACTGGGGGAAAGGGAGGAGTGATGCAATATTATGCTCATGTGCTGTAAGTAACAAAGTCTTTTGTCTCTGATCCAGGAATGTCGTGTCTTCTGCCAGCATCTATGAAACAAGGCTAACTTGTAAGAAGTATAAAATGTCACACCCTTCACAGTTTTTTGTTTTCTGGTATTTTTATAGTAGTAAACTAATATGTTGGCTGGAAATAAAGCAATGAATGGGGCAGGGGATGTAGAGAATGTTGAAACATAAAAACTAGTTCTACTTATCACTAACTCTCTCTAAAAAAACATATGCTTCTGATATGTCAAAGGGAATTTTCTGGATCCAAACCTCTGGATTACCAGATAGTAGCAGATTTCACTCCACTACATTAGCTGCTCTAACTTCCTGCTGTTGTCAAGACATGTGGAAGGAAAGAACTGTGTGGCCAAAGCAGTCTGTCAAAGCCTCCAAGACATAGCAAATGTCTTAAGAAACAGTTTCACACATACACGAAAGCCACACCTAAGTTTTCTTCCTGGCATCAGACACTGCAAGAGAGTTTTGCTTGGGCAAGATTTTGACAGGCGTTCCATAACAATAATAAATTGGAAGAATGTAATCATCATTTGATATTTCACAAAGTAAAAGGCAGCATTGACTTCATTTAAATTTCCATTTAATAAGATTAGAGACATTGTAAAAATAATATAACTCCTAAGCAACAAAGACTCTCTTAGTGTTTTTGACCAATCTCAGACAAATATTCTACAAGAGGCCTATGAACTTGTTTCAAGATAAGAACAACTACAAAAGTAGGATGGCAGCTATGGCCTCCTTTAAAAATCATATATAAAACCATACAGATTTACAAAACAAGGATGATTAAAGGATGATTATTGAAATCATAAAAGTTCTTTGATTTACAAAAGCATCACTTTAAGTCAGTTGTTCTCAACTGGAGGTAATTTCCTCTCCTAGGGACATCTGGCAATATCTAGAGATTTGTGGTTATCATGGCCAAAGGGGAATACTCCTGGCCTGTAGTGGGTGGAGGTCAGGATGCTGCTCAACACCCTGCAACGCTCAGGACTATCCGCCAACCCCCCCCCCCAACAAAAAATTATCTGGCCCAAATGTCACTAGTGCTGAGGTTGAGAAATTCTGCTTTACATAGAAACTTTTTTTTTAGAATGTATTTCAGTATTTGAAATTGGTATGTTGAACAAATATCAATCGTGGCTTAATCAAAACCCACTTCCTTTTAAAATTTCATCTTTCTTTTAAATTTTACCTTAATGTGAGTAATTTCATTCTAACCCTTGATGAAAGCTATTGACAGGATCCTGACTTTTCTGTTCCTCACTCTTAGGTCCTGTGGCCACTTTAATAGACAGACACAGGCCGAAATAGAATATTCAGTCCAGAAAGTTAATAAGAACTCTGAATTTGATTTATGTCAAATCTTCTCTCTTGCCCTAGCTTGAGCCTGGTTTAGAATGGAAGCCTGTGTGGTAATGGGGGGGTGTGTGTGGAGCGGGGGCAGTGGTTGGCATTTCTCCTTTTTTGTTCTGTTTCTCTGTTCTCTCTTTCCTTAGGGACCTAAGTATTACCCCTCGAGGGATGGCACTTTGGAAGAGAAGAAGGGAAAAAGTAGGAAAGGTCTTACTTGAACTACTACCATTATCAGCTGGTTTCTCACTTTCTGGGACTGGTAAAAGTTTAAAAATGATTCCCTGTCTCCTGGTGCTCTCATTGGCTCTTTAGAGGTTCCTACTGAACCCTTTATTTTATAATAATTTGTGTGGTCTTTTTCTTGGGCTCCCCAGCAGAGCTTCTAAAGACTCTTGAAATTTACTGAGTAATGGGATATCTCTGTTATGATAATGAGGTAACCCTAGATAGTTCTAGAATGAGGGCTGGTCACCAGAAAGACCAACCATGTGATTAGAGGATTGGGACTTTGGGCCAGCTCAGCCTCTAGGGAGGGTAAAACCCCACTGAAAACTCTAGACACAGAAGCTCTGTAGAGCTTCCTGGTTGTAGAACCCACTGATGTACCAGGAGCATAAACTGCCTTGACTCATCAGGAAAAGGCATACAAGCTCTGCATTCTCCCCTAGACCTTGCTTGCCCAAGTGTATCCTCTATAATGCAACTGTAACCATGCGTCTAACACTTTCCTTAGTTACGAGAGTCATTATAGCAAGTTGTTGACTGAGGTGGTCATTGAAATCCCCAATTTTATAGCCAGTTGGTCAGAACTGCCTGGAGCTTCAAGACCCCAAAAGCATGGCTGGTGTCTAAAATAAGGTCACTATCTCAGCTCCTTTGTCTTGCAGAAAATCCACCATTTTTGAGAAACAACTCAGGTCTGGTAGTTAAGAGAAAGGATTTTATAGTGATCATTGAAATTTGTTCAATGAGGGGCCGGTTACAAAAGCAAAGTGAACAAGCAAATAACTAGAGAAGTCAGAGCGGAGCACTGAAATAAATAACCAGGCTACAGATGCACTATAAGACATACCTTAAGAAAGATAAACGAATACAGTAAAAATAGGGTAGAAAAAAGAAAGATGAAAGAAGATATGACTTTCATGAAACAAGAACAGTAAACAACTTTTAAAAAGGAATATTCAGAGGAAAAGAAAGAGCTCTTGGATATTAAAGAAAAAAATTGGTTAATAGAAATAAGAACTTGAAATGAAATATTTAAATTGAGACTATTTCCCAGAAAGTAAAAACAAAAAGATAAAGAGCCTATTTTTATGGAGAGAAAGGATTTTTAAAACTTAAAAGATTAGTCACAGGGCCATTTTATGACTATTAGGAGTTCCAGAAAGAGAGAACAGAAAAAAAAAAAAAATGAAGGGAAAGAAATTACCAGAAATAATACAATTTATCAGACATATAAGATAGGACCAAAGAACATGACTTTCCAGATTAGAAATAATCACCAGGGGTCTAGTACAATAAATAAAAATAAAACTACATCAGAGAACTATATCATGAAATTTCAGATGACTATAGATAAAGAGAAAATTATAAAAGCTCCCAGACAGGAAAAAAATAGCTTTCAAACAAAGGATTTTAAAAATTGTAATTGCATCAGACCTCCCTGTAGTATTCCCAGAAGCTGAAAGACAATAGAGCAATATCTCCCAGCAATTTTCACTTGTGCATTCTGTACTCAGTCAAACTATCATTTCAATGGGAAGGGAGATTTACTGCATTTTTAAGCAAGAATAGTACATAGAGGAAGGGCAAGCTCTTTCGGATGTGAATCAGACCCTGGAGAAAAGAGCACAGTTGGTTGCCTTCTTCTTCTTTAATTCTATTGCAGGCACAACCTGATATTCCGCCCTCCCCCATCCCCGCCACAAGATGTCCATAGCCACATGGTTGGGGGACTCTGAACTCCTCCTCAGCTCCAGAGGTAAATCTCTAAGTCAGTCTTGGTGGTCCCATTCCCTCAAGGCAGAGGTAGCTAAGGCATAAGCCTGCCGCCCTCTCCTGGCCAATGAGAGGTAGGGGAAGTTTGCCGGGGGTCTGCTGTGAGAATTTCTTTTCAAATTAAAGATATGTGTTTTAGGTAGAGTTTAGCACTGAGGTGAGAATTCGTGTGCAAGTGATTCATCTTGGAAGTGGTCCCAGGAGGGACCAGAGAGGGCATGGAGGAAGCAGGACTGGGAAGGAAAGGAGACCAAGCAAGGGTGACGTGGCCTGATCCTGTAGAACTCTGGAGTGTAAGTTTCACCAGAGCTGTCCCACAGAGGCGAAGGAGCTCAAGCACTTCTCCACCCTTGCTGGCTAAGCAGCTGCAGTAGCCCAAGGGCAGTTCTCCTAAGAAGAGCCTTAGGGGCTGAGTGCTAGAGGCAAAAGGAAAAGCCACACTTCTTCTTTTTCAGGAGGCAGGGTCTTGCTCTGTTACCTAGGCAGGGGTGCAGCGGTGCCATCACATCTCACTATAACCGCCAACTCCTGCACTCAGTGATCCTCCTGCCTCAGCCTCCTGAGTAGCCAGAAATACAGGTGCATGCCACCATATCTGGCTAATTCTTTTATTTTTTGTAGAAATAGAGTCTTGCTATGTTGCCCAGGCGAGTGTCAAACTCCTGGCTTCAAGTGATCCTCCTGTCTCCACCTCCCAAAGTGTTGGGATTACAGACTGAGCCACAGTGCCCAGCCCCCAGTCTCCTTATTAGATGACATAATACAGTCTCCTTGTGATTTAAGCTATTTTAAATGGGATTTTCTGTTATTTGCAACCAAAGGCAGGCTAAATGATCCAAGGAGAGAGGTAAGTTATTTATGATAGAAAAAAGAATTCTCGTAGGCCAAAAAAAAAAAAAAAAAAAAAAAAAAAAGCAGTTCTGATGCAGACAGTGAGCATTGAAGGCAGGGGCACCATCTTGGTGGCCTCTTCCGCCCTCCAGAGGCCCCCTCGAATGAGGTGGCGTCATGTTCCTAAGCTCCCTCACTCTCATGGACTTAGTTCCAATGGGTTCCAGCCTAGTGCTCTGTGGAGAGCAGATAAAGGAAACTTAAATTTTTAAATCAGAAGAAAATCCTAAGGCCAGAAGAGCAAACATAAGAAGCCACATTCAGAAATGTTACTTGTATTTGTGCAGTAGCTTTCACACCAGATTCTGGGATCCCTGGGCCCCACCCCATGTTTTGTTTAGCTCTGTTGCATATTGGGCTTACAAGTGAGCTTGTAAGAAAGAATTTCATAGATTAAAGAAAAAAAATTGAAAAATCTTTGCATTATACCATGAGTCTGTTGTTTAACTAAATATTTCATTGCATGGTGACCTCTACTGGCTGAATAAATGTATTACCGGGGTTGACAAAATAAGCCAATTTAGTCTGTTTAGTCAAGGAATTGGTTAATATGCAAAGACAATGCTAGCCAAATACGTTATTTAGAATTGTTAAGGCCCAGTTGTACTCTGAATATTTCTATTTTTAAAAAGATTTTGTGAAATATTTCAAACTTATGAAGTATAGAAAATAATACAGTAAACACATACCTGCCACCTAACCTTATCAAATCTTAACTTTTTGTCATATTTACCTCAGATCTTTTTTTAAAAATAAGACAATTACAGGCCAGGCATGGTGGCTAATGCCTGTAATCCTAGCACTCTGGGAGGCCAAGGCAGGAGGATTGCTTGAGCTCAGGAGTTTGAGACTAGCCTGAGCAAGAGCAAGACCCTATCTCTACTAAAAATAGAAAAATTAGCTAGGCATGGTGGCATGCACCTGTAGTTCCAGCTACTCAGGAGGCTGAGGCAGGAGAATCGCTTGAGCAATTGGAGTTTGAGGTTGCTGTGAGCTAGGCTGACACCATGGCACTCTATTCAGGGCAATGGAGTGAGACTCTATCTCAATAAATAAATAAATAAGACAGTTACATACACATGAAGCCCCTTAGCTCCCTGCTTCCTGAGAACAGCCCCCTCATCCCCTCTCGAGAGGGCACTCCTTGGTGTTCATCTTTCCCATGAATGTTTTCATACTTCTTCCCACGTATGTATTCATACAGAATGTAGGGCACTGTGTTACAAGCTTTGACTTTTTATATAAATGGAATAATATACATATGTAACTATACAATATACACTTTTCTGCAGTTGAATTGAGTGGTTATTAAAATCATATCCACCTCTCCTAGGGAAAGAAACAAAACCCTGAGGTTTAAACTAGAGGAAAACATGACCCTTCATAGTCGTCAATGGAAAAGAAGCCAGACTCTGTAAAATAATTTTAAAGAGATTTATTCTGAGCCTAATTTGAGGACCATGACCCAGAGTCTCACCCAAGAAGCCTTGAGCAAGTGGACTCACTGTGGTTGGGTTACAGTTTAGTTTTATACATTTCAGGGAGACAGGGATTACAGGTAAAGTCATAAATCAATACATGGAAGGCATACATTGGTTTGGCCGAAAAGGTGGGAGGTCTCAAAGAGGTGGGGAGATTATAGTTTATAGATGGGTTTAAAGATTCTTTGACTTGTAATTGGTTAAAGACACAAAGCTTTGTCTAAAGGCTTAGAATGTTTTAAGATGAGGTGGAGTGTTAATCAGAGATAAGACATATATTTGTTGTGTAAATTGAGCACCTGCAGGTTTTGAATGCCCTTACACCTGCTAATGAGTTATAAAGGGTATCTCCAAGAAGGGAGGGGGACATGATGAGGCATGTCTGACCTCCCTCCTCATGGCAGGCAATTTAGTTTTAGGATATCCCCTTGGACAGGAGGGGGTCCATTCAGTCAGCCAGTTATGGGGAGCCTAAAGATTTTATTTGAGTTCACATAATAGAGGTAGGTAAGATAAAGTTGCCAAAGAGATTCTGTACAAAATGTTTGAACACCAGGACAAAGGAGAAAACCAGTAGTAGCTGATATTACTGAGCACTTATAATATGCCAGATACTATTCTAAGTGCTTTCTTTGTTTTAAGTCATTTAATCTTCACATCAACTCTAAGCAATAGCTTCTATGGTTACCTCCATTTTACAAAGAAGGAAACCAAGGCAAAGGGGTCCTCTAGTTTGTCTTAGGTCACACCGCTAATGAGCGGCAGGGTATGTGGACAAACCCAGTCTAACTGCTGCTCTTGATGTGCGAAGTGAAGTCTGGATGAAGCTCTGTCAAGAGCTCTCAGCACCACAGGTAGCACCCCTTCAAGCCAATCACCTGCTGCTGCTGCTGCACTTGAACTCTACCAAGCTCCCTCCTTGTAGCTTTCAGAGACCCCCAGCCAGGCTCAAGTGGGTATTGACAGTGACCTTCTTCTTATCTCTTTTCAGAGATTTAACTGGTCAAAACTTGAGCATCCTCTTCTATGCAAAACTTCGTGGTCCTTTGGCATGAGGAAATAAGATTTGTTCCTAATTCCAACAACTGTGACCTGATGTAAAAATAATAATTTCTCTGGATCAGTTAACCTGCTCTTAAACAAGACAAAATATTATCCTTTCCATCTGAAATTCTTGTAAGGAAGAATAATTTATTGTGCTGTGACATCTTAAGCCATTAAATGGGAGGGTCTGGCAGCCCTGCTTCATGTATCCTTGCACTCATTTGCAAAAGTTGATAAGCCTGGGAGCTTTTGGTGTTAATTCTTTATTATTATTATTATTATTATTTCTTTTTTCTTTGAGACAGAGTCTCGCTTCATCGCTCCGGGCAGAGTGCAGTGGTGTCATCATAGCTCACTGCAACTTCAATCTTCTGGGCTCAAGGGGATCCTCCCTCCTCAGCCTCCCGAGTAGCTGGGACTATAGGTGCGCACCACCACGCCCAGCTTATATTTCTATTCTTTGTAGAGATGGGGTCTGGCTCTTGCTCAGGCTGGCCTCAGGTGACCCTCCCACCTTGGCCTCTCAGAGTGCTAGGATTACAAGCATGAGCCACTGTGCTTGGCTGGTGTTAATTCTTTCGCAGAGAGGAAGGAGAAGTGGATCTCCAGGTCCAAGGAACAGAGATGAGGAAAATGAACCCTGGCTGGTGTCTGCTCCCCTGGGGGAGGTCGTATAGGGAGAAGAGGGAATAGTGTGGAATCAGAGCATCTGGTTTTAGGTCCTGGGTCCCTACCTTTCTAACTCTCACTTACCAACCTCAGGTAAGTTAAGAACCCTCTCTGTGCTGTAGGTTCATTCTCTATAAAACCATAGCATAATACTAGTATCTATCTAATAAACTTGCTGTGAAGATTAAATGAGTTAATACATATAATGCTGAAGGAAATCAGAATATTTTACCCCAAAATACATTTCTTTGACATATTTTGAGATGGCTGCCACAGGTCAAGCTGACAGAAGTTAATGCTGCAAAGCTGTCTTTTGGGGATATAATGTAGATATTATGTCTACAGATGTAGACATTATCTGTAGATAATGTCCATTAATACAGCCAGGTCTTTCCATATCTGAACTAGGAAAGATTAACTTAGAGTCTGACACCTTTAAAGGTCTGAAAAGAAACATCGACCACCTATTCTCTCTGAGGGCTGCTACCTCTAAGATTTCATTTACACAACAAGACCACCTTTGCTAGCTAGCCAAGCCTCTTCCTTTCTCCCTCCCATAACCTGTCTTGCCACTACAACCTTTTTCGCCAGAATCCAAGCCCCTATTCTTTATAAACTTCTGTACTTCTGAATGGAGGTCCAACCTTCCTTCTGAAGGGCCCTTTGTATACACATTAAAAAAATGTGTGTGCCTTTTCTCCTATCAATCAATCTGCCTCATGTCAGTGATTTTTCAGCGAACCTTTAGGGGGCCAAAAGTCTTGGTTCCTATAATGCACTTAGGAAAGTTGCTTGGACCTATCATACACGTAAAATATATTAGGTGTGTGCTATGGTCTGAATGTTGGTGTTCCCCTCAAATTCTTATGTTGGAACCTAGTACCCAATGTGACAGTATCACATACTTTGGGGTCCAATATGGCAGCACCCAGTGGCTGTGTGAGCTGTAAGGAGTTTGCTGAGTTCCAGTTGAAATGGATGCAGTCAGACTGAATGTCGAAGAAATGGTAAATGAATGCTGCTGAATTCACTTCAACCCTCCAATGAATGAATAAAGAAAAAGAGATACTTTTTTAAAAAGGACCAGGTCATCTCATAAGAGCTAAGTATGACAGGTATCAACAGGGCAGGCTTCCTACGATGATTTCTGAGCCAACAGCCTAAGACATTTTGTTGATTTCAGCCCCACTTAGCTAAGACCTCAAATATAAATAATTCTGATAATTATGGACAAAACAGCTGCTAGTTTACACTGATTCATTTTGTTTTAGAGAAAGGATCTTGCTCTGTCACCTAGGCTGAAGTTGGCAGTGGTGTAATCACACCTCACTGCAGCCTTGAACTCCTGGGCTCGAGTGACCATACTGCCTTAGCCTCCCAAGTAGGTGGGACTACAGGCATGTGTCACTGCACCTGGCTAATTTGTTCAAATTTTTTGTAGACATAGGGTCTTGCTATGTTGCCCGGGCTGATCTTGAACTCCTGGCCTCAAGGCATCCTCCTGCCTTGGCCTCCCAAAGTGCTGGGATTATAGATGTGAGCCATTGCACCCAGCCTGTTTTATACCAATTATGTAAAAAACAAACAAACGAACAAGAAAACCAGTTTTATAACTATTAAAATAATTTTCTGACTCAGTATATTTAAAAAATAAAGAAGTACGTAGGGCCTTTTGTGAAGTGATTAAGTCATGAGGGCTCCACCCTCATGAAGGAATTAGTGCCCTTGCAAAAGAGGCTGAAGTGATCTGCCTTGCCTGTTCTGCCACATGAGGATGCAGCAAGAAAGCGCCATCTTTGAAATACAGAGCAAGCCCTTACCAGACACCACCTTGATCCTAGACTTCCCAGTCTCCAGAACTGTAATAAGTTTTTGTTGTTTGTAAATGACCCAGTCTGTGGTATTTTGTTATAGCAGCTCTAATAGACTAAGACAGTGTTGTTGATATGATCACTATCATTATCATCATTAGTATATAGCTAAAGGGACATTTCTTGTGGATAAACAGCAAATCTTAGAGTACTATTGAGTTCTTAATAGCTGAAGTTTTCAAATTCTATAAGGAATTTCACGATAAGAATGTTTTCCATTCTTTCAGGTATCAACTTTCTTCTAGCCATGTCTAAGGAAAATGTAACATATATTCATTCAATGTTGATTGAATGCCCACCATGTGACAAACACTTTTCTAGGCATTGGGAATACAGTAGTTGACAACACAGACAAAGTACCTTCCTTCATGGATCTTACTTTTTAATGAAAGAGACTAACAAAGAGAAAACTAAAATCTATATACTATCAGCTACTGAAACATGCTTTGTATAGTATTACAGATGGGAGATATTTAGATAAAGTAGTCAAAGAAAACTTCTCTGAAGAAAAGTAGCATTTGAATGAAACAGGTTGGGGAAAGATCTATCCCATGCAAATATTTGAGAGAACAATCAAGTCAGAGGAAACAGGAAGTGCAAAGACCCTGGGCCAGGAATAAGCTTAGCCTATTTGATGAATAGCAAGAAGGCCAGAATGGCTATAGTAGAAGGAACAATAGGTAGAATTTTTTAACAGATATAGTTAGAAACTAATGAGGGACAAGATTATGTAAGTAAGGGCTTTTAGGACTTATTATGGAGTTTGGATTTTATTCTAAGAGTGATCACAAATCATGGTAGGTTTTGAGGAGGTGAAAGACAAGTTTTCATTTACATTTTAGGAAGGTCATTCAGACTACTGTGTAAAAAGTAAATCATGGTGGGCCAAGTATAGAAGCAAGGAGATCTATTGTGAGGCAATTGTGGAGTCCAAAGGAGACACTGAAGGTCACTTGGCTGAGGGTGGAGATGAAAATGATTGGAAGTGTCAGATTCTGGATCTATTTTGAAGGTAGAGATGATCAAAAGTATTGAAGGACTAGATGTGTTGGAGGAATCAAGGATGAAACTTGAGTATTTGGCCCAATTAATTTGGTAATTGGAATGGTGGTGCCATTTATTGAGGTGGGGAAGCTGAGACAAGGGTCTAGTTTGATAGGGCATGCACTACACTTGGACCTGTCCAATTTAGATGCACAATAATTCAAGCAATGATGTAGGGTTGATCAGAAATTTTAGGGAGAGAGATTTATATTTGGGTCTCAACAGGCTCTAGATGATGTTAAACAATGGAACTAGACAAGATCAACTAGGGAATGAGCATATGATTCTAGAAAAGAGGTTCAAAGGCTGAGGTCAAGAATACTCCAACAATTTTGCAGGAGGAGGAATAGCCAGCAAGGAATGCTGAGAAGTGACCAGTGAGGTGTGAAGAACACCAGGAAAGGCTGGTATCCTGAAAGTCAAATAAAGGAAATGTATCCAGGAGGAGGTCATAATCAAATATGTCAAGTGATCTGAATTTTCTACAATCTTTAGAGATCATGGAATACACTTAATAGCTGGTATCTGAATATATTTATATAGTAGTTTATAGCAGCATTTCTCAAAATGTGCTTGTTGGTACAATAATTATATAACTTTCACTCCTGTGAAAAAAGAGTGCAATGATTAATTATGGACCATACTGTATGCTAATATTTCACTCAGAAATTTGTGAGATTAACATTAATATATTTAAGGCTCTGAGAAGTCCATAGAAAAGAAAGCTGCTACCTTTTTAAAAACCAGTAATTTCCCAAATTATTATTTTTTAAAAATCAGGTTTATTGAGGATAATTTATAAGCAGGAAAATCCAACCATTTTAGGTATACAATTCTATGAGTTTTTATGCCATCACATCACCACCACCACAAATCCCAATCGTTTTTAAATCACACATCATGCCATTTCTGAATGTCTCTAGTTCCACTCTGGGAAATGGCTGCTGAGGGTTTATAGAGCACTTCCACATATATTTTCCCATTTAACTCAGACGCCAACTCTCTGAGCTTGGAACCATTATTTCCAATAAGACGAATAAACAAAGAGGCATAGAGAGGTAAAGAATCATGCTCACAATCACACAAAACTACTCAGTGAAAGAGGTAGATTGGATGTAAACATTCAGATGAGTCCTCTTCACTTGGCATTGTGGAAAGGTAACACTGGGATAAGACTATGGACAACTATGACTATTTGTTGAGTCCTTAATCCATCAGGCAACTCTTTGAAGTATGTGTTAATATTCTTACCTTACAAATGAGAACACAGGAGTCAAGTGTCTTTAATCAATTTGCTCAAGGGTAAAGAGTTAGAAATTGGTGGAGAAAGAATTCAAACCTAGATCTCTCTTGACTCCAGAGCAGGAAATCCTAACTGCATGACACTGGGCTGCCTAATACACTAACTAGCCCTATTTCACTATTGAGCACTTGAAATGTGGCTACGCCAAATTGAGATGCATGTAAGTGTAAAATATATATGGGATTTTGAAGACATTTTTTAAAATGTAAAATTTCTCAATAATTTTTATAATTGATTACATATCGAAATAATATTTGGATATATTGGGTTAAATAAACTATATATTAAAATTAATTTTACCTTTTCCATATTCATTTATTTATTTATTTTGAGACAGAGTCTCGCTCTGTCGCCCAGTCTAGAGTACAGTGGCATTCTCATAGCCCACTGCAACCTCATGCTACTGGGCTCAAGCCATCCTCCTGCCTCAGCCTCCTGGGTAGCTGGGACTACAGGCATGCACCAAGATGCTGGGCTAATTTTTCTATTTTTTAGTAAAGAAAGGGTCTTGCTCTTGCTCAGGCTGCTCCTGAGCACAAGGGATCCTCCTGCTTCAGCTTCCCACAGTGCCAGGATTACAGGCATGAATCACCCTGCCAGCCTCTTTTTACATTTTTTTAACGTGGCTCTTAGAAAATTAAAAATTAAATATATGGCTCATGTGCTGCTTTAATAAGTAGAGGCTATCCATTTTATTTCTTAGTGCTGTCGCAGTCAAGACAGTCCCTGTTATTTTTCTATTCAAGAGTAGAAAATGTCATCAGGATGCATTGTTTTATCCGGCATTGGTTTATTTCCCGGGAGAAAAGGGTAGAAACAAGATTCTTCTCCTAGGTCCCCAGCTGTTTGCAGTCAATATTCTTTTATTCCCACACATATCACGTTCACTTTTGGCAGATGTATTTTATTAAAAATATTGGCTAATCAGGGACTTGGTAAAAGCATACACCAGAAGGTAATTTTTTAAAAATAAAGCAATCAAGTAAAATGGCCATGGAGAGTCAGTCCTGGATTTTGCTTTCAACTAACTGCATATCCTTGCAGGGTGAGCTGGCACCACCACAGTGCTTGTCTTCTGCCAGAGTCAAGCTGACCCTGTAATGCGTGAAATAACAAAAATCGCAAGGGGCTACAAAGATGTTAAGTTGTTTTTTTGTTTGTTTGTTTTGAGACAGGGTCTCTGTTGCCCTGGGTAGAGTGCAGTGGTGTCATCATAGCTCATTGCAGCCTCAAACTCCCAGGCTCAAGCCATCCTCCTGCCTCAGCCTCCAGAGTATCTGGGAGTACAAGTGCGTACCACCATGCCAGGCTAATTTTTTCTATTTTAGTAGAGACGAGTGTCTCACTCTTGCTCAGGCTGGTCTCAAACTCCTGAGCCCAAGTGATCCTCCTGCCTCAGCCTCCCAGAGTGCTAGGACTACAGGCGTGAGCCATGGCACCAACCCTCTTTTAAGTATTTTAAAAGCTCTAAAAGCACCACATAAACAGAAGCAAAAACAAAGACCATATGATCCTCTCAATAGATGCTGAAAAAGCATTTGACAAAATTCAACATCTTTTATGATAATAACACTTAACAAAATAGGCATAGACAGGGCTTACCTAAATATGATACAAGCCATATATGACAAACCCACAGCCAACATCACACTGAATGGGGAAAAATTGAAAGTATTCCCACTTAGAACCGGAACAAGGCAATGTTGCCCACTATCTCCACTTCTATTCAACATAGTGCTGGAAGTCCTTGCTACAGCAATCAGACAAGAGAGTGGAATTGAGGGCATCCAAATGGGAGCAGAAGAGATAAAACTCTCACTCTTTGCTGATGATATGATATTATATGTAGAAAACCCCAAGGATTCAACCATGAGACTCCTTGAATTGATAAATGAATCCAATAAAGTCTCAAGATACAAAATCAATACACACAAATCAAAGGCATGCATATAAGCCAATAACAGTCAAAGTGAGAACCAAATCAAAGACTCAATTCCCTTCAAAATAGAAACAAAGAAAATAAAGTACCTAGGAATATATTTAACTAAGGAGGTAAAAGAACTCTACAGGGAGAACTATGAAACTCTGAGGAAGGAAATAGCAGAGGGCGTAAACAGGTGGAAGACCATACCATGCTCATGGGTCGGCAGAATTAACACTGTTAAAATGTACTACCCAAAGTGATCTACAGAGTCAATGCAATCCCTATTAAAATACCATCATCATTTTTCACAGATATAGAAAAAATCATTTTACATTTCGTATGGAACCAGAGAAGACCCCATATAGCAAAAGCAATCCTAGGCAATAAAAACAAAATACGAGGTATCAATTTACCATACTTCAAACTATTCTTCAATGCTATAGTAATTAAAACAGCTTTGGATTGGCACAAGAACAGGGACATTGACCAGTGGAACAGAACCGAGAACCCAGATATAAAACCATCTTCATATAGCCAACTAATCTTCGACAAAGCAGACAAAAACATACACTGGGGAAAAGAATCCTTATTCAATAAATGGTGCTGGGAAAACTGGATAGCCACATGTAGAAGACTGAAACAGGATCCACACCTTTCACCTCTCACAAAAATCAACTCACGCTGGGTAACAGACTTGAACCTAAGGTGTGAAAGTATTAGAATCCTGGAGGAAAACGTTGGAAATACTCTTCTAGACATCCCAATGTCTAGAAGAATTTATGAAGAAGACCCCAAAGGCAATCACAGCAGCAACAAAAATAAATAAATAGGACCTGATCAAATTAAAAAGCTTCTGCACAGCCAGAGAAACTGTCACGAGTACAAACAGACAACCTACAGAACGGGAGAAAATTTTCATAAGCTACACATCCGATAAAGGGCTGATAACTAGAAGCTATTTAGAACTCAGGAAAATCAGCAAGGAAAAATCAAACAACCCTATCAAAAAGTGTGCAAAGGACATGAACAGAAACTTTCCAAAGGAAGACAGAATAATGGCCAACAAACATATGAAAAAATGCTCAACATCTCTAATCATCAGGGAAATGCAAATCAAAACCACAATGACATATCACTTATCGCCAGTGAGAATGGTCTTTATTAACAAGTCTCAGAATAATAAATGTTGGCATGGATGTGGAGAGATAGGAACACTCCTACATTGCTGGTGGGACTGCAAACTAGTGCAACTTCTGTGGAAAGCAATATGGAGATACCTTAAAGCGATACAAGTGGATCTACCATTTGATCCAGCAGTCCCATTACTGGGCATCTACCCAAAAGAAGAAAAGACAATCTATAAAAACGACACCTGCACTCGAATGTTTATAGCAGCACAATTCACAATTGCAAAGATGTGGAAACAACCGAAGTGTCCATCAATACATGAGTGGATTAATAAAATATGGTATATGTATACCATGGAGTACTATTCAGCTATAAGAAACAATGGTGATATAGCACCTCTTGTATTTTCCTGGATACAGCTGGAACCCATTCTACTAAGTGAAGTATCCCAAGAATGGAAAAATAAGCACCACATGTACTCACCAGCAAATTGGTTTCACTGATCAACACCCAAGGGGACATACAGGAATAAGGTTTATCGGGTGTCAGGCAGGTGGGGGGAGGGGATGGGTATATACATACATTATAAGTGGGATGTGCAGCAACTGGAGGATGGACACGCTTGAAGCTCTGACTCGAGGGGGGAGAGGGGGAAGGGCAATATATGTAACCTTAACATTTGTACCCTCATAATATGCTGAAATTAAAAAAAAGCTCTAAAAAATTAGAATTGTCTAAAAAATAATGTTTCCTTTTTGAAATCTAATTCGTTTTAACTCTAAACATTCCTTCAGTCCTTGGCATTAATTTGTTGATTCTGAAAAGGAATGAGGTCTTCATAAGTAGGAGTGTGCTTCTTTACCAATATTATGTATTGTATCTACTACCTAAAAGTGGAGTGGTTTGTTTTATTTATGTGGTTTGGTAGCTAGGGACCCTAGTTCTATATTGGAATCACCTGGAGAAACTTTGAAAAACACAGATGCTTGAGCCTTGCCCCTAGGAATTCTGATTTAGTGACTATGAAGTCTAATTCAGCCAACTGAGAACATTTAATGCATAGCCAAGGTTGAGAACTGTTTGTGAGGCCAGCAAAACTAATGTTTCGGGCCCTCTAAAATTTACTTGAATAAAAAAAAAATCAGTTCACACCCAGGTCTCTCCCCTTTACACCTCTGTTCAAATCTTTTTACTGAAATCTCACTGGAGAGAGTCTTCTCTTCCTGTACCAAACTCCTATTAGGGTTACTATTAGCCTCACTCATTAGTCTGATGTTTATATACAATGTGTGTGTGTGTGTGTGTGTGTGTGTGTGTCTGCACCCACATGCGTATTTCTTGTCTCCCCAACTGGACTAGTATCTTTATGTTTAACGTGTACCATCCTAGCACAGTACATTTCACATAATAGGTACTCAATAAAAAAGGATGTTTCAAAAGTACGTATACAGTTTGGATACTGATGAGACATTTGTAAATGCAAAATTAAAGCAATGTATATGACTCATAACGAAACCATTAGTGTATATTAGTGAAGGGATAGTCTAACTAAAATATGGGTAAAAACACAAATATTCAATATGGTAGCCTGAAGAATTCAGGAAACTTGTCACTTTCAAAGTGTTCCTTAGGAAATAGTCTAAGGCATGCAACAGCACAGGGAATGTCATCTAAGCTTCATGGGAATCTTTCCACAGTATCTGTCTGGTGGCATCTGGAATCATCAATGTATACTTACCTGGCAGGGAAGATACCACGATCACAGAATCATCAATAATTCCAGTAGTGAGAAATTATTACCTGGCAGTAGTATACTTCATTGTAAAAGCCCTAATTGTTTGAAAGCATGTGGGGTATGTTAAATATTCCTCCTCAAACCTTCAGTCTTTGGTTTCAGGTTATACTTCTTAGGCTCATCACTAAACAAATGGAATCTCTCCCCTCATAACAGTTCTGTTAAAGGACTGTAAAGCCAACTATAGTAATTGTGGGTCTTAGTCCATAAACTCAAGTTTGCAAGAAATATAATTTTCTAATTTTATGCAAGAGATGACTTTAAAATCACCCAACACAAGGTTCTCTCTCCCTACCCACACCTTCCCCCACTCTGAAGGACTAGGACCTACCTACTTTAAAGCAATCATGAAGGAATATACTAACATAGTCTACTATGGGCTACTATAACAGAATATCACATATTGGATGGCTTATAAACAATAGAAATTTATTTCTTACAGTTCTGGAGGCTTGAAAGTCCAAGATCAAGGTGTTGGCATATTTGATGTCTGGTAAGGGTTTCAACACATGAATTCTGGGTAGATACAAATATTCAGTCTATAGCAGATATTAATATATTATACAATTTTCTGCCAAAAAAATTTACCCATGTTTACTAATTATTTATAAGTTTTATTAAAATGTTATATGTTTGATTAATCTAATTTAAAGGTTTAAATTAAAATATATATGGCTATAGTAATATTGGGACTTCAGGTTTTTAAAGTTTAATTGTAGCTGTTTTACAGTTATCACAGTTGAAATTTCTTTCTTTTCTTTTCTTTTCTTTTTTTTTTTTGTTGAGACAGAGTCTTGCTCTGTGGCCCAGGCTACAGTGCCATGGCATCAGCCTAGCCCACAGCAACCTCAAACTCCTGGGCTCAAGCAATCTTCCTGCCTCAGCCTTCAGAGTAGCTGGGACTACAGGCACGTGCAACCATACCTGACTAATTTTTTCCTATTTTTAGTAGAGACAGGAGGCTCACTCTTCCTCTGGCTGGTCTCCAACTCCTGACCTCAAGCAATCCTTCCACCTGGGCCTCCCACAGTGCTACAGTGCTAGGATTACAGATGTGAGGCACCGCGCTCGGCCTCACAGTTGAAATTTCTAATCATAGCTATGTTGAAGTATTATTTCAGAAGAATGAATCCACCATCTATCCTGGCTGGCACGTTTTACTCCCAGCTGACCCATCCTTCTAGACAAGTATATCTTAATTTTTAATTTTTTAATTTTTCTTTACTTTTCAGTAAGGGGAAGGGACAGAGAATGCAGCAGGTAGCTCGAAACAGTCCCCAAACAGAGATTTTGTTGGAGATTATAATTTAATCCTAATAAAAATATACACTTGCACTCTACTTCATTATACACCATTATTTTAAATATATAGTATAAAAAGGTTTACTTCCATCAAAAGACAAAATTATAACCAATTTAGTTTAAAGATCTTAATTGGCTTTTATTTGTGATTTTAGAATCAAGCAACACCTCACTCTATAAAACAGAATGAATGTTCTGATCAACTGAGCAGAGGAGGTTGGCTTTATAGGTATGAAAGGACTGAAAAAAGCAGAAACTAAAAAAGCAGATTGGTCATTTCAAAGTTACTTTCCTTGTAAAGGTTAAAATAAAGGGAACTTCATTATAATTCAGGCTAAAACTGGCCTGTTTGGGGATTTGGCTATTGTCTCTCTCTCTCCTGATTTCTTGAAAGGTCAGATAAACAACTCAGTTTCAGTTTGGTGACATGGAACTTCAACATGAGTAACTCTCTTTTGGTTTAGTCTATTGGGCCCAGTGCAGGAACTCAGACCAAACCAATGGCCTCCTGTCAATTTTATTTAACACTTCCCTAAATCTTTTAGTAAATTGTTACCACAGGAAAATGTGCTATGCTTAATTTGTGGCTATGTTTACTTTACTTTGAATAAATTTGTTGATATATCTAAGAATAATCCCTGAAGCCCTGCTGGGAAGAAGGGAAGGGAACTGGAAGGAAAAGAAGGAGGCCCCATGTGAAAGCCCTGCAATAACAAAAAAAAGTTTCGGCTTGGAAACTTGGGGTTTGCTAGGTGTCTTAGTCATTTCAGTTGCTATAACAAGCATACCATAGACTGGGTAACTTAAACAACAGATATTTATTCCCCACAGTTCTGGAGGCTAAGTCCAAGATCAAGGTTTTTGCAGGTCCAGTGTCTGATGAAAGCCCATTTCCGGGTTTGCAGATGGCCAGAGAGAGGAGGTAGTGGGGAGAAAGTGTGAGTGCCAGTGTTCTTCCTCTTCATACAGGCGTCCTCAAACTTTTTAAACAGGGGGCCAGTTCACTGTCCTGAAGATTGTTGGAGGGCCGGACTATAGTTTTTAAAAAAAAAACTATGAACAAATTCCTATGCACACTGCACATATCTTATTTTGAAGTAAAAAAACAAAACGGGTAAAAACACCCACAGGGCCGGATAAATGTCCTCGGCAGGCTGCATGTGGCCCGCGGGCCGTAGTTTGAGGACGCCAATTCTATAATGTAGGCCCCATTATAATTACTTCCCAAAGGCCTCACCTCCTAATACCATCCCACTAGAAGGGGGTTAGGGGTTTCAGCATATGAATCTGGGGGGAACACAAACATGCAGTCCATAACACTAAGTTCGTAATGTGCCTTAGCCCTTATTCCCTGAGCCTCTATTCCCATTCCTCTGTATTATTTGCAAAACAGAACTTAATTCCCATGTGACCATGAGAGCCTGAAGAAGAGATACTTACTGATATATATCATCCTCTTTCCTGGAAGCACAAATATCCTGCTCTTCCTGCTAATACTAATTGAGCACTTACAATGTACCTGGCTTTGTTTTAAATTTTTTACATTTACCGAGCCCTTTAATCTTCCCAATAAGCTTATAATGCAGGTGTTGTTATTATGCTATCCCCAATATACAGAAAAGTAAACTGAGACATAATTTACCCAAGGTTGCACAGCTAGTGGGTAACTGGTAGGGGACATTCCAACCTAGGCACTCTTAACGCCATAATATAGTGCCTTAATGACTCAACATTTAAACTGTACTGTCTTAAAGACAATAATAAGAAATGTATAAAATTAAAATACATAAAGGCTTTGGAAATGGATGCATAATCAAAAAGGTTTTTAAATTTTTTATTCAATTATGACATAATCCTTAAAAGTGCATAAATTGGCCAGGCATGGTGGGTGCCTCATGCCTGTAATCCTAACATTCTGGGAGGCTGAGGTGGGAGGATCGACTGAGGTCAGGCATTGGAGACCAGCCTGAGCAAGAGCAAGACCCATGTCTACTAAAAATAGAAAAATTAGCCAGGCGTCATAGTATGCGCCTGTAGTCCCAGCTATTCCAGAGGCTGAGGCAGGAGGATTGCTTGAGCCCAGGAGTTTGAGGTTGCTGTGAGCTAAGCTGACGCTGGGGCATTCTACTCAGGGCAATGGAGTGAGACTCTGTGTAAAAAATAATAATAATAAATAAACAATAATAAAAAAATGAAAAGTGCATAAATGATATTCAATGAATTTTCATAAAGTGAACGAACACACTGGTGTAACCATTACTCACATCGAGAAGCAGAAAATAACCAGATCACTCTTCCCCATCCAGAATCTCCTCTTGTGCTGTTAGTTTCAAAATTCAAAATAAGCATTCACTTATTATTGCGATATAAACAGCATTCTACAGTCTATCTCAAACTCTGAGTGAAATGCATTTCCATAGTAATATACTCCTTCTAGAACAGTAATTCTTTAAATGTGGTGCCCAGACAAGCAGCCTCGCATACCTGGGAACTTGTTAGACTTGCAAATTCAAGGACCCCAAGCCAGATCTACAGAACGGAAATTCTGGGGGTAGAGCCCACCAATTTGTGATGTAACAAGCCCTCAGGCTGTTTCTGATGCATCATAAGGTTGGAGAAGTGCCGAGGTCAGTGGGTTGGAACAGTTTTGGTTCTTGATCACCTAGGAACTGTGTTAGATGAATACTGCGGTCTAAAAGTGTTAACCTGACTGACAGTGACAAGTTCTAATTACCTCTTTTTGAAGTATGCTACAGGAAAAATGCGTTTCCATTTTAACTAACCATGTTGTTTCAGTCAAGGTTGCATTTTACAAGGAGGATAAAGCAGCCCCCTCCAGCCTCCACTTCTCTTCTTGCCGGGTATGGAAACCCTCAGTTTACAAACAAAGCCCTGGTTACAGACTGGCGGAGAATTCTAAGTCCAAGAGGTCTTGGCCAATCAGAGGCCAGGCTCGAGGCGCTCGCCTATCCTGGCAGTGTGATTAGTTATTTCCCGCCAGCGGAAGAGACTCTTTGCAGCCACGCCCCGCGCCCTCCAGCGGGAGCCAATCGTCGGTCGGCGCCTGAGGAGGCAGAATCCGCGCGAGCGATTGAACATGGCGGAGGACGCTGCCTCAGGGGCTCTGAGTCTGCGGGGGTGTGCAGACGGGAAGGATGCGGACCCCCCGGAGGAGCAGATGGCTGAAACGGAGGGAGACGACCCGGAGAAGTTTGAATGCCAGGAACTGCTCGAGTTCCAGGTGCTGCTCGGGGCCCCCGAAGAGGGGGAGGAAGCGGGCCTGATGGCCGAGGCCGAGGCCGTGGCCGCCGGCTGGATGCTCGATTTCCTCTGCCTCTCTCTTTGCCGAGCCTTCCGTGACGGCCGCTCGGAGGACTTCCACCGGACCCGCGACAGCGCCGAGGGTGAGGGCGGGGAGCGCCCGGGCTACGGGCTGTGCTGGGGGCGGAGGTGGGGACCGCGGCGGACGGCCGGGGCCTGGTTTCCAGCGCTGTTACCCCAGTGGGCTCGGGGGAGAGGGGCTGCGGCGGCGGATTAGCTGGGGGACCGAGGCTCTAGGCCGAAATTTGTTCGAATCCGGGCTCTGCCTGTTAGCGCTTCAGTTTTCCCACATTCTGTTTTTCTTTTTGGTTAAGTGAAAATAAGATCCCCGTTTAGGGTTGATAAAAGTATTAGATGAGTTAAAACGGATAAAATTGCACCCAACCCAAAACCCAATGCGTTCTGTCTCCTTTGGCATTTATGTTTGGTTCTTTCTGCTCAGGTATTCCTGTGGTAATATTCACCGGTAAGTGTAGCCTCCACTGACCTCCAGGCATCAGTGTTTTATGTTAATTTGTGGACTGTTTAAACCTCCTTTGGCCCCACTTGCTCAGTGCAGCCTTCAGGATAAAAGTAACTGTCCATGAAATCTGACTAGACAGTCTATAAGTGGTGGACGAAGACATAGACCCATAGAAAAGACTAGCCTAACCTTTTGCAAGATAACAGAAGTATGCTGTGGTACTTCATTCAGAGGTTGGCAGTAAACTTACTGTACAAGTAAATATTAGAGTATTATATTACTTAATAGAAAATTCCCAGCCATATTGACACATTTCATCTTCATGATAATCCTGTGAATTAAGCAAATCATCTTAGTTTATAGAAGAGTGAACTGGTTAACCTAAGGTACCTATAGGTTAAAAGGGGTATTCCAGACCCATGCTTTATCTTCCAATTCAGGGACCTTTATATCACAGATAGCACTGGATCTTTGGATAGTTAACATTAAAATAGAAAATTAAATCCTGGAATGAAGCCAGTTCACCATAATTAGAATTATTAAAAAGTCCTCTTTGGGGAGGAGGCTAGAATTATCTTTGTGGTAATGAGTTAGAGTTGGAGACATCAGTATGAACTCCTTTTTAGTTAATGTAGGAAGAGATAGGTACAGAAATATTTGTATGTTTGGACATGGATTAGTACACACAGTTTCCTTGCTTGTCACATAAAAGGTCATGGAAGCAACCTAACTAACTAGTAGCAATCAGTACACCCAGGCTTCCAATACCGTTCGCCAGCAGGGCTCTTTGGAGAAATGACTGATGCTGAGCCTGGAACAGGAAAAATACAAGATAAACCTGGAGCATCCTGTGGTGCCAGAAAGTAAGAAAGTACTCAAAAACAGCAACAAAGAATACCCCTCAATAGTGGAGGTAGAGGGTATAAAGGGACACAGGAATCATCTGCAAGACCTCCCAGTGGCCAAAGTGGAAACAACTACAGCAAGAAAATATAGTGGTATTGATTTATAACCCAAAGTATAAAAATAAATAGCGGTGAGTCCATACTGATATAAATAATCAATGGAAGAAGAGGCAAATCTCACATGCAGTTAATTCCAAGTAATTTAATGTAGCTACTCTGTCCTCGAGGAGGTAGAGCATAACTCCCCACTCCTTGAATGTGGGGTATACATAGTGACTTTCTTCCAAAGAATACAGTATAGAAAGGGAAACAGAGTAACTGTACTGTGAAGAAAACTGACACACACTACCTCACCTAGGTGATCAAGGTCAACATCAACAATGAGAGTTTGTAATATGTACACTTTATAATAATGTAATGAAAGTGAAACTTTACTGCTATAGTCTTCTTCCCCGGAACATGTAGTTCCAGTCTGATAATGAGAAAAACATCAGACAAATCCCAATGGAAGGACAGCCTATGAAATACCTGACCTCAAAATGTTAAGGTCATCAAAATAGAGGAAAGTCTGAGAAACTGTCCTAGCCAACAGGTGCCTAAAGATATAGGATGACTAAATGTAATGTGGTGTCCTGAATGGGATCCTACCACAGAAAAAGGACATTACATGAAAACTAAGGAAATCTGAATAAAGATGGACTTTAGTTAATAACATACCAATGTTGGTACATGAATGTGACATGAACCATACTCATCTAAAATGTTAATAGGAGAAACTATTGCAGGGTATTTAGGACCTCTTTTCACAATAATTCCATCAATTGAAAACTGTTCTAGAAAATAGTTTATTTAAAAAAACAAAAAAACCCTTTTGATGTTCTAGCTGAAGACCTGAGGAATAATCTAGGTCACCCGCATTATTTTAAGGTTAAGAGCACAGAAACCCAGGGAGAATAAACTATTTTTCAAGTTGTACTGCTAATCAGTGGCTAATATGCCAATTGTAAATATAGTGTTCCCATTTTTAACTGAAAGGACTCTTTTTAGTTTTATTGAATTTTATATACTACATTTTTCAGAATTGTAAAAATATACAACTCTCGATGCTTTCTAGAAAATTCTTAGCTTTTTATTCAGACTCAGAATTGTTCTCACACCTCATGGATCTCAGATAATGCCTTTTCCAGACTATTATTCCTAACATCCCTGCCATGGGAAACAGTGTAGGATAATGATTAAGAACGTGGGCTCTCACGCCTGTAATCCTAGCACTCTGGGAGGCCGAGGCGGGTGGATAGCTCAAGGTCAGGAGTTCGAAACCAGCCTGACCAAGAGCGAGACCCCGTCTCTAAAAAAAAAAAAAAAAAAAACGTGGGCTCTGGAGTAACTTGTCCAAGTTTGATTTTGGGCTCTATTACTTTATAGCTATAAAACCTGTCACAAGACAAAATTATAACAAATTTAGTTTAAAGATCTCACTTGGCTTTATTTTGATTCTAGAATCAGGCAAAACTATCCCATAAAATAGGATTAAGTGTTCAAATGATTTGAGTGCAGGAGGTTGGTTTTATAGACAGAAAGGACTGAAGAAAACATAAGCAAAGAACAAAAAACAGATTGGTCCTTTCAAAGTTACTTTCCTTGTAAGCGGGGATGCGGAGGGGACAGGGAAACAGAACAATAGAAAGAACTGATTGGTTAATACCAGATTACTTCAGTTCATTTTGTTGTAAGGATTAAAACGGAGTTTCATTAAATTGAAGATTGAAACTGGCCTGTTTGGGAAATTGGCTGTTAGTTCTCTCTCCTGATTTCTTGGGAGGTCAGATAACAACTTAGTTTCAGTTCAGTGATGTGGAACTTCAGCATAGGTAACTCCATTTTCAGTCTGGTCTCTTAAGGCCTAATGTAGGAACTTAGTCTAAAACAATAGCCTCCTACAGTTTTTGTTTAATGATCCTGAAGCAATATTTAGTCGCTTGGTGCCTCATTTGTAAAATGGTGATGGTTATAGTATCTAGGGCTATTGGGAGAAGCTAATGAATTGATAGGTAAATCAAGGTTTTTTAATCTTAATACTTGACATTTGGACATGTAATTCTTTGTTGTAGGGCCAGGGGTCTCTCTTGTGCATTGTAGGGTATTTAGCAGCATTCCTGACCTTGATGCACTAGATGCCAGTAACATTCAGCTTCTCATTTGTGACAATCAAAAATGTCTCCAGGCATTGCCAAATATGCCTTAGGGAACAAAATCACCCCTAGTTGAAAACAAGTGGTATAAAGTGCTTAGAGTATTGCCCGGCCTATAGTAAGCACTCAAATATAGTTGCTACTGTTATTTCTAGCCATTAGATCCTCTCTAATGTGTGGGAGGGTCTTTTGGTCAGCAGTATGGGAAAAAGCAGATAACTGAGATCAACCAGGGCAGAGTTTTTTGTTTTTGTTTTGTAAATAACCTCCCTAGCAGGTACAATTAAAGAAATGACAGTGTTATGTAAGGAATCTGTAATTACTGCATAGTAGACTAAATTGAATATGAAGGGAAGTGAAAATAAAAAAGGTTTGGCTTTCTTCCTTAGAATAGGTCTATCTTTTCTTTTGCGCCTATACTATATAGGCATACCTCTGAGATACTGCTAATTCTGTTCCAGGTTCCAGACCACTACAATAAAGCAAATATCAAAACAAAGGAAGTCACACAATTTTTTTGTTTTTCCAGTGCATGTAAAGTTGTTTATACTGTAGTCTATTAAGTGTGCAATAGTATTATGTCTAAAAAATATATATACGTTAGAGAGTTAGAACCAACTTCTTCCAAACTCCTATTAATGTTGATATTTTTACCTCCTCCCACGAGTCACGAAATGTTCTTAGCAGCATCTAGAATGGTGCATCCTTTCCAGAAGGTTTTCAGTTTACTTTGCCCAGATCCATCAGGGGAATCCCTATATATGGCAGCTATAGCCTTATGACATGTAGTTCTTAAATAAGATTTAAAAGTCAAAATTACTCGTCAATCCATGGGCTGCAGAATGGATATCATGTTAGCAGGCATTAAAACATTTCCTTTTGCATTCACCAGAGCTCTTGGGTGACTAGGTGCGTTGTCAATGAGTAGTAATATTTTGAAAGGAATCCTTTTTTCTGAGTAGTAGGTCTCAACAGTGAGCTTAAAATATTTAGTGAACCATGCTGTAAACTGATGCTCTATCATCCAGGCTTTGATGTTCCATTTCTAGAGCATAGACAGATTTAGCATCATTCTTAAGGGCTCTAGGATTTTCTGAATGTTAAATGAGTATTAGCTTCTACTTAAAGTCATCAGCTGCATTAGCCCCTAGTAAGGGAGTCAGCTTGTCCTTTGAAACTTTGAAGCCAAGCATTGACTTCTATCTATGTATTAAAGTCAAAGATGTCGTCCTCTTCCAACAGAAGGCTGTTGCATCTACATTGAAACTGTTGTTTAATGTAGCCACCTTCCTTAATGATCTTAGCTAGATCTTCTAGATAACTTTCTGCAGCTTCTGCAGTAGCACTTGCTGCTTCACCTTGCACTTTTATGTTATGAAAACATAACTATGTTGCCTAGGCTGGTCTCGAACTCCTGGGCTCAAGTGATCCCTCCTGCCTCGGCTTCCTGAATAGCTGGGATTACAGGCATGTGCTACATTGCCCACCTTATTTCTAACTTTTGATTTAAAGTGAGACATGTGTGACTCTTCCTTTGACTTGAATACTTAGAGGCCATTGTAGGGTTATTAATTGGCCTAATTTCAGTATTGTTGTGTCTCAGGGAATATTGAAGCCCAAGGAGAGGAAGAGGAATGAGAGAATGGTCTGTCAGTGGAGCACTCAGAACACACAACATAAGCTTTCTGTTTTATGTGGGTGCAGTGCAGTTCATGGTACCTCAAAACGATTACAGTAGTAACATCAAAGATCACAGATCATTATACATAATAGCAATGAAAAAGTTTGAAATAGAGAATTATCAGGATGTGACACAGACATGAAGTAAGCACATGCTGTTGCAAAAATGGCACCAATAGACTTGCTTAATGCAGGGTTGTCAGAAACCTTCAATTTGTTAAAAAATACAATATCTGTGACGTGCAATAAAGCAAGGTATGCCTGTATTTATCCTTCATGGCACTCGTTACAGCTAGTAATATAACTTTTTGTTTAATTTGTGTCTTCTCAGCATAAAACTTTTTGAGAGGCAAGGACTGGTATCTTATTTCTTAATTCATCAGCTTCTAACACAGCAGTAGATATTTCAATAAATATTGAATGACTTGTGTTTAAATTTTATGTAAATTTTGTACTTTCTTTAAATCCTATTTAATTCTATTATGGCTGTATTTAGTCCAGATAATCTCTGGTATAGCATCAGATTATGGCATTTTAGAATTGAAGAAATGGGCTAAATGTATTTATCTTCTCTGCTTAGTGGCTGCAGGATTGCTCTTTGGTTTGCTAGTTATTTAAGTTTTTTATATATACAAATCAAGATCTAGGTGAAGTATAATGCTAACAGTCGTACCTTAGTGACTTAGATTAGTATTTCCTTGGAGAAGTCTTCCCTGAAATCCCCTCCTCACAAAAGATAAACACACTCTTTGTCATATGCTTCCATAGCATTAGCATAGCCTTCTGTACTTGTCTTTTGCCGTTTTCATATTTTTACTTTAGTAGTTCAATCATTTGTCTCTCGCTGCTACATGGTGGTAAGCTCACTAAGGCCCAGGAACATGGTTTACTCACCATTGTATGTGGTCACTATCTGATACATCTGGGTGGTCATTCAAATATTTATAAGTATGTTTTAAAAATATAGCTTTGGTGGGCATGGTGGCTCACATCTATAATCCCAGCACTCTGGGAGGCTGAGGTGAGAGGATCACTTGAGGCCATGAGTTTGTGAGCAGCCTGGCCAACGTAGTGAGACCTCATCTCTAAAAAAAATAAAGAAATTATTCGGGCATGGTGGCACCTATCATTCCAACTACTTGGGAGGCTGAGGCAGGAGGATTGCTTGAGACCAGGAGTTGGAGGCTACAGTGAGCTATGACAGTGCTACTTGTCTGGGTGACCTTGTCTCTAAAAAAAATAAATATAAAAGAAAAGTATAGCTTTGTAAACTGAACAGATTCTTACTTAACTGAAACCTTGACAGAAGTAATATAAGATACTCTCTATAATTAAAGAGTTTCAAGGTATAAAATAAGTTTTCAACCAATAATTTGACACATTTTATAATTTGGATCTCAGTCTCCTTTTTTGTTAATATAGAGTGCTACCTGTGAAAGTAATTTTTAGTATTATTTTGCATGTGAAACATTAGTTATATTTTGCAAGAAAAATGTTCTTTGCTATTTTTGTTCTGATTTTTAAAAAAACTGACTATAAATAAAACATGTAGATCTAAATTTATGATAATTTTTGTGAGATGTTTGTAACCTGTTACTTAACAAACCATACAGTGGCATTATTGAAATAAGTTTGATTTTATTTTAATAAAATTCACTTTTTTATTTTTCAGCTATTATTCATGGACTATCCAGTCTAACAGCTTACCAGTTGAGAACTGTATACATATGTCAGTTTTTGACAAGAATTGCAGCAGGAAAAACCCTTGGTAAATACCTGTTTTTATCTTATATTGTTAATATTTCAATCTGTGTCTAAATGTAAGAGAATGAGAAAAACATATGGGAGCTTTTTTTCTTTTTTTTTGAGAGTTTGCCCACATCTTTCTCAAACTTGATCCTGCTTAAATGGAGTTCTAAGTTCCTCTGTGCCTTATGAATTTCAGATACAGTAGAGTGGGTGTGGGGCCCTGAAATTTATATTTCTAAGTTCCTAGGTGATTCTGATGCTGCTGTTAGGGAACCACATTTTGTGAACTTTATCTTTAAATTTGATTCACTTTAAATTTTATTATATGGTAACTTTGTGGTGACTCTTACCATACTCTGTTTTTTACTGGCAACTATGATACTTGAAACCTTTTTTATTTATTTTTTTTTTTTTTGAGACAGAGTCTCACTCTGTTGCCCAGGCTAGAGTGCTGTGGCATCAACCTAGCTCACAGTAACCTCAAACTCCTGGGCTCAAGCAATCCTCTTGCCTTAGCCTCCCGAGTAGCTAGGACTACAGGCATGCGCCACCATGCCCAGCTAATTTTTCTATATATTTTTAGTTGGCCAATTAATTTCTTTCTATTTTTAGTAGAGACGGGATCTCACTCTTGCTCAGGCTGGTTTTGAACTCCTGACCTTGAGCTATCCACCCGCCTTGGCCTCCCAGAGTGCTAGGATTACAGGTGTGAGCCACTGCGCCCGGCCTAAAGGGCTGTTTGATACAAATAATTATATTGGTTTTTATAATTTACAAAATGTTTTCCCAGCAATCCTGAATGGTGGGCAGTACTTACATGAAACTGCTTACTTATAAACATGTTGTATTACATAAAATCCCACTGTATTAGTACCACTGTCAAGGCCCTTACTAATCTACCTCTGGCTCTTATATCCTGCTTTGTTTAGGAGGTGAGCTTAGGTCTGGAATTGGTTCCAGGGCCATAAGTGGATAGATGTAGAGGCAGAATGGATATAGAAGAGACAGGATTATAGGTAGCTCTGGGCCTGTTGCTGAGGAAGACAGGCTGGTGTGGACACCATTGGAAAATTCCAGGCCATGTGGACCATAAGATAATGTTGTTGTTAACAGGGTAGTTTTGTAAATTAAATGTGACAAAATACTCTAAAGTGCCCAGCAATGCTTCACATATAGCAGTTGCTCAGTATATCTTAGTTTCTTCTCTCCAGAAAAAGGGGGCGAGGATGAGAAATCCAGAATTTGTGTGTGACCCCATGGTTTCATCTTGAAATTCACTAGGATCCCCTTTTGGGCATATACTAGATATGATAGCTAGGCCAGGGTTGACTATCAAGAATCAATATATTTCACTATAACGGGTGCAAAAGAGGTATCATTTAAAATTTGATTTTAATTTATATGTTGGATTTTCAGCTATACATAACACTTCTGTATTTTTTAGTGGTTGCTCTATAGTAGCACTGCTTAATAAAGATAGCCACTTGTATAATTTAAAATTTTCTGATAGCTACATTAAGAAAAGTAAAGAAGTATGTAGAATTAATTTTAATAATATCTTCTTTAACCCAGTACTTTAAAAATTTGTCAAGTAATCAGTATAAAAATGTTGGTGAGATATTTTATCATTTTTTGTAGTAAGTGTTTGAAATATTACAGTGCATCTCAATTTGGACTAGCCACATTTTAGCTGCTCAATAATTATATATTGCTAGTGGCTACCATTTTGGCTTTAATCTCCTATCCCATATTGCTCTCAAATACAGATTTCTTGAAGAGGAAGTGTTTGTTTATGGCAGGCTCTCTTCTCTCTTAGGACTTTCTCTGTCGAGATCTGTAAGACTCTGGGAGACTTCCCCGCCTTTCTTCCCCAGTCTACTATACTACCCTGGAACTCCACAGATGTCCTATGGAGAAAAATCAGTCATGTGTTTGTAGTTCCTCTACCTTCCAATCTACCAAGTTAGCCCCAGAAACCACCAGAAGCTTTTCTCATTTCTCTTTCTCCTAGTAAGCTCTCCCTGCCTGTGTATACTGAAAACTTAGCCTTATCCAAAATTAGCAAATAGGCCCAGGGAAGAAAACAGCTGTAAATAATCAGCTCATCTCAGAAGGGATTCTTTTTCTTTCTGGAATTTTAGTTCGTCTCATTCTCATTGCTCTTATAGATATCCCTGTCTTTAGCAACATGATTTTGCAGTTTATCCAACTTTTCTTTTAGTTGTAGTGGAGTGTTTGTCTGCTGCAGCATTCTGCATCCTTTGTGCAAGTGAATGTCTAAACTGTAAATTTTTTGAAGCTAAGATCTAACATCCATATTTTTCTATATCTCATATTTATAAGAAGGAAGACAGATTAGTGAGAAGAGTTAGTTAATAGTTATTTCAGTCAAGAAAGCCTTATTAGGAAAGATGAGTATCAAAATGAGTTTTTGAAAGAAAGAAAGCAGATGAAAAATGAGGAAGAAAGATTAGGCAATATACCTTTGCATTTTCATTCCACTACTTTAGACCATGTATTCCAGCCATGGCAGCCATATTGCTATTCCTGAAACACTTTTTTTTTGAGACACAGTAAATGTTTTTTAAGGGTCCTGGCATTTACTTCTACCACTTGCTAGCTGTGTGACTTCTGTAGGTCTCAGATACTAGTTTATGAAACAAGATTAGCATAGTGCCTGACACTCAGTGTTAATTATTGGTGTGACTATCTTTTGAACACCTGTGCCTTATCTTCTGCTACTCCATCTTCCCAAAATGTTCTTCCCATCCTCGTCCTTTTCACTTGGTTATCTTTGTCCTTAATGCCCCAGTTCAGAGGACTTCTCTATCATAAAGGATTCTCTTCTAGTATCTCTATTTCTAGTTAGTAACCTGTTCCTCAAATATACTAGACTCTGCTAGAGAGTTTAATCAGTCTCTGGGGAGTGGGCACAGGCATCAGTATTTTTTAAAAGCACCTCAGATGATTCTGAGGTATAGCAAGCATTGAGAACCACTGGCATAATACACAATTCTAGTAAAGTACCAGTTATATTGGTTTGTCTACATGTGCCCCTCCATAGCTAGTATGCAAGTTCCACAAAGTCAGGAACTGTGTATTCTTTGTTTGTATCCTAAGCACCTGGCACAGGGTCTGGAATATAAAGAGACTTAGTATATGAATCAATATATATTTTTATATCTAAAATTGGAAAAACAGTCAGCATTGGACAATAGAAAATAAAGTAAAAATACTTGAAACTGGTTATATTTAAACTTCATGCTCACATTAGTTTTTCATTTTTTTGTTTTTTGGGTTTTTTTGAGACAGAGTCTCACTCTCTTGCCTAGGCTAGAGTGCCAAGGCATTAGCCTAGCTCACAGCAGCCTCAGACTCCTGGGCTCAAGTGATCCTCCTGCCTCAGCTTCCCGAGGAGTAGCTGGGACTACAGGTACATGTCACCACATGTGGCTAATTTTTTCTATTTTTAGTAGCAACAGAGTCTTACTCTTGCTCAGGCTGGTCTTAAACTCCTGACCTCAAGTTATCCTCCCACCTCGGCCTCCCAAAGTACTGGGATTACAGGTGTGAGCCACCATGCCTGGCTCACTTTAGTTTTTCAAGTAAATAGAAGGATGTGCTATTTAAAATTCTTTTCAGTATATGTATTTGTTGCATAGTTGCTGTGAAACTACAACTGTGCTGGGAAATAGAGGGGTTTCAGGGAATATATTTAATACTAAGTGGCTCCTGTCCCCCAAAATTTGAAAAACAATTACGCATCATAGAGTAAAAGAGGGTTTTGTTTTTTGGTTTTTGTTTTTTTGCCTTCAAAACACTTAAAATGCTAATAGGGTTGTTGAGGTAAGTATAAGTCTAAAATATTATAAAGCATAAAAAAAAAAGGAATAGAGATACAAGAGATTTAGGGAAAGGTAATTTCCTAGTTACTTAGCTGGAGTAAGGAAGGCATTCAAGAAAGAGGTGGAATTTGCACCATGCCTGGAAGGATTGCTAGATTTTGTCAGAAAGAGAATATAAAAATGACATTCTGATAAAGTATTTTCCATTATTTGGAAAATAAACTGTAGGTTACCTGGATAGCAGAACTCTTGATTTCCATGCTCAACTTCCTAAACTTGCTCCTCCCCCAGGCATCCCATGTTGGTAAGTATCAGCACCATTTATCCCGTTAAAACCTGAGAGGTCTCCATTTTTCCTCACACTCTATATGCAATTCATTAGCAAGTCCTGTTCTACATTCAAAATAAATTTCGAATCAGACATCTACTTAATCTCTTCCATCTTTCAGATGGCACATATCTATCTTGCCCACTGTTCTAGCAATGTGACCATCTTTCTGCCCTTTGAACGCCAAAGTCTCCTCCTCAGGACCTTAGTGCTTGCCGTTTCCTCTGGGATGTCTTTCTTCCAGACCTCTGTGTGATTGTTCTTCACATTATGCTGTTCGTAACTCCACTGTCACATCCTCAAAGAGGCCTTTCCTTGGCAATCATATATGAAACAGCTTTTCCTCCCCACCACCATTCGTGATCCCCAGTACACTTTTTCTTCTTTCTAGCCCTTATTACTCTGTAATTGTATTATTTGCTGATTTATTACTTGTCTCTCCCGTTAGCATGTAAGCATCGTAAGAATGGGGACTTTGTCTCAGACACTCACATACTCTCAGTTTTTAGGTGAGTGGTTATACACAGTGAGGGATCAATAAATGCTTAAATGCTTATGGAATGAATTGTAGATTATAGGTGCAAGACATGTACAACATACATAGTGATAATGATATTCTTTTTTTTTTTTTTTTTTTGGAGACAGAGTCTCACTCTGTTGCCCGGGAGAGAGTGCCGTGGCGTCAGCTTATCTCACAGCAACCTCAAACTCCTGGGCTCAAGCAATCCTTCTGCCTCATCCTCCCGAGTTGCTGGGACTACAGACATGCGCCACCATGCCTAGATAATTTTTTTTTCTATATATTCTTAGTTGTCCAGCTAATTTCTTTCTATTTTTAGTAGAAATGGGGTTTCGCTCTTGCTCAGGCTGGTCTCAAACTCCTGAGCTCAAACGATCCTCCTGCCTCAGCCTCCCAGAGTGCTAGGATTACAGGCGTGAGCCACTGTGCCCAGCCCATAGTGAACATTCTTGAGTGCCAGATTGAGTTGTTTGTAATTTGCTGATTAGTTATGAGCTGTTGTGAGTCTTTGTTCAGAATAACTTCATCGAAATTGTTTTAGGAAAGCTTAACAGTGTCTCATTAAATATTATCTCATTAGTCACAAAATCCAGTGAGATAGTATTTATTGTCACCATTTTACAAGTGAGAAAACTGAGATTCTATCTTGAGGTTTGTCACAGTGCAGTTAGACTTACAAATCATTTAAGAATTCTGTTACTGTGACACCTGATGTAAAATACAGTTTAATTTAGTCCTTAAAATCAATATTTTAGTAAAGAAAAGCTTCAAATGTTTTATAATCTTGTCAAGCTTGTTTCCAATTGAAATTGTTCTTAATGAGCAAATTAACTTAGAAAATCAAATCACTTCTCTAAACTGGTATATATGAGAACAGTGCTGGGCACATAGTTTATACTTAGTAAATATTTAAAGTAATGCATTTTTAAAAAACAACAAAGTAAGGTTCTATTTAGTTTTCTAAGTTACTTATTTTTGTTCTATTTTAAAAGATGCACAGTTTGAAAGTGATGAACGAATTACACCCTTGGAATCAGCCCTGATGATTTGGGATTTAATTGAAAAAGAACATGACAAACTTCATGAAGAAATACAGAATTTAATTAAAATTCAGGTATGAGTATTACTTTGTGCTTATAATTATTACTTTGCTAGAAAATAAAACCATTTAACATCCAAAGAAATTAAGAGGAACCTAGTGGAAGTTGGACAGTAGTAAAATTCAATATAATCTTTTTCTCTAGAAATTTGACCTTTGGTTTATAGCCTTGACAGGAGCACTAGGGACTGAAACTTAATGTTTCATACTTAGATGTATATTGCCCCCTTGTTGCGAAAAATATATTGCATCTATTTAAAGATCAAGCAACCTTCAAAAACCCAGGGTTTGTGCTCTCCCAATTTCTATTTAAAGATTATAAATATGAAAAAAGATAATATTTTTAATTAGTAAGTTTTATATTCTTATGATCAAGAATATGTAAAAGTTTAACCAAGTAGAGAGAATTTTAGTAGACTATTTAAGAGTCAGAAGCCAAAAACATCATTCAAAGATATAATAGCAGGGAAAATGTTTTGCAGCTAGCAGTCAAAGCAAATATTAGTTTATGTAACTTTCTTAGTTAAATAAACTCATTTACTTAGAATTTTAAAACGTTTTTTATGGGTTGGGTGGCAGAGAAAACCCAGGTGGTTCCCCATCTTCCCAAAAATTAATGTGACTTTCAAGTGGAATTAGGACGTGAAGAGAAGAGAATGAGCAAATGACTGCTTCTTTTAAGAATTCAACCCAGGGCAAAAAGATTTGTCATGTTATCCTAATTTGGGGGGGAGGGTGGGCTCTAGAGGAAGCAGGCTATTGTTAGTATAAAGTTGAATGAATAAAAATAAAGTTTATAGCAAACATTTAATGTATCACTTACTATTTGTCAGGCACTGTTTGTCAGGCCTGAAAGTGTCAGGCACTTTCACATATAACTCTTTAATCCTTATAACAATCCTATGAAATAGGTACTATGTTTACACCATTTTACATATAAGGAAACTGAGGCACCAAGTGGCTAAGTAGCTTGCCAAGTTTACATAGCTACCTAGATGGTAATCGTGGTCCCAGATTGTACCACATACAGTATCAGAAAACCAGTGTGTGAAATCATTCAAAAGCATCTAGCTTCTAGGTTTCTATTAGTGATTTTCCAGGTATCCTAACTAGCAGATTTTATATATCCTAATCATCATAAACACCATCTACTTCTTCTCTCATTTCCCTCTTTACTCAAAATTAATATTTAGGTGGGTCCTAAATGTACATAGTATAGCTTCTAATTTATTTTTTAATACCTGTTAAGGCCTAAATTAGAGATAGAATGCTGAACATTTATTAGTAAATATGTGTAATATGCATGGGACCAATGAAAATTTTTCATGTCTTTTCAAGTCATAGTTACTTCATTTTTTAAAAAGTATGTTATATTATTTATCAAATCAAAATTATTAAATTATAAAAATGTTTTAAATGAGGTATTTTAGACTTATCCTAGTTGTTTCAATAATTAAACAGTTATTAGGTATTTTAAAAAGCAGTCTAAGGTATATATGTGTCACCTTCTCTTTTAGGCTATAGCTGTGTGTATGGAAAATGGCAATTTTAAGGAAGCAGAAGAAGTCTTTGAAAGAATATTTGGTGACCCAAATTCTCACACGGTAATTGTTTAAATTAAAACCAAGGAATTTTAGCACTGTTTATATGGAATGAAGAAAACTGAAAGAAAATTGGAGGAGAAAAGGAATGCTTTATCTTTTAAACAGTATAAAATAATACAGTGCAAAAGAAATAATAGTGCAAATCACATACGTGATTTAAAATTTTCTAGTAGCCATAGTAAAGTAGAAGGAACAGGTGAAACTAATTTTAATAACATTTTATTTAACCCAATACAGTTGTCTCTCACTATTGATGGGGGATTGGTTTCAGGATACCCAAGGATACCAAAACCTGTGGATGCTCAAGTCCCTTACCCAAAATGGCCTAGTACTTGCATATAACATGCACATCCTACTATATATTTTAAATCATCTCTAGATTACTTACAATACCTAATGCAAGGTAAATGCTATGTAATTAATTGTACTGTTCTGTTTAGGGCAGGGGTCCACAAACTACGGCCCATGGGCCACATGCAGCCCTCCGAGGACATTTATCCAGCCCGCTGGGTATTTTTGCCCATTTTGTTTTTTTACTTCAAAATAAGATATGTGCAGTGTGCATAGGAATTTGTTCATAGTGTTTTTTTAAACTATAGTCTGGCCCTTCAACGGTCTGAGGGACAGTGAACTGGCTCCCTGTTTAAAAAGTTTGACGACCCCTGGTTTAGGGAATAATGACAAGGGAAAAAGTCTTACGTGTTCATTACAGATGCTTATTTTTATTTTTGTTTTTATAAGTATTTTTCATCTGCCTTTGGTTAAATACACAGATGCAGAACCCACTGATATGAAGGGCTGACTATATATTAAAAAAATTTATTTTAACATTTAATGAATATAAAAAATTGAGAATTTTACATTCTCTTTTTGTACTAAGTTTTCAAAATCTAGTGTGTGTGTATTTTATACTTGTGGAATATCTGGATTCAGACTATCCACATTTCAAGGACTCAATAGCCACATGTAGCTACTAGCCATCATATTGGGCAGGTATAGAAGAAAATATTACAACTTGGTTTATTTTTCTGAATGGTTTCTCATGTGATCATTGTTAGTTTTTGTGTGTGTGGAATGTTAAAGTCAATGGATCTTACCTTTTTAAATATTAAAAACAAAGTGTTACTGGAGTGAATTAAGCTTATTCAAAGAAAGAAAAGATGTTTTTTTAATGAATTTATTTTAAGATATGGAGTCTTGCTATGTTGCCCAGGCTGGCCTCAAACTCCTGGACTTAAAGGATCCTCCCACCTCAGCATCTTAAGTAGGACTTTTTTTTTTTGAGGTAGGGTCTCACTCTGTTGCCAGGACTGCAGTGCAGTGGCATCAACATAGCTCACTGCAGCCTCAAACTCCTGGGCTCTTTCACTCTGTTTCAGGCTTTAAAAAAACAAACAAAACTCACAGGCTCAAGTGATCTTCCTGCCTCAGCCTCCCAAGTGGACTACAGGTGCACATCACTGTGCCTGGCTAATTTTTTCTGTTTTTTATAGAGACAGGGGTCTTGCTATGTTGCTCAGGTTGGTCTTGAACTCCTGGCCTCAAGTGATCCTCCCATCTCAGTCTCTGAAAATGCTAAGATTACAGGCATGAGCCATTGTACCCAACCAGGGTAGGATTTTTTAATGAACTTTATTGAACAATGGTATACCCCTAGAAGAGTACATGCCACAAGTATGTAAGTGCATTTTCAGTAAAGGAGCATACCTGTGTGACAGGCCTCTAGATCAAGAAACAGAACCTCACCAACACCCTACAGTCACTTGAAAAAGTGGTTACGTTTTCAAGAGTAACCACGGTCCTGACTTGTACCTCCCAAGACTGGTTTTACTTGGTTCTAAATTTATATAATGGAATTATAACACGTTAATATTTGTAAGATTGATTCATGTTGTTGCTTATAACCATAGTTCATTCATTCTCATTGTTTTATTGTATGAATATACAATAATTTATCCATTCTGTTGTTGGTGGACATTTCAGTTATTTCCTGTTTGGGGCTGTAACATCCCTTTTTTTTAAAGATGCAGTTGTACTCAGAAGAAATAACATCCTTCTACATGCCTTTTGTAGAACAAATGTATGCATTTCTATTGGATATATTGAATATATACTTAGGAATAGAATTGATGAGGCATAGGATACGCACAAATTCAGTTTTAGTAGATACTGCCAAACAGTTTTCCAAAGTAGTTATGCCAATACCTCTAGTAGTGGGAGAGTTTCCAGTGGCTCCACAGACTTTCTATCTGTGGTTTTCATTTTAGCCATTTTGGCAAATATGTAGTGCTGTCACATTGGGTTTTTCTGCTTTTTATTTTTTTTTTATTTAATTTTTTTGTTTGTTTTTTTGAGACAGTCTCACTCTGTTGCCAGGGCTAGAGTGCCATGGCTTCAGCCTAGCTCACAGCAACTTCAAACTCCTAGGCTCAAGCAATCATTCAAGCAAGCCTCAGCCTCCCAGTAGCTAGGACTACAGGCATGCACCATCATGCCCAGCTAATTTTTTATATTTTTGGTAGAGACGGGTTCTTGCTGTTGCTCAGGTTGGTCTCAAACTCCTGAGTACAAACGATCCACCTGCCTCAGCCTCCCAGAGTGCTAGGATTACAGGTGTGAGCCACCTCGCCCAGCCCAATTTTTTCAATTATGACAAATTATGTAATATATGACAAAATTTATTATGTTTGTAATTTTATTTGTGTGATTTATGTTAATATATTTCTTAATATATATTCTGTTTTCTTTAGCCTTTAAAAAGGAAATTGCTTATGATAATCTCTCAGAAAGACACATTCCATTCCTTTTTTCAACACTTGAGCTTCAACCACATGATGGAAAAAATTAAGACTTATGTGAATCAGGTGCTAAATGAAAAGTCATCAACCTTTCTAATGAAGGTATACATATTATTTCGGATTGACTCTAATAACAGACTTAAGAGAAATTGTTACAGTAAAGGAGAATACTTGAAATCCTTAAAAACTAATCAGAATTTTGTCTAGTGGTTTTGTAATAGAATATGATAAAATGTTACAATTAGGGAACCTAATTAAAGGGCTTATGGGTGATTTCTATAGTGCTTTTACAACTTTTCAAAATTAGAGTTGGGGAAATTTTTCAAAATAAAAAGTTGAGGGGAAAACTTACCAGAATGAATTAAGAAAAAGAAGTAAGAAAAAACAAAATTTACTTTTAATTTAAGTAAATTTTAAATTTTTAAACATATTTTTGGGGAAAAGTAAAATTGGATTAAAAAGGATCTTTAAAATTTTTTTTCTTTTTAAATGAAAATAAAAACAGAGACAAATAATTAGCAACACCAATTGGTTTAAAAACAAGACTCTATATTCCTGTTCAAAATGCATAATCTGAATCTAATTACAAGGAAACATCAGAGAAAAACAAATTGAAAGATATCCTACAACATGACTGGCCTATATTCTTTTTTTTTTTTCTCCAGGACCTGTTGCACCCCTCAAGGAAAGAGAGGCCACCATAAGGCCAATTTGAGGTCCCCAGGAGATCTTTTTTCTCTCTCCCCATTATGAAAGTCACACAGATAAAGCCAAGTATGACTATGCGGAATTAAGAGAGTTAAATTTTTTTAAATAACATTTTATTCCCTGTCCTGGCCTCAAAAAGTTTTAAGTTAATATGTTGTTATAGTGGAGTATCTGATTGATTTGAGGTAGTTTTATTTCAAAATATCTGGAAGTTTTAATTGAATTTTTTTTTAAGTAGTCTCTTATCTCAAAATTGCCTAGAGAGCATTGTGTCTTCCAAATATATTTACAAGCAAAGAACCTCTCCCTAATGCTTATAAACCAAGCAGGTGGCTAAAGTAGCTTCTGTTGATATCATAATTATTAGTGAAAATAACAATGCAGTGTCCTTTATTGGTCTGTGAGCAGATACTTTGGCTATGACTATCAAAGAAGTAGAAGGCTTAATTTAATTCTATTTGTTTAAAATGGCTTACTGCATTTCTTCCTATCTCCCCACCCCTTCCACACGCACCCTTTTTTAAGGCAGCAGCAAAAGTAGTGGAAAGTAAAAGAACAAGGACAGTAACTTCTCAAGATAAACCTAATGGTAATGATACTGAAATGGAAACTGAAGCTAATTTGTATACAAGAAAAAGGTTTGTAAATTCATTTATTAATATAGTCTTTGTCTTATCAATGTTCGGTCTTTATGTAAAAGTGATGCCAATGAGCCTATATTATTAAAAATAACTTGAATAGTGGGTATCTCACTGATGATTAACGTTGGGATATTTGGAGTACTGTAGAGTAATTTTATGACCTATGCAAATTATATATGCTAAGCAAAAGTAGTGAGAAAACATAGTTTAAATAATGTGAGTAATTTCTGCGAGGGAGAGTAGTTGAGGCAGGCCCACGAGGAGATTAGCTA
Source organism: Cheirogaleus medius (assembly GCA_008086735.1). Taxonomy (NCBI): domain Eukaryota; kingdom Metazoa; phylum Chordata; class Mammalia; order Primates; family Cheirogaleidae; genus Cheirogaleus; species Cheirogaleus medius. Next base: position 21,631,645 of record VBSM01001124.1, read on the forward strand.
CTTCTCCTCACGGAGCCAAGTCCCTAAGATAAGAGTCGCCACAGAGGATAGGGAAATTGATAGGCAACAGAGAGAAATAAAAGAATACACTGAGACTAAGATATAGTTTATAGTTTTATATATATATATATATATATATAAAAAGATCAGATATAACACAGCAGGGAGTACCTAGGAGACTGGTGTAGCTCCATAAACGCCCGCAATATGGTTAGATTCATACAGGTTTTTATAATCACAGACATCAATTACCAGTTGTCAGGGTAACATTTGCATATCAGGGAATGTGGTTGCTAGGGGATACAGGTAGTGGATTGGGGTCAAAAGTCCTCTCAAGGGGCTTCTAATCTATCTAGGTGAACAAACAGGTACAAAGTCAGGGGATAACTTCTAAGTTCTAAGAGGTAGTTGTCAATTAACAAAGGTAAAACAAAAGAGGTATAGTGACTCTATATATCTTTGATTAGTTATGGTGGACTTAAGGGTAGACAGACAAGAGAGAGCAGGAAGCCCATCTCTAATAAACAGGTTGTTTATAACCACCGGGGCGCTTCTCTGGGCAAAGTGTACTCATTGTCTCCGGCTCCCATCCTGTGGGCCATATTTGCCTTGCCTTGTCTTTCAAGACATAGAGAAGCTCACAGATTTTGAGATACCGGGGAAGCCTTCCTGGAAAACATCCCTACCGGAGATTTGAGAGCTCTCCCATGATAGCAGCGTCTAATAAGTGAACCATTGAGTCCACACATTCTTTTAGGGCAAAACCCTGCAAACTCCTGTTTCTGTCTTTAATATAGTAATATTGGGTTATACAAAAAAATAATGGTCTTACGAGCCACATCTCATTAATTCCTCAATCATATTACCCCAACAAATTTCATTTACCACTGTCACTGAGGGTGTGCTCAGGAATGAGGATGAGGTTGTAAACCTGAATGGTCTGTGTCCCTTAATTGTTCTCAGATTCCACATGCCCTCATTATATGCCTCATTCCGTTTCACTGTACTAAGAGTTAATTCTAGTTTTTTTAAGATAGTGATAATTCATGTATCTTTTCTAAGGGTAAGGTGACCAGATTTGCTCCAGTGCTGGAAGGAAATCGGTTGTGTCAGTCCTATATACTGAGAGACATTAGTTCAGTCTACAAAATTATTTCTTTCTTTTGGGATTTTTCAAGAGTGATCTTTACCTTTTGCTTTAGAAACTAACCCTATTAAGGAAGATACAACTCTATCATTATAAAGATCTTTTTTTCTATTGAACCCGTGGTCTGTTCCCTGTTATTCCACTCTTACCCAAGCTAGATAGTCAACTCCCTGTGGTCTCTGGATGGATGTATTTGGCAATGGATGTAATATTGTTGTTACTTCTTGGGACCATGACTTGGGTGCTGCAGGGACCCCATCTTAACTACTTACTTAGAGGTGGGGATTGGGGTCCAACTTGGATTGAAGCTCAGTAGTCCCTCCTATTTTTCCTGCCTTTAAGTGCGTGACCTCCTCCCTGGTATATCTCCCCCAAAGGCTGTACCCGGCGTCTTATTTTTTTCTAAAACCCATTTTGAGAACTAGAGATTCAATTTTTATTGGCTCAGTTGCTGCATTTTGTTTAGGAAATCAAAATTTAATGATACTAAGGCCCCCACTACATTCTGGTGACGAAATCATACTGCTCAGAGTAATACTGCTATAAGATAAAAACTTATACCATGGTTCTTACAGATAATGAGCACATTTCCTGTGTACTCTCCTATGTCATACCACCCGCTTATTCAAATACTCTCCTAGACACAGACATAGTGCAATCAGTGTGTGTAAAACAGAACTCTCATTCTCATCTGCTACTCTGCACCCTGAAACTTTCCTCCTGCACCTCACATAACCAGTTGTCTCTCCAAGTATTAAGAATCCTATCTCAGAAATGCTTCTCCAATTCATTCTTATCATTTCTATCCTAGATTGTTACATAGCTTTGTACCACACAAATCTGTCCTTGACATAACTTCCAGAGTTAGCTTCCACAAAAATAAATCTGTTTAGATCACTTTCCAGCTTAAAAACTTCTTGGCTCCTGTTTCCTACTAGATGAATCAGAATATATTGGCATAGCTTACAAAGCCTTACATAGCCATGTTCTATTTTTTTTTAATATAAAATCTCATCCCTAAGCATTAACCCCTCCCTGCCCACATACATGGTACTTTCTAGCAACACAGAATTACTCCCAGATCTTAAAATATAAGTTTTCACACCTCTACCCTTGCTTAGTTCCTTCTATTTTGAATTCTCGTCTTTTTATTCTCTCCAAGGCAAGCTCTTATTTGCCATTCAAAGTCTGTCTCATAAATCGCCTATGTGAAGTCTTGCCTGGCTCTCTGATCAGAATTGTCACCTGTGTGCTCTCATAGTACCAAGTCATACCTCTTTAAAAGAACTTATCTTGGATAGTAACTTGTCTGTTCACCTGTCTATATCTCTCACTAAATTAGAATTCTTTGAAGATTCTTAATTAGCTTTGAAGCATCTTAATTAGCTTGGTAGCCATGTGCCTTGTTCATTATCATGCATACATTAGAATTTGTAGTGCAATAGTTACAGGAAGCAAAACTGAAACTAGAGCCAGAGTAAAGATCAAGAATCAAGAAAATATCAGAACCATCCTGGAAGCAGAACTGGGGCAAATAAAACATGAAATCACCAGTATCAGGACAGCAACCAACAGGATGTAAGTGAAGTAAGCATAGAATCAGAAGTATGATTGTTTTGCCAAAATGGTATAAAATAAAAAAGGGGGAGGGGAGGGAATATGATTGTGAGGGTCAGACAAATGTTAAAAAAATTGAAACCCTCAGATTATTAAAACTAGACAAAATAAATAGTGTGCTCTGATAGAGCTTGTACAATTGTCCCTCAGTATCCTAGGGGGATTGGTCCAGAAATGTGCTATTTGCATATAACATGTACCTCTTCCCATGTACTTTAAATCATCTCTAGATTACTTATAACACCTAATACAATGCTGAAGGAATTGAGATAGACAGCTTCATGGAGATGTTAGTGTTGAGCAGGACATTGAAGGATGGTTAAGCTTGTTATAGATGGATGGAAGAGCAAATATTATTTTAGGAGAAAGGACTAGTACCAGTGAAAGCTTGGAGGTGTAAGTGGTTATGCTGTGTTTGTGGAAGCTGTTGTAACTACAGTGAAGGGAAATGTATTCAATTCCCAGAAGTTCCATTAGAGACTGTGGGGAGGACAATAAATTAAAATTGAACTCACCAAATTGTATACATTAAACGTGTAGTGTTTTTTGTATATCAGTTATACCTCAGTAAAGCTGTTTTTAAAAAAAGACTTGAATTCTTGGGAATAAAGAGCCATGGAAGAGTTTTAGAAAGAGTGATATTATGAATGCTTGACTACAGCATTAACTATGCTTACCTTATATTTGGAGAAGCTTGATTTAATATCTCTTGTAAGCACATCTGTACAAAAATTAGCCATGTTGTAATGCACTATGTTTTAGAGTTTCTTTCCAAAGATATTTTTTATAAATTAAAATATGACTTGACTATGTGGAAAGTACTATCCTTAAGAAAAGTTTCTTTTGCTTATATTCTTACAAATTTTTTCTTCTTTTAAAGTGTTAGTGACAAACAGTCTGCGGTAACTGAATCCTCAGGGGGTACAGTATCCTTATTGAGGTGAAGTAAATTGATATTTTTCTTCTCTTTCAAATCTTTGAAGCAATTCATGCAGACCTAAATATGTTATAATAACTACCACACAAATGATATGATTTAAAGAATATTGCAGGGTCCTACTTAATAATAGGTGTTCAAGACCTCAACATATCTTAAATTTTAAAGTGCAGAGATCTGCTTCTGGGACCCTGGGTTGTTTCATGTTGTTTCTACAAGGTCATTATTGGAGTACACACATAGGGAATACATAAGCTTAAAGCAGATGTTTTGTAACCTCTTTATCATAGAAACAAAATTATATTGCTGGGGCAGAAAGGGGATGGGGATTACATTTCTGATGAATGTCCCAAATTCCACTTTGTTAAATTATTTGAAAAACCACATTTGATCTATTAGAAATGCTGTGACAGACAATATAATATGTCCAGAGAGCAGATACTCTGCATGAGTAATTTCGAAGATAAAGCAGTTGGGACCACGAGTGGAACAGTGGGAGGGAGTAGCTGACTTGAGTGTGGAGGTCGTCACTGGACGTGAGGAATTGAGAGGCCAAGATGTTATATGAGTTGTCTATGATAACACTGAAATAGTTTATAGCAGCACTTAGGTGTAGAGACAGATTTGTGAATGATGGGAAGTGTTTGGAAGGATAGTGAATGGCTATGAAGCATAATAGAAGGTGATATACCTCAGTGACATGAATCCTCAAGGGCCAGGGTTTCTATGGAAGCAGGATTCTGAAAGTGACATTCATTGGGAAATGAAAACTACTACCTTTGGGTTTTGGAGGGTGGAAGATTAAATCAGTCACTACTTGAAAAGGCCTCAAAAGAGAAAAATGTTGTCCTTGCGGGAGAGCTAGATTTTACACAAGGCAAAGAGGTAGAGGAACTGAAGAATGGCATCCAGAAAGCACAATAGGAAGTTTTGAGAGGGAGGGAGGGAAGGAAGAAGGGAGTGAGAGAGAGAAGAAAAGAATAGGGAAAGGACTAGCTGGTGGCATTCTTGTAGGAATAAAAGAATAGCTAAAAGAGCCTCTATTTTAGGTAGAGATAATTGATGTAGCTTCCCAAGCCTAGGCAACTGCTTTTTGAGTCCTAGTTTTCTACTTAATAAAATTAGAATAATACCAGCTTTGTGATATTGTCAAAATTATGCCACATCCTGTAATTCCAAACAGCCTTACCTTTCAAAAAAGTTCTTTTTGGAAGCTATAAAGGTAATCAAGTGATCTCTGCCATCAGCCATCATGTAAAAGAATTTTCAAATTTCTCTTTGGGAAAATGAACTTAGAAGCCACAGGAGAGAATGAAAGTACTATGAATGTACAATGAATGAAAGTACAGTGAAATTATTTTGTAATTGGAAGGTTTTTTTCTCTTGATCTGTCTAATTGGAAGGCCAAGAGAGTCTTGATTTCTGAGTAGATGACATGGAGAAAATAAGAGATGGGAGAGAAGGAAGTCTGACAACAGAAAGTTTAAGAGGCCAAAGGTTAAAATGGGGCATTAGCAAGAAGAGCACCAAAAGAAGTAGGCCAAAGTATTATAGAACATCCTAGAGCAAATTTAAGACAAATCATCTAACTTGTTTTCATAGCTTTACTAATCTTTCTGGAACCAATCACAAGCTTTCATGTTTTATTTAGGTCTCACAAGAATCTCTTATCTAAGTTGAAACATGGAAGCCAGCAACAAGACCTTAATAAGAAAGAAGAAAGAGTGGGAACTCTTCAAAGTAAGTACTCATATTACAATTTCAGAAGTGGAGAGGTGATGTGCCTTGAAACAATACAACTGTTTCCCTTACCACTACAACACAGAAACATACACTTCAGAAAACTGAAGCACAGGCCTGTAATCCTAGCGCTCTGGGAGGCCGAGACGGGTCGATCATTTGCGCTCAGGAGTTCGAGACCAGCCTGAGCAAGAGCGGGACCCTATCTCTACTAAAAATAGAAAAAAATTAGCCGGGCAACTAAAATAGAAACAAAAAATTAGCCATGTGTGGTGGCAAGCACCTGTAATCCCAGCTACTCGGGAAGCTGAGGCAGGAGGATCGCTTGAGCCCAGGAGTTTGAGGTTGCTGTGAGCTAGGCTGATGCCATGGCACTCTAGCCCAGGCAACAGAGCAAGACTGTCTCAAAAAAAAAAAAAAAAGGAAGACTAAAGCACAAAGAAGTTAAATGTCTTGACTCAGAGTTAATTACGTTGGTGATTGATTTAGAAAGTTAGGTATTCTAGCTGCCTAGCTTAGAGTTCTTTTACTATGGTAGTACACTCTTCTCTCTTCTACCTTAACTGTATTTGGTTATTTCAAATACAGTCATGTGCTGCATGACAACGTTTTAGTAATTCATTAATAATCAGTGATGCCGCATGTATGACACCAGCTCTATAAGAATATAATGGAGCATATATAGAAATCTGATATATGGCACTTGATATTGGCATTGCAGATCAAGTAGGGGAAATGATTGCTATTCAGTAATGGTGCTAGAACACCATTACTGGTTTTCCATATTAAAAAAAATAAATATGCATATACCACCTAGGTTTGTGTAAGTACACTCTGTGATGTTCACAATGAAATCGCCTGACAATGCATTTCTCAGAACATATCCTTGTCATTAAGCAATGCAAGACTATGGTTATTTTTTCTGAAACATAAATATAGTTGATTCTCATTATTCATAGTAGTTAGGTTCTGTAAAGTCTGAGAGCATTGAATTAGCAAATACTAAATCATTACTCCTAGGGGAAATTCAGGGTTAGGTTCCTGTGAACTTCTGGTCACAGCATTTTTGTGAACTGATCAATACATAACCTTGTTTTATGTGTGTTTCTGTTTAAAGACACTTTATTTAATATACATGGTTGACTCTTTAATACTGAATCACTGCCAACAGCACTGTATAACTCAGGCCTGAATGAAGCTTATGTAACACATGTATTTTTTCTGTAAAAATACCACCTCTTGCACTTAGGAACACTAGACAGCACTTCACTGCTACATGTGGGGGCCATTTTGAACAATAAAATCGCCAACAAAAATGCACAAAAATTATCACTAAATAAACCATGAAAAAGACATGTTTTTAGTGTGAGAGCTGAAAACAAGGCAGAGTGTTTCCTTGTTTCATCTCAGCTGTGGATGTGTGCTTCTGGCAACTTAAAATTCTTCATTGCTTTTCATATGCCCATCAGTGAGCCCTCAAAGTGCTATATTGATTTTTGAGTTGGACAAATTTTAGTGAGTAGATGAATTTGCACACAGAATTCATGAATTATTAGAATTGACTATATAGAATCTGTATACTCTTTATTTCCTTTAAACTTCGTTATTTTGTAAAAGGCATTGCTGGATTTTAAAAAAAAAGACCCGAAAAAGAAAAAAAGCTTCTTAAAGAGCAGTCCATAATTAGCTTCAATTATAATTTTATTACAAGTTCCATCTTAGGTATATATTCATTTAATAAGTGTTAAATTGTCATTGGCCCCGCATTAATATCCTAGGTACAGTACAAATGCAGGGATTTTTAAACTTTATAGATCCAAACCTAAATACTTTTAGATCAAAATAAAAATAATAGGTATAATAAAATTAGTTTTATTTTATACTCATAAGGTACCAACTTGATGTCAGGCACATAGTAGGTCTGCAGTAAATATTACTGAATAAATTTATTCATAGCTGATGGCTGATGACATACACACTATTAGCTAATATTTGTAAATACAGTTCTAAAACGTTTACATTCATTGGTATTGTTATCACTCTTATTTTACAGATGAGAAAACTGAAGCTCCTAAGCTATTTGCCTAATATTGTTGGAATTCCAAAACTGGTTTTCTACATCTATTGCTGCAAGACAGCTGGGAATCATAATTCTAAACTAGAATAATATGAGTATTTTTCTGGACTTTTAATTTCATAGTACAGAATTCAAAGAAAAGGAAACATCAACTTGTTTATGTTCTATATAGTAGTATCAGTTGTATCAGTAGTTCAACTTTGATGAAGACCATAACCTCATTGCAGAGCAGCTTGACATTGACTGTAGCTGATTAGCCTATAAAGTCTTCTGAGTTTTAAGCACATTTAACTTTTTGTTAGATGTCAGTAATATGTACATTTTTTTAAAAATTCAATTGACCTAAATGGCACCCAGGTGTCCTGTCTTTATAATTAGATGGATATTAGTTTTGTTTGTGCTAAACCATTATTTCAAAATTTTTTTCCAAAAACAAATTTTTATTTTGTAAAATTGACATGTGCTTGGGGGAAAATCAAGTAATTCAGAAAAATTGAAAATATAAACCAAATCACCCAAATTTCTTCTATGCAGAAAAACTCACTAGCATTCAGCAAAATTATGATTAATATTAGAGTTAAAAGTTTTTTATATGTAAACTCATTTAATCCTCACAACAATCTTAGGAGATCAGTACTTTCTTATCATCCTCATTATACAGATGAGGAAGTTGAGACAAAAAGAAGATGCCTTCAGTCACATAGTATGTAAACAAAACCAGAGCCAGGATTAGAAATCATACATTCTCATTCCAGAGCCCATTGCTAAATGGACTGCCTCAATAGAAGAATGGATAGATTCAAAACAAATAAAATAAAAATTTAGAAAAATGTGATCATGTTACATATATTACTTGAAAATATATTTACATTTAATTTTTAAAAAGTAAACTGAAGGATTCAATGAATTTCAGATAAATGTTTCACAAGAAATAATATCAATAACCTATATTATCCCTCCAAAATAGTGAAATGTTTTTCTTGATACCTGGGGAGGGGGAATGAAATGCTTTGAGAGGTTGGATCTGGTTTCTTCTGTAACTTTATACTGTTGATTGATTTGATTTTAGCAAAAATATATCCCACCAATCCCCAGTTTTTCCGAGTTATTTTTTACATAATCAACGTTTGTAGCATTGTTTTCTAGCCATAATTCCCATAGTTGTTTAATCTTTATTTAAATTGATTTATTGTTCATCACTAGTGCTTTGGCCAGAATTCTCTCATTCTTTCGCTCTTCATTTTGACTTATTAAATATTTCTTGGTTTTGCTGGATTTTTTTCAAAGAAAGCCTTAAAGGCACTATAATTTCTAAACTTTTGCATGCAGAAGAATGTCTACTCTTTTTTGCTTAAAAGAAAATTTGTTTAAATATAATATTCTTTGGAAATATTTTGTTGTCGCAACTTTGCAAACATTGCTCCATTTTCTGATTTCGAATGCTGGTGTGGGGAAGTCTGACATTAACCTGACCTTTCCCTTCTTTGTATGAGTTACTTTTTCTTTGTACATGCTCAGATTTTTCTAATATGTGCATGTAATGCTATAAATCCCTCTTTAATTACTGCTTTAGTTGTATCCTACACTTTTTATGTTGGATTTCAGTTCAAAATATTTTTTCATTTCCCTTGAGATTTTTTAATTGACCTATGGGTTATTTAGAAGTTGTTTGTTTAATTTCTAAATATCTTTTTGTTATTGATTTTCAGTTTCTGTTTCAGTGTAAGAATATACTTTGTATAATTTTTTGAAATTTAAGATTGGTTTGTAGCCCACAGGATGGTCTATCTTGGTGACTGTGGATGTACACTTAAGAAGAATTTGAATTCTGCTATTGTTGAAAATGTTTTAATTAGGTCAAGTTGCTAATACTGCTGGTCAGGTGTTCTATATCCTTACTTATTTCCTGTCTACTTGTTCTGCCAATTACTGAGGGAGAAGTGATAAAATCTCCAACTATGATTTTTTTTTTTTGAGACAAAGTTCTCTCTGTTCCCCAGGTTAGAGTGCCATGGTGTCAGCCTAGCTCACAGCAACTTCAAACTCCTGGGCTCAAGTGATGCTCCGGCCTCAGCCTCCCAAGTAGCTGGAACTATAGGCATGCACCACCATGCCTGGCTAATTTTTTCTATGTTTTCTTAGTAGAGACAAGGTCTCGCTCTTGTTCAGGCTGATCTCGAACTCTTGAGCTCAGGCGATCCTCCCACCTCAGCCTCCCAGAGTGGTAGGATTACAGGCATGAGCTACCACGCTCGGGCTCCAATTATGATTTTGAATTTGTCTATTAATATATTAATACATTTATCTATGTTAATTTATTAGTTCCCTTTTGTTTTTTGTTTTTGAGACAGAGTCTCACTGTGCTGCCCAGGCTAGAGTGCCATGGCGTCAGCCTAGCTCACAGCAACCTCAAACTCCTAGGCTCAAGCAATCCTTCTGTCTCAGCCTCCCAAGTAGCTGGGACTACAGGCATGCGCCACCATGTCTGGCTAATTTTTTCTATATATATTTTTAGTTGGCCAATTAATTTCTTTCTATTTTTAGTAGAGATGGGGTCTTGCTCTTGCTCAGGCTGGTCTCGAACTCCTGACCTTGAGCGATCCTCCCGTCTTGGCCTCCCAGAGTGCTAGGATTACAGGCGTGAGCCACCCCGCCCAGCCCCTTATATTTTTTTAGTCCTTTAGCACCTGTTTAAACAATTCTTTCAGTATTAAAATATTTGTTCATGGCTAATTTGGTTTCCATTTTCCTGACTGGAGCCTACATAATACATATATCAAGTTTCCATATATGTTTAAGTCTCTTGGTCTACTCCTGCAACAATACCATATTGTCTCAATTACTATAGTTTTGTGACATGGCCTGATTACAGGACAGGAGAAGAACACAGAACATACAAGAATGACACAGACACACACACAAAGACTTTACATGACTCAAGTGCCCAATGCACTGGTCGCTTTATTTTTATACGACCCAAGGTTAGTTCCTTGTACGTGAGCATCTGAGCATAGCAGCGATAACCATCGATTCTGGAGTTGTATCACAAGGGAACAATTTCCCATGGTCTTAGACCTCAAAACAGTTACTTGAGGCGCCAGCGCCAGACATAACTCAAAATCAAGGCTGAAATAAGCAACATTAAACAATGCAGCCATCTGAAGAACTTCTTGTGCTCTCTCCCAGTCAGCAACAGGCCCCCACGGTTGTGCCTGTCTTAGGTCGTCCCTCCCTTGAGGGATCTTACCCGTCATTGACTACCAACCATCTTATGGGGCCAGACCTTTGGGAATGTTCTTCTTTATGGCCTCCAGACTCCCACCACGGGGGCCCACCGTGTGGGACCTGGGCAACATTTGCTTATGTGCAGAAACTAAGGCCTCTTGTTATGTCCCAAGGCAGTAACCGTGTCTGAAGAAAATACTGGTTACCGCTGCGTCATGCAGCACACATACATTACAGGCTATAGTGAATGATTAGTATAAGGCATAACGCCACAATCAGCCCCCAACAGTTTTGTAATAATAATATATTGTAGAGCAGTCTTACTCTTCATCAAGAGTATCTTGACTGTTCTAGGAATATATTTAAGGAGGTAAAAAACATCTACAGGGAGATCTGTGAAACTCTGAGGAAGGAAATAGCAGAGGACATAAACAGGTAGAAGACCATACCATGCTCATGGGTCGGCAGAATTAATATTGTTAAAATGTCTGTACTACCC
>VBSM01001124.1:21644831-21669723 GCA_008086735.1 Cheirogaleus medius
TTTTTTTTTTTTTTAGAGATGGAGTCTCACCATTGCTCAGGCTGGTCTTAAACTCCTGAGCTCAAGTGATCCTCCCGCCTTGGCCTCCCAGATCGCTAGGATTACAGGAATGAGACACCATACCTGGCCTCCTTTTTTAGTCTTAGTCCAACCATTTCTGCCCTTTGGAACTATAGTAGGTTGAGAGGGAGCGCCTGCTGTTGCAGACTAGGGATGTAGGGTGTACATCTCAGAGTGTGTTCTTTCTTTGAGAAAGTATACACCTCAGGCTTTCTGAGATCTGTAGGCAAAATACCTGTGCCCCTGCTTCCTCACATATCCCTTTCAATTGGCACTGATTAGGTTCCCCTTCCACCTATTATGGTTCAGGTTAAAGCTGTCTCCTACTTTTTTCAGAGTTGGGATTTTCTTTCTTTCCTTGTGGTTCTTTGGTGAAATCTCAAAGGAGAAGGAGGAAATGCCCACCTTATGCTACCATATGCAACTACAAGTCATACATATTTTTTGCGCTTGATTTTTTTGCAGTTTGAATATGATGTGTGTAAATGTAGATTTTTTTCATTTTTATCCTGGTTGGTGTTTTGTGAACTTCCTGGATCTGTGGTTTGATGTCATTAATTTTGGAAAATTCTCAGCCATTATTACTTCAAATCTTCTTCCTTTCTTCTTCTGGTGTCGCCATTATATTTCCAACATGTTATACCTTTTGTTATTGTCCTACAGTTCTTAGATGTTCTTTTCTTTATTTTTTCAGTCTTTTTTTTTTTTTGAGACAGAGTCTCTCTCTCTATAGTCCTGGGTAGAATATAGTTCAGTGGTGTCTTCATAGCTCACTGCAACCTCAAATTCCTGGGCTCAAGCGATCCTCCTGCCTCAGCCTCCCAAGTGGCTGGGACTACAGTCGAGCGCCACCATGCCTGGCTAATTTTTCTATTTTTAGTAGAGATGGAATCTCATTCTTGCTCAGGCTTGTCTTAAACTCCTGAGCTCAAGCAGTCCTCCCACCTCGGCCTCCTAGAATACTAAGATTACAGGCATGAACCACCACACCTGTCCCATTCTTTTTTCCTTTGCTTTGCAGTTTGGAAAGTTTCTATTAACATATCTTCAAGCTCACTGATTTTTTTCCTCAGCTATGTCTAGTCATCATAAGAGCCCATCAAAGGCATTGTTCATTTCTGTTACTATTTTGTAGATTTCTAGCATTTCCTTTTGATTTTTTCCTTAGGGTTTTTGTCTCTGCTTACATTTACTCATCTGCTCTTTCCTGTGGTCCACATTTTCCATTAGAGCTCTTGGCATATGAATTAGTCATTTTAAATTCCAAGTTTGACAATTCCAAAATCTCTGCCATATCTTAGTGTGCTTCTGATGCTTGCTTTGTCCCCTCTGACTGCTTTTTGCCTTTTAGCATGCTTGTAATTTATTTGTTGATAGCCGGACAGGATGTATCAAGTAAAAGGAACTGAAGTAAATAGGCCTTTAGCATTAGGTTTTACGTTTATTTGGCTGGGAGTTAGGCTGTGTTTATTATTTGCTATACCTGTAGGTGTCACAGGCTAAAAGTTCCTCTACTATCCTTGTTTTTGTTTCTCTTGTTGTCTTAAGTTTCCCTAGAGACTGCTTCTTAGTAAGAGTCTCAGGTACCTCTTTCAGGTGCAACCCCCAGGATCCTGATTGATGTGGTAATAAGGTATGGGGAAGGGAAGCATTCTGTAGTCCTTTGTATAGGTCTCATTCTTTTAGTGAGCCTGTGTCCTGGGCTGTGACATTTGTAAGTGCTTCTCTGGCTGCTGCCTCCACTACCACCACCCCTTGGGTGAGACAGGAAGGCTAGAGGGGACTGGAATTGGGTATTTCCACAGGTCACTTAGGCTCTTGTAAAACTCTGGCGTTATCTTCTGGCAAAACTAGTTTCCCTTGAAGGCAGGCTTTTGTTAAGGAGAACAGAATGTTCTGGGAGTATTTTGAAATGGGGAGTATTTCAAAATGGCTACTTTTCTCCTCCCCCTGTTGGAAACAGGAGGGGATTTTTGTCTGATCTTCCCCCTGACACCTGGTGGGGCTCCTGGAGATAAAACTCAGAAAAGTGGCCAAGTGTGGTAGCTCACACCTGTAATCTTAGCACTTTGGGAGGCTAAGATGGGAGGATCACTTGAGGCCAGGAGTTTGAGAACAGCCTGGGCAACAAAAAGACCTCAGAAAAGTGTGTGGGCCTTGTTAAGACTGGGCCCCTGGAGTTTTTAACTCTCAAGTTCATCGGCGCTTAGCATCCATCAATTCATCAATCCCAGTTAATTGCTCCTACCAGTACTATGGCTCTAGCTTCAAGCTGCTCCTGGTAATTCCTGTGATTCCATGTAACTGCCTGTCTCTTTAGTTTTCAGGGCAATAGTTTGCCTTATGACATTAATTCACTAATGGATCTAAGAAGAGTTCATGATTTTCAGTTTGTTCAGCTATTTTCTTGTCGAGACTGGACTGATTTTCAAACTCTTCACATGCCACACCAGAAACCAGAAGTCTGCCTCATACATACAATCGATCTTTCCCTGTAGTTCTTGTGGCAACAACTCCAAGTGAGATTGTATGTGTTATTTATAGATACATGGCAAGAAAACAGTTTTTCTCTCTCTTTTCTTTTCTATTAAAAACAAAATGTAGGATATCAACCACATAATCTGTAGTATAGGTGATATCATCTATCACTTTCCATGCTAAAAAAGAATTCTGTGGCTGTCACAAGTATCTGGTTTTATATTTTAGCTTTCCATGGTTGGCTTTTTGGTGGAACGCTTGTTTAGAAGATGAACGACAGACTTTATTTTATTTTGTATTAAGGCCTTTGTTTCTTTAAAAAATTTTTTATTGCAGTAGTCCATGTCTAAATAGATGGTTTTCTCTTTGCCACATTTGTCTGTTAAACAGACAAAGGTATTTCTGCCCACCTTACCACAATTTAAAGAACTTTCCTTTTATAAATGTATTCCATTCAAGAAGAAAAGTAAATGCCTTTCAATGAGGGCTTTTCCTCCATAAAGAGTATATAATGAGAATTACTATAACAGTATTTTCTTTTGCTATAAATGGTATCATTTTAAAGGCATTATAGAGCATTTTTTCCTCAAAAAAGTCATTAGACTGGATATGCAGTTTTCAGATATAAATGATATAAACAAACTCTCTGGCCTTAGGAAAGAAAAAGATTGGTACATTTTATGAGATTTTTGTATCTTTTTAGGCTACTAGCATGGGTAGTGTTTTATGATTTTTTTATTGATTTAATTTTTTATTTTTCAAGAAAAGCAAAGGAGAAAAGATAATGGGACAAAGGACATTGGTTTTATGTCCAGAAATTTATCATCTTAAACTCTTTTTTAGTTGTGTGTCATTATGAATGGAATCTAGTACAATCAGTTAAATGTATAAAATGGAGAATTTAAGAGTTTTAAGCAAAGCAGTATACTTTTGAAATTGTACTGCCCTTATGTTCTCTTTCTGATCTGACGCTGACAGGCCAATTGTGTTGCTCATTCAACTTCATTTAGAGAAAGTAAGAGTTGTATCAGATTACTATGCCCTGTAAGGGTAGGCTTTTAAAGATTACAGTGTTAATTATTTGCCATATGACTGCTTATTCCCTATGATACCTTTTTTTGGGGGGGCGGGGCGAAGTTTGGGGTTTTTTTTTCTTTGTAGCTGGGACTACAGACTCGCACCACAACACCTGGCTAATTTTTCTAGTTTTAGTGGAAACGGGGTCTCATAGTTGCTCAGGCTGGTGTTGAGCTCATAAGCTAAAGCAATCCTCCTGCCTCGGCCTCCCAGAGTGCTAGGACTATAAGCATGAGCCACCTCACCCAGCCCCATATAATGTTTTTAAGACTCTTTTATAGATGAAATTAAGCAAAGACAGGCCGGCACGGTGGCTCATGCCTGTAATCCTAGCACTCTGGGATGCCAAGGCAGGAGGATTGCTTTAGCTTATGAGCACAACACCAGCCTGAGCAAGAGCAAGACCCTGTCTCTACTAAAAATAGAAAGAAATTAATTGGCCAATTAAAAATATATATAGAAAAAATTAGCCAGGCATGGTGGCGCATGCCTGTAGTCCCAGCTACTCGGGAGGCTGAGACAGAAGGATTGCTTGAGCCCAGGAGTTTGAGGTTGATGTGTGCTAGGCTGATGCCACAGTACTCTAGCCTGGGCAACAGAGTGAGACTCTGTCTCAAAAAAAAAAAAAGAGAGAGAAATTAAGCAAAGACTGAAAACATTCAGATCAAAATAATCAAGGCGTAATCAATCATGAAGTAACAATATATCAAGCTAAAGTTGCTCTTTTTCAATAGAATAAAAAATGAAATACTTAACACTAAACCCTGTGGTTGTTCAGTTAATCTTTTCTGAGAAAATTAACAACGTTCCTCTAGATTAGGGGTCAACAAAATTTTTCTATAAAGGGCCAGATTGTGAATATTTTAATCCTTGTGTGACATAAACAGTTTCTGTTACCTAGTCTTTCTTTCTTTTCTTTTTTTTTTTTTTGAATGACTTTTTAAAATGTAAAAATGATCTTTAGCCCTTGGGCTGTAGAAGAACAGCCTTGGGCTAGATTTTGGCAGTAGCTTCCTGACCTCTGATGTAGGTAATCCACTGGAAAACATTGTTTAAACTTACTGTACTCAGGAACCTAAATAGGATTTGAACAGAGAATATTAATTTCTTGAGAAAAAGAGGTTTTTGTATATCATATATCTTGCTTGCTATTAAAAATAATGGAACTTAGATAAAAGCAAAAAAACAGTGCTGTATATGTATGGTATTTGCATAAACCAAAGACTACTTTTTAAAGTTGAATAAATGTGTGACAACTTCTTAAAACAACAGAAATTCTTAACTTGGGAACCATGGAATTGATAGGCTTTTTAAGGGGACTCTACTGGGTCTCCAAAATTTTATGTAAAATTTTAAGATAATTACACTTTTCTGGGGAGTGGATCCATAGCTTTCTTCACATTCTCAAAGATTTATATGACCCCAAAGATTAATAATACTGTTAAAAGTACTTTTAATCAGTCATCCCATACATGCAAAATTTACATCTCTTTTGGTTTTGTGTCAGTTAATGACAAGCAGTGTAGTGTGAGGCTTTGTAGGAGTGGAGGCCAGGTCAGTCAGTAACAGATGGTCAGTAAGAGGATGTCAGTCTTTGTCTAGAGATGAGTAGCCATGCACTCGTAGGCAGTACAGTTGCTGATAGGCGTACCACAGACAAGCAGTAGCAAATGCAGGCATAGAAGAGACCAGATACTTTGGGTTCCAGCCACAAGAGCAGAGGAATCAGGTTTAAGGCAGCGGAAACAAACTTCTATAAGGGATTTGGTTATGGTCACTGCCAATTTTTATGGAATTAAGTCATACACAAGACAATTCTCATCTCATGTTTGTCTTCTTCAAACCACCTTGAATTTCTTCTAATATTGCATCAGACAACTGGATTTTTTTTTCTTATAATAAAATACGTATAACATAAAATTTACCACTTTAATCATTTTTAAATATAGTTTGGTGGCAGTAAACACTTTCATATTGTGCTACCATCACCATCTATCCACAGAACTCTTCATCTTGTAAAACTACAACTCGAATTGTAATTTTACAAAAGAGACAGGGTTTTGCTCTGTCACCCAGGCTAAAGTGCATTGTTGCAGTCATGGCTCGCTGTAGCCTCGAACTCCTGAGCTCATAGTGATCCTCCTGCCTCAGCTAATTTTTTAAATTTCTTTTAGAGATAGGGTCTCAATATGTGCCCTGGCTGTCTAAAGCTCCTGGCTTCAAGTGATACTCCTGGCTCTCCCAAAGTGCTGGGATTGATCATAGGCTTGAGCCACTGTACGTACCTTCTACTTTCTATCTCTGTGAATTTGACTATTCTAGGCACCTCATATCAGTAAAATCATACATTATTTGTCCTTTTCTGTCTAACATATTTTACATAGCATAATGTCCTCAAGATTCATCCCTGTTGCAGTATGTGTCAGAATTTTCTTCCTTTTTAAGGCTGAATAATATTCCATTGTGTGTATATACCACATTTTGTTTATCCATTCCTCCATTGATGGACACTTGGGTGGCTTCCACATTTTAGCTATTGGGAATGATTCTGCTGTGAACGTGAGCATACAAATATCTCTAAGGCTCAGTTTTCGATTCTTTTGGACATATACCCAGAAGTAGAATTGCTGGATCATATGGTAGTTCTATTTTTAATTTTTCAAGGAGCTCTGCCATACTGTTTTCCGTACTGACCACATCATTTTCATTCCTACCAGTAGTGTACACAGGTTCCAATTTTTCTATATCTTTATCGATACTTTTTATCTTCTGTTTTTTTTAATAGCAACCATCCAAATGAGTATAAGGTGATGAACTAGATTTTTAAGGAAAATGAAAGTCTGCCAGGGAATTTTTCATAGTCTAGACACAGTAAATAATCAGTGAGATGGTCAAATCACTCCTTTAGTATGCCAACAGAAGGAATTAGTTGGTCATCTATAGCAAAATGCCTAGTTATCAGTAATTTTTCTGTTTATAGTATTAAATTTGATTAAAAAGAATTGTTAGCCATTTTCTCCCAACATCAAATTGTTTGTTTTTTGGCTGGGTGTGGTTGCTCATGCCTCTAATCCTAACAAGCTGGGAGGCCAAGGCGGGAGGATCACTTGAGCTCAGATGTTCAACACCAGCCTGAGCAAGAGGGAGACCCCATCTCTACTAAAAATAGAAAAATTAGCCAGGCATGGTGATGTGCGCCTGTAGTTCTAGCTACTCGGGAGTCTGAGGCAGGAGGATCACTTGAGCCCAGGAGTTTGAGGTTGCTGTGAGCTAGGCTAACGCCATGGAACTCTACTCAGGGCAACAGAATGAGACTCTGTCTCAAAAAAAAAAAAAAAAATATGTGTTTTTAATTAATTTATGTTAGTTATGTTTTTAAAAATCTGTTTTAGAGAAGATTTGAGTTTTATATGTGTATATGATACTTCTCCAACATAGGTAGAATAGGGTTCTCACCGAGTTCATTAATGGAGTACTAAATATTCATATATTCTATTTGATAGATATGGAGAATTAATAAATACCAATCTATTAGCAGTTGAAGAAAAGCATCTAAAGAGAGTATAGGCTTAAAGTCAGACTGGGTTGGTGTGTACCTGTCACTTTCTAGCTGTCTGATTTTGGCAATCTGAGCTTATATAAAATGGATAGTAATAGTAATCACTCTTAAAAATATTATAATGATAAATAAAAATCTAAGAAATATATAGAGAAATCTTCCATCTTTAAGAAACTAAGCATTATTTTGATAAAAAAAGTTTCATTTATGGTAGGTATGTTCTTCTTAAATAATTGTTTCTATAAATAACTGCTTTACTTTTTATTTAAAGGCATGGCTTTGGGAAGAAGACAAGAATTTGAGATCTGGCGTGAGGAAATATGGAGAGGGAAACTGGACTAAAATACTGTTACATTATAAATTCAACAATCGCACAAGTGTCATGTTAAAAGACAGGTGGAGGACTATGAAGAAACTAAAGCTGATTTGCTCAGACAGTGAAGACTGAATGTGTTTGTAAAGCTTGATAAAGGGACAGTTAAATATTTTGATCACTGCATTTCGTTTGAAACTTGCTGGTCATTAATGTGTCTTAACATTTTTGTTTAAAGCATTACAGTATTTTTCTGTGACAGTCAATATGAGGGTTTGTGCTATAAAAGTGAAATTATGTGCTGTCATTGTATTCTTTAAGAATCTTTTAATTTTGTTGAAATGTACATTTGTTGAACCTTGTCACATTCAATATCTCTATCCCCAAATCCTGTTCCAATAAAAAAATTGAAACCTGGTAAGAGAAAAAAATAATATTTCTCTTAACCTATTCTGTGTCTGTGCGTTGACCTTAACCCTGTAATACACATAAAAATGAATTTCTAAATCCTTGTATAATAGTCCTTTGATATGAAATAATGACTTGATTTATGGCCTTACTCTATCACTTGATTACTAAGATATTTACTAACAGAATGATAAATTTACAAAGTGATGTATAAGTATAGCATACTTAAATTTTCCTTTTAATAGTTTCATATAAAGGAAAAAACTAGAAAATAGTAATACCTATAGGACAAAATTTGTCCTATTAACAAGAAGAGCTTTGTGTCTCATTCAGGAATAATTTGACTTTTGTTTCCAGTGTTAACTTTGACAAAGATGGTGTTGAATAAAGTTTCTTTATAACCTGATGCCATAAATACCAGATTCTCTGATATCTTCATTTAATATATGAATATTGGGGCTAAATACTATTCTGTAAATGCTTAAATTGGTATTAACGATGACCATCTTGACATCCATGGTAAATAATAAGGTTTTATGTACCTTACATACTAGACAATTTTGAGTTTTCACCAACATTTTATATTTTAGATTAGACTAACAATTACTTAGCATTGAGTTATATGTGTTTTATTTAACAAGTGAAAATATTGAAGTATTTACATAAAAACTGAAATGGTAGTATTTTGTAATCTCTATTCCATTTCCTGCTAAAGTTTTATATGTTACTTTTCTCATTGTTCATGAATTTATGTTGCCTTATATATATAGTAAACAGAGACATGGATAATTATTATAATATGTTTCCTGAGTCTGTCCTGTTATACCACAAGATACTGTCACTGGTCACTGTGTTTATTGCAGACATTTTGATGGTTAGTGCCAAAGCTGGAGTCATTAGTCAATATAGACTTGTAAGTCAACTTCCTCATTTCAAACATGTGAATCACCAAATTTAAGTTATCATTAACTATGAGATCTTATTTCATGTACCACTAAAAAAGAAAAATCATTATCATTTATGCTTCAGTGTGGTGCTTTCTCACTTAGACTTTTATTCTACTGATTTAAAAAGCTATTTTAGATTTATTTAAACATAAGAGCTTTTAATGGGTTTTTTTTGCTAGAGATGGGGTCTTGCTATGTTGGCCACGCTGGTCTCCAACTCCTGGTATCAAGTCATCCTCAAGCCTTGGCTTCCCAAAGTGCTGGGATTACCGGTGTGAGCCACTGTGCCCAGACTTAAACATAAGATTTTCTTTTTAATTAAAAAAAATTTTTTTCTGGTTCCAAATTTTCAGCATTCAAGGATTTTTATATATAACTTGTAGACACATAAAAAGGAAATTATAATCAAAATAAATTGGGTAATATATTCCTAAAACTTCTTCATCTCCAGCCTGAATCTTCAGAATTACTTTTTTTAAATTGGAATTTTTATTGAGATAATTATAGATTCACAGGCAGTTGTAACAAATATAGAGATTCCTTGTACACTTGGCCCAGTTTCCCCCAATTTTAGTATTTTGCAAAACTCAATCACTACCAGGATATTGATACAATTCATCCATCCTTTTCCCCCAGTTTTTTACTCTGTAATTAGTTCTAAACAGTTTTATCACTTGTGTTTTTATATCCACCACCACAGGCAAGATACTGAACAGGTCCAACACCACAAGGATCCCTCTCATTGCTCTTTTATAACCACACTCTCCCTCCTGCATCCTTCCCCTATCCCCTGGTAACCACTAATCTATCCTCTATAAAATTTAATAATTTAAAAATGTTAAGAGAGTGACATCACCAAAAATAGCATAGTAGGGAGTTCCAAAGATCTTCTCTCTCCAGTGAAGCAGTTAATTAATAAGCTGGCAAAAACCTAGAATCAACTTTTTGGAACTCTGGTATCTAATAAAAACAACCAGGAGAATGCTTAATGAAGGAAGAGGTTATTACATTTTGGTAAACGGGTTTTGGTGTTTTTACTTACCCACCTACCGTTTTTCATTAACCGCTCTGCAGCAGCTGTGGCCTGCATTCCTGTTGCAGCCTGGTGGTGCCAGAGGGGTCAATATATATCTTGTTCTCATAGAAATGTAAGTGTGCATTTTGACCTGTCTGGCAGTTCCTTGCGGTTCACCTCAGAGATTTGCTTTTGTTTTGCCTTCTCTAGACTGCACTAACCTCACAAGCAGTGTTTGTCAAAAGCATTTAAAGACACTATCTGCAGCTACCTGGGGCCAGGGCTAGCAGATGGGGCATGCAGCAAATAGACCAAAAAGCCTGGGAAGGAAAGTCTGGGGAGGAAGATTGTTAAGGCTCTGAAGGGCTCTCATGTATACTAGGAAGACTGGACATGCACACACATGCCTAGGACTGGACACGTTTTCAGAAAAGACCTAGGCTTGACCTCTGGTCTTTAGGTTCCATGTAAGGAGGAGGTGAAGGGTAAGGCAGAATTGTAGGTGACCATGCTAAGGACCAATCTGCAAAGCCTGGAAGAGTATCTTTGTTCTTTTGGACTTAGGACATTTAAGGAAATGAAGTGAAATGTTGTATTTATTCTTTGCCATCTTTTCTTTCACTCTACATATGTTTGTACAATGCAAGTTGTATGTAGCTGTAGTTTATTTCCACGCCATAATCCATTATATGATTATATCATTTATCATGCTATTGGTGAGCATTTGAGTTGTAAAAATAAAGCTGTGAAAATAAATGAGAACAGAGACTATTCTGAGCTTGCTATAGCAAGGGAATTGGCCACAATCTCTTGTGTTTGGCTGAGTGGATCACTGCAGAGATTGTGGTTTGACTTCCAGGACCGGTTGCTGCAGAGGTTGTGGGTCAGGGTTCTGTTGTCACATGGGGTCTGCCCATTGTCCCCTTATATAGGAATAATATTAACCATGCATGACAAGCTAGGTATGAATTACTGTAATCCCTAGAGCAACCATTTTTTAAAAAATACAGATAAATTAAAACATAGTCAATAGAGAAATTAAAATGGGATACTAAAATTATTCAAATAATCCAAAAACAGGAGGGAAGCAAAAACAAAACCACAGGGACAAATAGAAAAAAGGAAATGGTACATCTAAATCCAAACACATCAATAATTGCATTAAATGTTAATGTTCTAAACCAGGGGATAGGCAAACTTTTTCTGCAAAGAGCCACATAGTTAATATTTTAGGCCCCATGGGCCATGCAGTCTCTGTGTATTCTGCCTGGAATTAGCCACAGACAATATATAAATGAATGAGTATGGCTGTGTTCCAATCAAACTATATTTACAAAAACAGCATGCTAGGCTTAGCCTACAGGCTGTAGTTTGCTGACCCCTGCTGTTGATTTCTAGATTTTGTTTCCTTCTGTTAAAATTTGTTGGATTTCATTCTGGCAGGAAATTACTCCTGAATCTGGGAATTTCTTTTAATTCTCTCTTTTTTCCTCCCATGTTTGGAAGTTTCTAAGTTTGGAACCACTTTTAAACTAAATTAACAGGTTGCTTTTTCACAACCAGCCGGGTAATGAGAATTCAGGCTGCAAACCCACAGGACAGCTGGCCGGCGGCAACCTCTTAGGCCCAATACAATGTTCTCACAGTTCCTTGAGGAGGAGGGTTTGGATTAATTTCTGGTTTAATCTTCCCCTATGAATACAGTGTTTCTGTGTCCTCATTTAATTATTCCCACCTCAGTCTGGCCTTGGGCTTTGACTTCTGGCCCCCTTGATGAGGTAGAGAGGATGATAAAGGAAGTATGGAGCGTAAAAGGGCCCCTGTGCCTCCAAGGCTAAAATTCAGACCTCCTCAAAGAGGACCTGCCTAATGCTGGAACACAGCCTGTTGGTGGGGAAGAAACTGGCCCCAGGGAGCAGCCGGAGCTGATCTGGAATAGCAGCACACCATGCTGCTGGGGTGTGGGTGGGTGGTAGGTGGCCGGGGGCATAGCAGGAACTCATCCACGAGGCTGGGGGGTGGGGGATGGCAGTGAGAGAGAATCAGAACCGGAAGCGAATGGTCTTCCTGTCACCATCACTCCAGAGTCTTCTTTGTCAATAAAGCTGAACAGTTATCAAGGTAAGACATGTTTACAGAGCCCAGCCTGTGTCTAGCTATCACAAAGCAGGGCAACGAAGGATAGATTTGGAGCTGAGGGCCATTAAATTGATAACCAGCACATATGGTGCTTTTAGTTTTTCCAACTTACCCCCTCCCACACCCCCACCCCCCTTCACATGTCAAAATACTTTTAATATTAAAATAAATCTTCCTTTAAATCTACCCTGTGTTGAAAGGGCAAAAATAGAAGACAATTTGAGTAAAGAAATGCGATGTTTTATAGGATTTACAACTCTCAAAGGAAGAGTACTAGATTTTCAGGGTTTTTATGTTATTTACAAGAGATAATTATTTAAAGAGAAAATAATTTTTTCCTTTCTACATGAGTCCTTGAGGAACTCACATCCATCTTACCCTTTAGGAATTTGTGTAGTGCTTTGCTTTGCATGGAGTATCTCATTTAACTCTTGCAAAGCCCTGATGCATAAGCAGAACAGCGTCGTGAATTGCATGTCACAGATGAGGAATCAAACTTCAGTTATTTTGACTTGCCCAAAATCGACTTGGCAAGTGACAGAACTTTTATTTATTTGGTAATATTATTCCACAATTAAAACTTTTCATTATTCAAGCAGAATTCTCTTCTCCTTTATCCTGTACATGTGGATGTGCTCACTATAAGGAAATCCAGCAGGGATATGGACACCAGTGGAGCTCTACAGTGGCACAGGACAGTCGAATGTACGGGAATTCCTCTAAATGCACCTATAATCGAACTGTATTTTTCACTGAAGTGTGTTTTTTCATTATTTCAGAGATGCTTTTTCCTCTGTCTGGTTAGGGATCGGTTAGCAGTGGCATGAAATAGGTTTCCGTCTCACTAGCCCCAAACCTTTCCACCACCACCAAGTGGATGAAACAGCAACAACTTTGATGAGCTGTTATTCAAAGGAATCATATGACGAGTAATTTTGAAAAAAAAAATTATCTCCATGTTATAAATTTGGAATTTGGAACAGGAAGAAGGTTGAACATGTGTTAACACTTATTCCATCTCGGGGGGACTCTGAATTGTGGTTAAGTGCTACATGTGTACAGAGCACAGCAGGAGCACAGAGGCAAAATGTGCCTCCGTCAGCTTCCCTTGACAGCCCTTTTTAAAAGCCCTGTCTTTCCAGATCATTGTTTGTATCCTAACGTTTTTGAAAAAGAAAGAATACAGAATGGCATTAAATGAAAGAAGGGATTTTGCTCCTCTCCGTCCTACTTTTTAGAGGTATCACCCTTAACAGTTTTTAGTTGTACACGTTCTGGTGGCCCTGCTCGTCGTCATTCTCAGTAACATGCTTGTGCTGCCATTCGCTGGTCACTGAACCTTGGCTGAAACCCATCACAGGAACTCCCTGGTGCGGAGATGCAGAAGTTCACTCCCTCACGCTGTGCCCGCCTCTGCCCCCCTGCTCCCATGGAGCTTTGTTCAGTTTCATTCTTTTACTCACTTAACCTTCTTTTTCTTTTCTTTTCTTTCTTTTTTCTTTTCTTTTCTCCCTTCTCCCCTCCCCTCCTCACCCCTCCCCTTCCCTCCCCTCCCTTTCCCTTCCCTTCCCTCATTTCCTTTCCTTTTTTTGCTTGAGACAGAGTCTTGCTCTGTCACCCCGGTTACAGCGGGCAGAGCACAATGGTGTCATTGTAGCTCACTGCAACCTCAAATTCCTGGACTCAAGCGATCCTCCTGTCTCAGCCTCCCAAGTAGCTGGGACTACAGGCATGTGTCACCACTCCCGGCTAATTTTTCTATTTTTTTGTAGAGACGGGGGTCTCACTCTTGCTCAGGCTGGTCTCGAACTCCTGAGCTCAAGTGATCCTCCTGCCTCGGCCTCCCAGACTGCTAGGATTACAGATGCCAGCCACTACGCCTGCCCAAGCTTCTCTTTCTTATGCCACTAAATTTAGAGAGAATTCCTGGGTTCTGCTACACAGGATGAGGAAGTCAAGACCATCCACTCCCTTGCACCTCCCCTCTCTCCAGCTTCCCACTCTCTCCCTCACTTAGCTATTACTTTTACATTGTTAAGGATTGTGTTGTGCTGGTTGGTTTTGTTTTGGTTTCACCATTCACAGTTTGTCCATCAATTATAATTAAATATTTTGTGCTTTATGTATGGGTGGATTCTAAAAAAATCAGAAGCCAATACACTTACATTTTGATTATATAGTATATTATTCATATTAGATCCTAGAAGTGTGATTGACTCAAAAAATGTAATCCTGCATCACAAAATTCACACAACTCAAAGAATGTCTAGGTAAATTATATTCTCTTTCTCTTTCTCTCCATTCCTCCCCTCAGTAGCTCAAAATCATGCCACATTTTAGCTTGCTTCGTGTTTTGATCACACTTTTATTTGCAATTTCTTCCTGAAACCTTTATGAAAGTAATGCATGTTCATATTTTAAAACTGAAATAGTTCTACATGGCTTAAAATGGAAAACACTCTTCCCTTCCACCCCCTTTCAGTAGTCCCTAAAGGCCACTCTAAGCAACTCTTTGAGCTCTTTTCTTGGGTATTGATTTTTATATTTATTAAAAACATGCTCCTGCTGCTGTTCGTTATATTTCTGTTTGAGCTGCTGTCCTGCTGACCTCCCATTGTGCAGCGTGAGGGGTTTGGTGTCCTGCCTGCTCCCCTTGGCCACACCCCACACACAAACACACACATTCCACTCACACGTCTGCTTGTCCTTCCCAGTTCTTTCAGCTTATTTATGTCAGTTTTTGGTTAAATCAGTAGTCAGTGTTTATATCATTGTAATTTTGTAGCTATTAAGTTTCTATGTACCTGTCACTTATGTGTCTCCAAACTCTCTGACCATATTGAAAATCTCTGAACACATTGGAAGATATCAGCCATCCTGTGATTGCGTTGTTTGCTGGAGTTGTCCCTCCTCCTGCTCCCAGGTAGTCTGGCTGCTCCCCGGGCCTGCTGCAAGCTGTCACACTTACACTGCCCTTCATCTCAGCCTGGGGATCCCAGTCGTGTCTCTCCTGGGTTGTGTTCCCTATTTCTCGATGCTCTTGTTTGGTTTACACTCCTATTTAGGTAGAGCACTTCCTCCTGTACCTTCTCAGAAAAGGCACATAGAATGGAAAATTTTTATATCTTGCATGTCTAAAAATATTCTATCTTCCCATTTGATTAATAATTTTACTGGATATAAAATTTTAGTTTGGAAAACATTTTCTTTCTGAATTTCAAAGTCATTGCTCCGTTGTCTTCTAGCTTCAAATGTTGCTTTAAGTAAATCATCTGATACAATTCTAACTACTGATTCTTTGCATGTGACCTACTTTTTTCTCTCTGGAAGATTTTATATTCTCCCATCTGATGATATGGAATTTCATGGTAATGTACCTTGGTGTGAGCCTTTTTAAAAAAAAAAACAACTATTGATCCAGGCACTAAATGGGCTTTGGACTCCCATTATCCAGATGTTGGATCTCTTTGACTGATTCTCTAATTTCCTTATATTTTGTCTCTCTCTCTCTCTCCCTTTCTCTCCCTTTTTGGTATACTTTCTGGGGAAAATGTCAGTAAGCTTTATCTTATAAATTTTCATAGCATTTATATATGACTATCAAATTTTTTAATATCCAAGAGCTTTTAATTCTCTAAATGTTCCTTTTTTGGGGCATCCTGTCAGTCTTTCATGATTGATACAATTTCGTCTCTTCTGATCCTGGCATTGTTTATTTCCTCTAAGTTTTGTTATATTGCTTCTTTGTTTCTCTTTCATTTTGGTTTCTCTCTTTCTTGTTAGTGGTTTTCCTCTAATGTCTGGTTGTCCTATGCTGTCCATTTATATTTATGAGGGTGAATGAAAAAGCTAATTGCAGCTCTGGGAGCACTGATACGGCATGTCAAATGCTATGGACTGCATGTTCATGTCCCCCCAAAATTCTTATGTGGAAATCCTTATCCCCAGTGTGATGGTATTTGGAGATGGGCCTTTGGGAGGTAATTAGTTCATGAGGGTGGAGCCCTCATAATGAGATTAATGCCCTTATAACAAGAGACACGTGCATCCTCTCTATCTCACTGTCTTGGGCTCTCCTCTCTCCTCTCTCTCTGCTATGTGAGAACAGCAAGAAGACTTCCATCTGCAAACCAAGAAGAGAGCCCTCACCAGACATCAGATCTGCTGGTGCCTTGATCTTGGACTTTCCAGCCTCCAGAACTAGGAGAAATAAATATTTGTTGCTTAAGTCATCAGTCTATGGTATTTTTGTGATCGTGTGAACTCACTAAGATATCAGGGTAAAGGTGTGCCCGTATAGTGCTCAGACATAGACCTGGTTCTTTCACTGGGGGACCCTTAACTATCAACACCCCATAGTCATTTCTCTTAGATAATCCATTTCCTCAGAGAGGAATCTAACAGACTTTTGTGTGGGGGTAAGAGAGGGAGTGAAGAAGCGTCATAGACATCCCTGGATACAGCATTCTCAGAGCACACAGAAAAGGGAACTGGGGTCACCAGTCAGAACGGAGACTCAGGCTCCATTTTCTGTCCTCACGACTGGCATTTCCAATTTAGAGATCCCTCCATAAAGCTTCTATAGGGCTGCTGACTCGCCGCGGCATGGGGCAGGGAATCTAAGGCACTAACTTCTTATGCCAACAATCAGCCATCCCATTAAAGGAAATACCTGGAACCTTTAGTTCATGAGTCTTTCTAGGGAGCTGTAAATGACCTTGCTTACTCAAATTCACCCCTGCAGGAGTTTGGCTTTCTTCTCCCTTTTTAGACAGCTTCTGCTTTTCTGGTCCTGAAATTGCATGGCCATCTCTTTTCTGCTTTTTCTCTCTTGACTTCCTTATCATTATATATGGGGTTTTTTTGGGGGCGGAGGGACTATTTAAAATCCTTTAACTATAAGTTTATTGGGAATTGGGACATAAATGTATGTGTTTAATCTGCCTTCTTTAACTGAAAAAAAGGTCCTACTTAGGACCTTTTAATAAAGCTTCTGAATCCACGTACCTCTAAAAGTCTGTATCTTGACTTCACACTTTATTAGCAATAGCTGCGATAGAATGCTAGTCTCACACTCATTTTCCCTCCGAACTTGGAGGCTTTATTCTACTAGACTTTAAGCATCTGCTGATGCTGATGAGAAGGCTGCTGTCTACTCATGGGGACGCCTGTTCCTCTATAGGTAATCTGTTTTTCTCTCTCTGAAAGGGTTTATGGTCTTTTCTTTATCCTTCATTTTCAATTTCACAGATTCATCTCTAGGGTGAGAATTTTTTTTATTCATTTTGTTAGGTGCTCAGTGGGACCTGCCCAGCCCAGGAAGAATGGTTCTCTGATTCCACCTTCTTCTTGTTCACAGAAATAAAGTCCCTTTAGTCTGGTTCATCCATCAGTAGATTCTCATTTGCTTTTTATCTTCAAAAAAATTCTTCAAAACCTCTGGGCTGATTCTGTCCACCTCATTTCTCATGTATGTTGTGGATTTATTCTCGTTTGTGAATCCTGTAACCTCAGTGGGATTTGACAGAGCAGCAAGGGTAAACGTGTCTCTCTCTGCCACCTTGACCTAGACGTTTCACTTCTCCTTCACGATGCTCATCATGGGATTGCTTGGACCTCAGGATGCCAAGTTCCCCAAGTCTTTGCTTTCTAAGCCAACTTGTGGTTGTTTATATGAAACTTTACTAGAATATTCTTACAGGGCAGAAACCAGTTTTACTAACATCATTTTTTGTGCATACCTAGAAAAGACAGCTAATTAAAATTTTTATGCCAGAATAGAATCAAACAAGTTAAATTATTGCCATTGCTATTTATGCCCAATTATAGCACTCTTGAATAAGAACCACCAAAGCAATACTGTGATTATAGTTCACCTTATTCCTCTTTCTGCTCTTTTTTTTCGTTCCCTTTTTTTTACTTTTCTCTTCTAAATGGTGATTATTCCTAATTTCTTTCCCCTTCTTTCCTGGTAGGTATATTTATTTTTGTTCAAATTACTTTCCATGTGCACTTTTGAAAATCAGTCTATTAAGTGATTCTAGAGTCTGTAAATCATTGTAAAGTGCCTGCAGAAAGGATCCTAAAACTAAGGTACTCATTAAAAAAGAATGCCAAGAGGTCTTAAATACTTTGATCTTTAACTTTGAAAATAAAAACTTTTGGTTCTTCATTAATCACTTGGACTACGTGATTCAGTTCTGAACTGTTTCCTTGGGCTTTGCTAAAATTAATAACAAGTTTTTCAAAATCATTATGGAATAGTTACGGCTTCCAGCCTATGAAATTTTCTCAAGAACAGAAATAACAAAAATATAACTTCAATATGAAAGTAATTAGTGGCCATGCACCAAAAATTAAATGCATAAGGTGAAAAACTGATTTTATACAACCCAGTTATGTTAAATGTTATAACACATATTGGAACCATAAATGCATCATAGCTCTTTATTGCTGTTAGTAGTCATTATAACTATATCGATCAATTCTGAAGGATTTTTTGTATTTGGTGAAATTGTATTCATTCTGTGATCAGTCCAGAAAATTTGGGTTATTTTCTAGTCAAACAAGTAAAGAGCTTTTAAATGTGAACAGAAAGTTTATTTACTGGTATAAAAATTTTAAGTAACATTGGAAATTACCCAGACATACGTTAAAAAAAATCTTGCTTTATGAATCTTAGAAATAGCATTAAAATGTTAACACTGAACTTATAAAGTTGCTAGCCTTGGTGAGACTCAAATTTTGTATTGTTAATTTTCAAAGAATTTAGTTTTCCACAAAACCAACTTTGACAGTTGAGTGAAAGCACAGGCAGAAATATTTCTACTCTCAGTATTAATTATTGGAACTTTTCCATGCCTTTTAAGTTTGCTGATGTCATTCTGTCATTACACGACACGGACCAAGAAATATGTATTTTAGTCAATCACTTGTTAGTGAATACTGTGTTACACAATTGAAACCAAAGGAATTTCATATAGTTTAAATCTGAAGACTCAGTTCTCCAAAGAAAACATCCTGAATTTAAAATTTACTTCAAAAATGAAATGGAAGAGTGTTTGCAGCACAGTCTTTGGCATAGTCCGACTTCTCATGGAAGTGGACTGCTGGGATGAAGAGCCCAGATCTGGCTCTGTGGCTGACCCCAAAAGGATTTGTCACCCCAGATCTTTAAACATGCCACTTTCCCTATAGTTCATTGATTTTCCAACCATAAAATAAGGACACTAACATTTCCCTCCCCGTGTGTGAGATCATAGCATTTATAATGAAATCCTCACTTTCTATAATCCATACCTCTGCCTTTTACCCCAAACATTAGAAAATGTTTGCTGTAGAAAAAAAGTAGCCAGCTTACGTCAACTACATTGAAGTTGGATTCTGAAAGATTATTTTATTCAGCTTCAGGCTTTAAGCCTTGGAAATAATCTTAGATGCAAATGGTGGTAGAATTTTCATAATGAAAACAATTGTTTCATTCATTGGTGCCAAAATTTCTCTTCATGAAAATGACAACATTTAAAGGAACTCCTATTGACCCGGAATGAGCATTTTGATCTTTTTTAATTAAAAAAGAAAATTTCTTCCGTAGAAACAGTATTTTTAGCATAGCTGGTTTTTCATTACAAAATGCTTACTGAAATTTTAAACAATTTTAAAGTTGCCCTGTGTAAAATTATTTGTGACAATTTGCTTGAAATTATTATTTCAGAATTTATGGATTATATAGAAAATATATGTGTGGAAGTGTACATATACCTGTATACTTTTTTTTTTTTTAGCGATGAGGTCTTGCTCTGTCACCTAGGCTAGAGTACAGTGGTGTCATCATAGTTCACTGCAACCTCAAACTCCTGGGCTCAAACAATCCTCCTGCCTCAGCCCTTCGAGTAGCTGGGACTATGGGCATGCACCACCATGCCCGGCTAATTTTTAAATTTTTTTTTTTTTTTGTAGAGACCGGGTCTTGCTATGTCGCTTAGGCTGGTCTTGAACTTCTGGCCTTAAACAATCCTCCCACCTCAGCCTCCCAAAGTGCTTAGGATTACAAGCATGCGCCACCGTGCCCAGCCCATATATCTGTATACATTTTTTAAAGTGAGAAACTTTCAAAGGATTATAGAATAGAAAGAAAGACTGCAACATTCAAAGCATGGATACCCTTAAATGATGACTTCCTTACCAATAAATGGACCACATTTGTTAAACTTTTCAGTTTAGCAAACAGACATATTCTGTGTCTCATGGGCCACCTGTTGAATGAGAGGACTCCAGATGGAAGATCAAAGAGAAAACCACAGCAGCTTTTAGGGTGGGTCCTCAACTTAGTAAAAATAAAAACGAAGGTACAGTGCCCCTTGAGAACTGGCCCCTAAATTTCCTTCCTCTACTTCACAGTATGACAATGACATGTATTCAGGGACTTTGGCCAAGCAATTTTTGAAGGTTTAGGAAGCATTAAACACAACTTGATAATATTTGTCATGTTTACAAATGCATTTTGAAACATGCACATCGCAATCTATATAAAAATAAAGCTGTGAACAGCTGGACAAGAACATTGATCTACTTTCCGAACTTTTTTCCAAGTTCCTTGACATCGAGGATTGCCAATTGCTTGCCAGTGGAGAGTTTGATTTCTGAAACGATATTTTGAAAATGTTAGTTACACTAAAAGCAAACTGAAGAAAATTCTAATTTACAGAATTATATACTGACATTTTAAAATATATATATTGATCACAGAAGTTTAAAGTGCATTACAAATTAGTTTTTTAAAAAAGGATCACAAACAAAATTTCCCTTCTTTAGGTTCTTGTCAAACCAAGTTACCAATTAATCCCATCTGAGGACACCCTCATGTTGAGAGAGTAGTTTGGGGTCACTGTGTTTGCTGTTCCCCCTTGATCTGAATACAAGTACTACATAAATGAGAGCAGCTTTTTCATGTATATTTAATTTAAATTAGGAGGATCTGAACCAAATGACCTCTTTTAATCCTTTCCAACTCTTTGATTCCATCATAAAAAAAAAATGGGAGAAGGGGAAAGAGCAAAGCCAGATTATTAAAATTATTTATTTTTAATATTATTTTTAAACTCACTGGCACCTCAGCCAGGGTTTAAGTACTCTCTTTATGGGTACAAATTAAATTATGAATTCATTTAAAGTCAAAATATGGATGAGGTATTCAGAAAAATATTAAGTCTAAATATTAAGTTTCTATTTGATATGAATTCCTGACCCCCTTTACTGTTCATATGGTGTGCTCAGTAGAGGCCTTTAGGCGCAAGTGACCAATAAACATAAATTCAAGTTATTAAATATTAAAAGATACCATGGGAATAGTAATTAACTGGAAAGGCCCATATTTTACTTTTTAATCTGTATTTTTACCAGTTCCACCTGACAGACCTAAAACCATAATCCATGTGTGACCTAAATTGCTCAGCGCAGAGTTGACTCTTCTCTTAGTTATGAATAGGGTTATCAGATTTAAATGGTTGATGAGTGTAGGGCTGGGATAGATTTCCAGAGTGGTAATTGGGGGCTGATTCTTTCAGAAGATCTATAGATTTTTATAAGGTTATGAGCCTGTAGAGCTGAACCCACCATCTCAGTCACGATTTTATAAAAAAGCTCCATGGAGCAGTGGTTCTAGAACTCCACAGTTTGTATGAATGACCTGGGCAGGGGTCAGGAAACTATGACCCCTATAAGCCAAAGGCAGCCTATCCCCTCTTTTTGTCTAGGCTGCAAGTTATGAATGATTTTTATGTTATAAAAAGAGTTAAAAATCAAAAGAATAATATTTTGTGACACATGAAAATTATCTGAAATGCAAATTTTAGTGTCTATAAATAAAGTTTTGTTAGAACAAAACTAAGGTTTACATCGTGTCTGTGGCTGCTTTTGTGTTGCAAAGTCAGAGCTGAGTGGCTGTCACATGGCCTACAAAGCCAAAACAACTACTTTCTGGCCCTTTACAGAAAAAGCTGGCTGACCCCTGACCTAAAAGATGATGAAAAAAATCTGTCTCCAAAGAGTCCAATTCAATTGGTGTGAAGTGGGGCTTGGGAATCTGCATATTTTAAATCTCCATCCCCCTAGCACTCTGGGAGGCTGACGGGGTGGATCGCTCAAGGTCAGGAGTTCGAAACCAGCCTGAGCAAGAGCAAGACCCTGTCTCTACTATAAATAGAAAGAAATTAATTGGCCAACTAAACTTATATAGAAAAAATTAGCCGGGCACGGTGGCACATGCCTGTAGTCCCAGCTATTCTGGAGGCTGAGGCAGAAGGATTGCTTGAGCCCAGGAGTTTGAGGTTGCTGTGAGCTAGGCTGACACTACAGCACTCTAGCCTGGGCAACAGAGCGAGACTCTGTCTCAAAAATAAATAAATAAATAAGTAAATCTCCATCCCAAGAGGTTCTGATTCTAGTGGTCTTCAGAATACTGTTTTGGAGGGATCAAGTTTTTGGTGGTCATTTGGGAGCTTGCGCTAAACCCCAAGATCAAAACTGACCCATTACTTGCTGGTGTATGTCCTCTGAGCTCCGCAGGGGGCACTGGCGTCCTGGACTCTGGGATTGCCACACAGATGGCTCCTCACTTACTGTTCTGACCCTCTGATACAATACATGCCGGCCAGCTGCTTGGAACACGGATAGGACAGATGTCTCGGAGCGAGTAACACGCAAAGTCCTCCAGCCGATTCCTCCCCCTTACCCGTCGGAGTCCAGGCCGTCGCCGGAACAGCGGAGGCTCTGGGCGTTCATGGCTGGAGGCTGGCAGTCCACGCACACTGTGTACCCCTCCCGGAGATACTGCATCCATCGGGTCAAAGGTCGGTTTTCCAGCGCACAGTGGGGAGTCAGGGACTCTGTCTTGAACTCCATACAGTACCTAGAGCAAAAGAAGTGACAATCGCACCTGCTGTAGTTAGAGGTGGACTAAAGCTGCGGAAAGTCTCAGGACACCTGCGGTCTCCGAGGGCACGTGGCAGACGGGAGCAGGTAGCGAGCGCATCTTCGCCAGTTACGCACCAATCACCAACGCCTTTAAAGTTTCTCACCTGCTGAGCCATGATGATGTAGGACTGACAGCCACAAAACCTTTTTGTTCTTTTTCAATCCATGATGGGAGACTATCTGGTCAACACAGATTTGCAGAAGCTTGGCCATCCTGTATCCTGCCTAATCAAACCACTAAATTGTGCACGAGAGTCCATGTTTTAGTAGGAAACTAGCCTTGGATGGCTTTGCTGATATTTTAAAGGATTATATAAATTGAATACACACTTGCTTTAGCCTGACAACTCTTAAATGTGAGCCCAGAAGGGCCAGTCCTTGACACGCAGGGTGGTACCTGTGCTGTTCTGCCCCACAGAAGTTCTCAGGGGCCTTCCCTAGACTCCTCCCCCAGCTCACGGGCATGGTCCGGGTAATGAGGATGAGTTTTGGCATGAAGTCAAGCATCAAAGATATATTGGACATCTAAGATGAAAGCAGAAATGGGAAGCTGAGACATGTTTTTCTGTGACAGAGATTAGTGTCACCTTACCCTGAGCTGTAGAAACGCTAACATTATACGTGACTAGACTCTGAAGGCCCCAGGGGAGTATGTGTAAATGTTTTAGAATCTCGTACTTCAAAGCAACACAATTTTCCAATTTTTCGAGGAAACAAAACATAGTAAAAACCCTGAGTGCTGTAGAAGAAACTTGCATTTTCAGTTTAATGGGCTAATTCCTTATCCACAGAATTATGAGTTGTAATAGGTTAAACGGAAAGTGTTTGGAGAGTCTGCTGCAAAGATCTTTAACAATGGTAGTAACTAAAGGTAACTGGTACTTTTAGTTATTGAGGTAGGAAATTCTACAATGCAGCTTCAATCAACTTCAATCAGACGGCGTAAGCCAGACACCTCTTCAATGCTATTTTCTCATTAAATGCTCATACCAATCCCATGTGGTCGGTATTAATGAATACTTTAATTATTTAAGAAGAAAACACTGAGGTGGAACAACTTATCCAAGGTCTCATGGCTGGTGAGAGACAGTGTGGGGATGTGAACATGCAGCCACTTGGTGTCCCTTATCTCGTCGGAAAAGTGGACTTCAGTGAACATAGAGGGGCCACCCATCCTGTGCCATTAGGTTTCAATAAGAAATCCTTTGAGGCCAAGTGTGTGCCACCTTCAAATTCACCAAGCAGAGGTGGCGCTGGAGTCTCCGGTTGCATAAAGACTGTAAGACGAGCACCCTTAGCATGATTGATAAAATAATATCATCTCATTTTTATACAGTTTGTTTCTTCTTGGAGCTCAGACCTCAGAGGCAAATAAATCTTTCTCTATAGCCCCACAGAAACAGTGAGGGGACAAGACTTTCCCCGCCCTGTGCTGAAGAATCGAGCCTTATCCAAAGTCAAAGAACAAGTAACAGAAGAAAATACAATCAAACCAAGTTGATCCTATTGGACAGACTTGACTAAATAACTGAAAAAAACATAAAAAAAAAAGAATTACCCGGCATCCTCCGTGTGCGTGGCCCACTGTGGAGACGCAGCTGGTCTCGTTCTCTCCTTGTTGAATGCAGAGGTAGTTATAAAGGCAGGGACTAGAGAAGGGAGAATTACATTGAATGCATTGAATGTTGCCAGAGTAGTCAGAGCGACGTTTCCTAGCCTTGGTTTCCCCTCTACCCGAAGGTCCCATTTCTAAATCCACAGGTCTATAGCAGTGAAACAACGCTAAGTTACAGTGTCCCCAGAACCAAACTCCATAAAGATTTGTATGCCCGTAGGTAGGTAGAGAGGGGAACTGCAGGCCTTTGACAAACACATTTGCTTGCAGTAAAAAAAAAAAATATTTGAGAGGAAGGAGAAGGAAA
>VBSM01001124.1:21669823-21692810 GCA_008086735.1 Cheirogaleus medius
AAAAAAAAAAAAAAAAAAAAGGAGCCAGGAATCTTTCCTCCAGCCTCTGCTGTCTTTAATTTTATTTTGTTGCTGTAACCTTCTTCCTATCTCATCACTAAGTCTAGGAGGCATTTGTTGCTATATAACACCTAGAGGTAACTTCTTGACTCCCGTCTGCTGTCAACTTGAGGGAGACAGGGCTATGCCTTGTTAATCGCTATACCCTTCACACATTTGCACACCCAATAAAAATCTGTGCAGTGAATGAACGGGCCAAGGACTGAATGAATGAGGTCACGGCCTGCCACCAAAATGCACAGGTCCTACTTCCCCATGGTCTTCTGTTCCTGTACTGAGCCTGGTGGCCGAGAGGGCTCAACAGTCCTTCCTACCTTTTGTTTTAGAAACTGGATGATCCCAGGAAGGGTAGATACAAGATGACATTGACTTGTGAGATGCCAAAGTCATGATCAACACGAGCTCAGTGGCATGAGGGTAGAGGTTCCCAAATAGATACAAAATAAATGCTTCGAGCCTTCATGTTGGTTTTACCTGGCTCCATACTGTCCCAAGATGACAGGCCTTAATTCTTTTTTAGATTTTCTTAATGAGGAGTCATTTTTATATTACTAGGGAATTTAAGACAAGAGGAGCCTAATA
The DNA here is from genome assembly GCA_008086735.1 of Cheirogaleus medius. NCBI lineage: Eukaryota > Metazoa > Chordata > Mammalia > Primates > Cheirogaleidae > Cheirogaleus > Cheirogaleus medius. The sequence continues at coordinate 21,670,466 of VBSM01001124.1, forward strand.
CCAGATAGCCACTTGCTCCCAAGAGTTGCAGGTACGGCTCTTGTCTCATGTGGTTTAGTGCCTAATCTCTCCAGTATGAAAATTATACACATCCAGACTAAACCCTAGAGCCCCAGCTTGTGTGGATCGTTCTTGTTGCACTGACATGTTTAATTGTTTTCCAAAGAGAGCACATCACACTTTCTAAACGTGACCGTAGCCTTTTCATTTCTAAAATCCACATACAGAAAGAAAAAGAACAAGTGAGTGCATGTATGTTAGGACCCTTCTCTGATTCTCTCAGACCTAATTATCAAAAACACAGACATCTAAAGGGTTTTTAGTTTTCCCACATATTGTTTTCATGTCTGTTCTTCAGACACATGTGTTTATTCACTAAATGAAGAATAAATTTACTGCTAAATCCATGCGGCATTATACAAGCCAGACTATCACATTTTCAGGATATGTTTCTTTAGCTAAAAACATTAATGTAATCTCCTAATTTTTACTGCAACTGCACATATCATTACAAAAGGTCAAAGGTAAGGTACTTAATGGACAGCTCAGAAAAAAAATGATGTTAAGTAGTAGAAGAAAAAATAAATATATAACTCTAGTTTCTGATATAAAATTCTTATAAAACATTCTACAATAATAAAAATAAAAGCTAACAATTATGCACTTCTAAATTTCCAGGTGCAACTTTAAGTCACTTTTTATGTATTAATTCATTTGATTCTCACAGCCCTCTGAGATAGAGTTCCCATTTCACAGATGAGAAAATTGCATCACGGAGAGGTTATGTGTTTAAGGCTCACATCTAACTATGGCAAAGCCAGGCAACATCTCCCAAACCATACTCCTCACTACCCCACTCAGCTGCCTCTGGGATGCAGATTACAAAGTTCCAGTATTTTATGTGGCATATTTCCCATGAATTATTCAAATTCTGTTTTATTTTCCCTTTCCGTCTCTAATCACTATTCTCTATGTATAGTTAGATGTAAGAAAGGAAAGGAGACATTTTTAGCCCACTGTACTCACAATCCCCTCAAGCCCAGCATGGGGGGCAGGGTGGGGAGGGAGAAATGGGGGGGGCACAGAGTGGGCGGAGTTACCCGTTACCCCCTTCCTGTGACGGCCTTTGTATTTTACAGCCTGCTCATTTGCAAGGTAATTTCACATCATATGTTACCAATCCTCCCCAAAACTTTATAAAGCGGTGTTATACCAATTTTATTCATCAGAAAACTGAGGCTTGTAGAGGTTAGGTGAAGGGAAAATAAATAAAATAACTAAGCAAGGGCCCCAACACAGAGGAGATCTTTTTTTTAAGACTCAACTATCATGTTCAATTTCATGCTCCTGGGATCCTTGCACCCTAAAAGCAAGCCAGTTGCCCAGGGCCTGTCTCCTCCCCGTCAGCTTGGTTTGGTGGTACCTTCTATTTCCAGGGCTCCTTCCCCCGCACAGGAGACCAGGAGCCTTCAGTAAACACACCAGAAGCCAGACTCCCTGGAGGTCCCCAAACCAGCACCACTTTTTACTACTCCCCACAAATTCGATTTTTATTACTTCAGAGTGGTAAATAATTTAGAAATTATTTTTGCCTTCAGCTCCACTTATGCTTTTGTGTGGAAGCACAACCAGGTGCCCTGGGACAAAGGCTTCCAATAAACGTTAGCTCCCTTTCCTTCCCCTTTCCTGGCAACAGTATTCAAACGTAATATAGTCTCTGTTCTCAGGTGCTTTGCCAACTTTCCTGGCGTTTTATCAGCCTGCCATTGTCCGGTTTTACAACAACTTCCACTTCTAAGAGCGTGGCACTGCGCAAACTTACTTTGAACATGAAAGTGAATTAAATTTGCTTTGAGAATTCCATAACGCCCTCCGACACAATGGGGCATCACAAAAGCAGGCTTAGGGTCACTGGTCTACAGACAGTGCAGAAGAGAATAAAATGAAAAATTGACAATTAACACCTACCTGGAAGCATAGCGTTTATAATAAGGTAAATTGATCTCCTTTTAGGAAGAAAGCACACATGAAGAACTGTCAGTAATGTGCAACAAATTCTATAATGTGGCTTTTTTAATTTGATTTTTATGATTAAAATGTAATCACAATATACAAGGGCTGTCAGGAAAGTATTCAGCCATGTAATATGTTCTTGTTACATTAACAATGGCTGGATACTTTCTGGACAGCCCTCGTACATTAAATACAACAGGAAAAATGCATTGGCCACTTGATCATTAATTAGAGAGCTTTAGGAATCATGTTTCATTCCCGGGCTTCACAGGGCCCTTATATTTCTACTTTGTTACGAGAATCTATAATCATGATTTTAGCTCTAATGATGACATTTAACAGCAAAACAATATTGGGGGGGAGATCCCCACAGGACTTAGAGCCAAGAGATCCAGGTTTAAGTTCCAGTGGGCCTTCACACATGCTGTTGCCTCTCAGAACTCCAAAGTCCTCATGTGTAAACCAAGGATAAGGACCTGGTCCCACCTCTCTGTGGTAGGCAGAGTAACGGCCCCTCAGAGATGTCCATGTCCTAATCTCCAGAGCCTAATGTGCCCTTTCTAGCCACCAAACATGGCAAATAAGCAGACTGGCTGCTTTTCCTGATAAGTTGGCTCTAGCTTTTAAGAGCCACCAAAAAAATAAATAAATAAATAAGGCCATATAGCATCTTCCTCCCTGAGCTGTTTCTGTTGCGTTTCTATAGAGAGCATGAGCTGAACGCGACTCTGTTCTATGACTGTTTCTGTGAGCAGCCACGTTGGGAGCATGACAGGATTTCCCTATGAGCAGAATGTGACAGCCGTGTCAATGAGTGGGCTCCATCCCACCCTGCTGTCTGCCTCTCCACTACTGGAACAATCTTTTCAAACCATACACCTATTACATCGGCCCCTGCAGAACACACCGCAGAGAATTTCCAGGGCTCTTAAGATAAAGACCAGAATCCTAAGTAGGGTGTTCTCTGTGCACCCCTCACGCAGGCCTTCCTTTGGCTTCTCGTCTGGGCTTGGACCTCCCCTGTGTTATATAAATAAGCCAAACAGCCTCTCACGGTAATGCTGAGACCCTGTTGAGGGTTAGGGACGAGACATGAGAACCCCAAAAGTGGGACAGGACTTTGCCAAAGAGCAACCTGTGGACATATCAGTTCACTGAGCAAAAGCTGCTTGACCTTGAGGGGGACATTCCACCGATCAGGGATGTCTGCAGACAACCAGGCTGTAGCCCCCACCTTGAAGCCTGAGGGCTACAGCCTGGTTGTCTGCAAACCACTGGGCTTGTAATCCGAAAAGCAGTTTGCTATTCTAAGCCCAAGGCAATGTTCCTAACTCTCTTCTGAGTTCATGTCTCAGTAAATGAGGAACTAGATAAAGTAGAGAGAAGTATGTGGTCTCTTTTGTTCCCGTTTAGATTATATGCTTTACTGCTAACCCATAAGCTTTTCACATGAAATCACTGTAAATTCTTAACATGAAAAAGAGAATAAAAACTAGTGCTAGACTTCAGTCAGTACCACCTGGCTCACGGGAATGCTGGTGGTCCCCTGACCTCCCCATACCTTTTCACTTTACTTTTTGTGTCCGTGTCTTTGTCTCTCCCATCTCTTGCAACGCACACTGCCCGGGACCCGGTTATATTGGAGGCGTCGTGAACCCCCATGAGACCCTTTAGCTCAAAAGCATGCTGACACAAAACTCAAATTGTTATACCTCCAACAGTTTTAAAATAGCCAAACAAGCAGATTTTGAAACTATATCCAGTATCTGCTGGCCATTGATAGGCTAGAGCCTTGTTATAAGACCCACGCTGCTACTGCCCGTCTGAGTGGACCCAGAGACTCCCCACTGTGCTGCTGGATGTCATCACCTTGACACTTAGGACCCCCTCCCCCATCCCCTCTCCCTCAAGAGTTCCGGAGCCCCCTCCCTTCTGGATGGTTCCCCCACTCCCTGGCCCACCATAAGCCCCTGGACAGCCTTGTGCTGTGAGGACCTCCCCTCTCATGCAGCCATGTCCAAGTCCAATAAAGCTTGCTGTGTGACTGCCTCTCGTGGTCATAGCTCTTCCCTTGATCAGCCCTCAAATCCCTCAAAGCCCCTACACCTGACCATCAGGTCTGGCCACCCTGGTCTGTCCGCTGGGCAGCTCTACATATCTCAGCCCCATGTCCAGGGAGGCCCCGGCCCCTTACTGCCCCAAGACCCAGGGGAATCACCCCATGCGCCTCTCACTACCAGTTGCACCAATTACCGCAGCTGTAAATGTGTGAGATTAATTTCCTGGTTTTATCTGATTATCGCACTTCCTCCCCCTGGGCTGTGACCTGCATGACAGCAGGCATCGACTGTTATCACCATTGTTACCCTGGCACCCAGCCCAGCACCTGGCATCAAGCAGACTCCCAATAAATATTTGTGTGCAGAATAAAAGAAAGAACAAAATGACTTGATGAGGACCGTGTTGGCATGAAATTGTCCATGTTCCTATGAAAAACATTCGGTCTTTGCTATCCTGAGAAGTCAGTGTTTTGCCCTATTGGATTCAATTCAGATCAACACATCAGCCCTTTTGTTTGTTTCTTTGGAAGCTTCATCTGGCTCCCAGATCACTGGCCACTCCACAACCAGACTGGTCTTTTCAAACGGCAGATCTGATCACATCAGCCCGAATCCAGTAAGCTTGAGAGGAGAGGCAGGCGTTTTAACAGAATCATTTTTATCATTGTTTAGAAATTTACCATTTTCCCCTATTTTCACACATGTGAGTGTGCATGATTAAACAGGCATTACAGCGGAAGGTGAATAGAGTTATCTCTACCGAACACTTACTGTCCTGTGTGAAATATCAGATATCACCCTATCTGAATCCCTTACCACCAGCTGGACTGAGTTCACCAAAACCCACACCCATGTGGTTTGTTTCCATACTGAGTCCATGCACCATCAGGCTATTAAAACACACCGAGGGAAGCAGGGAGAGGGAGGCATTTGTGCAGCTGGCCATCATCCCTTTATTAAGCATTTCCTGAGCTTCTTATCTACTGTGGGCAGACTGGCCCATCCCACTCCCTGCAGCGCATGGAACTTTCCCCCCACAGCACAAGGATGCTGTGGCCAAAAAGTCATCAAAGAAGACAAGAGCAGCAACCGCGAAGCGTCAGTACCGAAGGCATGCCCGCAGTCCTGGCCCTGCGGCGTGGAGTACTCCAGGCAGCCGGCTCGCTCTTCCAGGGGCGGGCAGGGCGCCCCGCCGTTCTGCGGCTCCTGCTGCACCGAGCGCCTCCGCACGCGGGTTGTGGGCTTGCACTGGTCTGCGCAGCCGCTCCAGGGGCTCCACTCCCCCACAAAGCACGGGCGAGCTGCAAAACAGCACAACGGGACGCTCACCTGAGTAAGCACTGCCGGCCTGCCAGGCCGCGGCCCGCCCCCCCAAACAGTGGAGTTTAGCCCCAGTAACCTTCACCTTGACCCAGCCTGTGTCAGGAGAACACAAAGCCTCAGCAGGTCCTAGTTGGCCTTGACTTCATCTGCCTGCCTAACTGATAACCCCTTAAAGGCAACTGGGTATCCCAGGAGCCCCAAGGTGGGTCTGAGCTAGGGACACACACCCAAGTACCTGAGGCGGATGCCTTCGGGGGACTTCCTCATACTTACACGGCTGACATCAGATCTTTGCTTTTGTTTGTCCTCAATATTAACTTTACTCATCTCTGCTCACAACATTTTTATTATAACAGTAATACACTCTCATAGAGAACATAAGAGAAACAAGAAGTATAAAAAAGGAAATGTACTTCGCCCACCAATAATCCCATCACCCAGACAGGTCAATTCTTATCAGCAAAGGTTTCTCTGTAAGAAACATGGCTTGGGGCTACACACAGGGACCCCTGCACTTTATGCTTTTCCTGTTTGCTCTATTCTCATTCTCCGTGACTCACAGGCTCATAAAGTATGAGCGTGGGAGTTTAGAGATGACCAGCCAGAGCCCAGACAGGTAAAGAGTGCTCATGGCCACTCGGGAAGGGGCAGCAGGGGACAAGGATGTGGCATCAAGTCTTGTTCTTTCTATCAGACTACCTGTCTCCACGTCTTTGGTCAGCTCAGAGCTGAGGGTGCTACACTGCTCCCTGCAGTCCAGCAATATGTCTGAGGATTCACCTGATGGGCAAGCCAAGCTAGTCCTTGATTCTGAAAACCCAATTACCAAATCTGGAGGTGGAATTAAAAAATGCAATTTCCTCACCATGACTGTAAAATCAACATGGTTTCACATTTAACTTTCCCATTGAAAGTTCGAATGAGTCTTTTATAATAAACGGACTGTAATGTGTTTTTAAATTGAATGATTTCCGGACTTGAAATTAAATATGAGAAAAGGAAAGAACAAGAAGACAAAAGGTGTGTCTCTGAACTAAACATCAAGCTTTTTTCTTCACAAAGTGTGACCCACTTTCCCTATCACCCTCACACTTTGAAGTTCATAGTGTTTTTGATAAGAAAGCACTCTGGCTTCTTTGAGCGCTTGATTTGGACTTCTGACAGTTTGTACTTGAAAACTCATTTTGTCTCCCAGCACACTCTAGTTCAGGGCTCGTGGTTTTCAGAGGACATGTTGTTTGGTGACACACAGCCACCTGTGACATGAAAAGGGCCACATACAACATAATTCAAAAATTTTAATACTGTTTTAAACATGCTTTCATTCATCATCTAAAAACTCACAGATATCACATGTCAACTACCTAAAGAAGCAAGAAGGAGCCACGTCAGAGTTCATTCCCAATATCCGCTGTGCATACATCTTTTGGAAAATCAATAACAGGTCACTTCCTGCTCTTGTCATCTCTAGTTGACCTTTCCCTTTTTATTTTCATTATTTCATGATTTCATGGGCCCATCGAACCAGAAGGCATTTAAAGAGCTCCCCTAGGCTGCAAGCTGGTTGAGAAGGACTACTTCCATCCTTAATTCTTTCAATACCTTTCTTCCTTCCCCAAACCTCTTCATCCCTGAGTCTAGCTAGTCCTGCCAGGATATGTTGAACTTGAACAACACGCAATGCAAAGAACACTCTACATGCAAAAGAATGCACTTGTTTCAAAGATTAACATTTGGACATCACCATAACATAAAATTTTGCCATGGCATTAACTCAGAATATGGCCTTGGGTCAACTCTGTCCATATGGTAAAAGATGGCTCTGGGAGAGTTTTCTGACTGAATTTAGCCCCCCAGGGTTTCTTCATCATTTGTGTCACACGTCCAGTATTTGTTTATTTTATTTGGTTTGGTCCCACAGTCGAAGTCTTCAAAATCACAGAATTATTGCATCACTTGTTGTTCTTATTGGTTAAGATTTGTCCTGGGCAAATGCTATTTCCTGTTTTTCCAATCCATGACTTTAAAAGCCTTAGAAAGAGACTTGGAAAATTCTAGGGTCCAGGACAACATCTGATGGCCTCATTGTAAGATGAAATAAAAACTCTCACATAGAGTTATGTGAATAGAAAGGCATTCCACAAAATATTTTGCATTGGCAGGTTAATCTGGGGTATTTATTCCTATTCTGCACCAAAGATTCTATTCCTGACTAGCTCGTGAACTTTTGATTATTTGGATCGCAAGCCATCGTAAATCACAAGATCTTTGGTCTCGGAAGTTAAGGGAAGTACGGAACTTCTGGCAGATTTATTACCACAAGCCATATATTACAGCTACATGACACAAATTTCCTTCTGAACTATTCCATAGTATTCTAGTCCTCTTTCCCACCGAAGCTTATCTAGTTCACATCTACATACAACATATAAAAATATTCTTTCTTAAAATCTGACCTTTTCTATCTTCACAGCTAGTTTCACCAGCTGTTAGGAGAGCTGACAGACTGCGGTACCCAGTGAGTGGCATGATTACCTGAGAGTCCAAGTTTGTCACAGCTTCCTGAGGGCCTAATAGTTAGAATTTGATGACACCATCCACCTCTTTTGGGGGACGGAAGCCTAGATTTAATGGGTGCCAGGGACTTTAGCAAGCTCACTCTTTTCCTTTTTTCTTCCTTGTTTAAACACAGCCTAATATCTAGATGGAGTTTTCCCCAAGAGCAGCCCAAGAGACATGGATTGAATGTAAGTAATTTATTTGGGAGGCAGTCCCATGAAGCACCATGAGGGAGCAGAGAAGAGACAAAGAAGCAGACATAGCTGGGCACAGTGGCACACGCCTGTAATCCCAGCCACTCTGGAGGCTGAGGTGGGAGGATTGCTTGAGGTCAAGAGTTCAAGACCAGGCTGAGTGATATAGCAAGACCCCTTGTATCTAAAAAAATTAAAATAAATACATTAAAAAAAATTTTTTTAAAGAGAAGCAGACATAGAAGAGAACAGAGACATAAAATAGACATCTAAGTTCCTGCTGTAGGCCTGGTGGGCACCTCTGGCTCTCAGCTCGCTGGAGAGTGAGATAATGGATATAGACGTAGAGCATAAGGAATTATCAAGTCCCTCCTGATTTACTAATGGTCCCCCTTTCTCAAGAGCTTTCTGGTTATCATATATCTCTTTCACAGCTAGAGGAAAATGGCCAAGAACAAAACATTTATATATTTTCGTAACGAATCTGTGTATAGGAGTAGGATACATTGTCACATGTCCTAACAGAGACAGCCAGTCACATCCAAGTACAATTACTTTAACAGGTGCATCACTAATATTTTATTTTTAATAGATGACTTAAACTCCCTCATTTCATTTATATTTCATTTGACATGCAAACTGCCTGCTGTGACCTACAAGGTCCCATGTGACCTGGCCTCTGCCTGACCCTGGGCTCTCAGCTGGAGTGCCCCCCTCCAAGTTGAAGCCATTTATACACCAAGGTCTTTCCCTCGGTGGGACCTTTGTACGTGTTTCCACTCTTCCGGGGATGATATTCTTCCCAAGCTGGACAAGGCTAGGTCCCATTCACCCTTTGGGTCCCAGGTGAACTATTTCCTCTTCAGGGAGTCCTTTTCTGGCCAGCTTTTCTAAGTAGTTTCCCAGCCCCCTATACACACACACACACACACACACACACAATGATTTCCCTTCGGATCCTAGTGTTCCTTGCCTTGTAGCATCTCCATCATTTATAACTACATATTTGTTTTGTTTATTGTTGTCATCCCCAAAGATCACGATAGTTTTTCGTTTCAGACCTAGTACTTGGCACATGGTAAGCGCTCAGCGAATATTTGCTGAATGAATGAATGAATGAATGAGTGAAATGGCATTGGGCAAATTCCTCCTCCTCCCTAAATAATCTTCTGACTCTGATCTGCTTGTATCTATAGTTAGAAGCCAACGCACTGATGGAGACTACAGAGAGGGAGGGACAGGAGCAAATCAGAAATGCCCACAGCCAAACCCACAGGAATTCTGAGCCTAGCCCAGAGTCATGTGGGCTCTCCTGGCAACGGGAGTCCCAAAGGGGCGGTCCCAAAGGGTGTCCATTGGAGGGAGCCTCACTTTCTGTGCCTTAAGATTAGGTAGATCCCAGCTTCTCCCGGCAGCCGCAAGTCCTCCAAATCCTTCCTAATCCATTTGTATCTCCTGACAGTACCACATCTTGAAAGTATGAATAACAAGCCTCTTTAATTTTATTATCTGTAGCATGAAGTGGCATTTCCTTTATTTGATCCAAATTTCTCTCACTCAAGAATTTCAGAATATGGTGAAAAAAAAAATCTGTGCTTATCTTTTCTGTCACTTATGTTCTTACTGTTTTGGAAGGTCCCCTTTCCTTCCAGCCAGACTTTTCAGATTCATGTCTCCAGCTTTGGGACCCATCTGTCTAGACACTTGGCATCTCACAGTTGCCACTGGGCTTTCTCTAGACCCGTTCACAGCTTGGTGAATGTGCCAGCCAGAACAAGACACCCTATTCTCAGGCTTTAGGTACCAAAGGGTCACTTAAAAAAATGGTTTTCAAACGCTTTTCTTGGTGATGTCAAATACACACACACACACACACACACAGAGCAACAAATTGAGCACATAGAGCCATTCATTTTATATAGTTCGGATTATTTCTTCTTCAATGTAAGGCCTCACTCTCGTTTTCACATAGCAGTGTCTCCTCGGTTAATCGCAGAGACTCAAGCACTCTCCTTTGTAATCTAGCGCTGCCTGCTTGGCTCTTTGCCACCTAAAAGTTTAAGGCCACCCACGAGCAAGTGCTTTCTCCCTCATGTTGCTAAATTCAAATAGTCTTCATCATTTCTCAGGAAATATTCTTCTCACACCTGACCCACAGCAGTACCCATGTAGACACAGCTGTTGTTTCGTGATATTCTATGGATGAAAAATAAAACCCCCAACACACACACACACACTCACACACACACACCCCTCATGGTGACACAGTTTTAAGTATGTGTCATCTGCCTCTCTCTTTCCACATGTATATTCTTTCCTGTGGAACCATGCCAAAGCTTCTCTGAAAGTCAAAGGAGACCATATTGCTGCCCAAGTGCCTATTGCCCCCACAGAAAGCTCAAATTTTTTTTTCTTGCAGGAACTGTGTTATCTGAGCCCCAGTAGTTTTTTCTTTCAAGACATTAACTGGGCCAGGCGTGGTGGCTCACACCTGTAATCCTAACACTCCAGGAGGCCAAGGCGAGAGGACTGCTTGAGCTCAAGAGTTCAAGACCACCCTGAGCAAGACACCCCGTCTCTACTAAAAATAGAAAAATTAGCTGGACATCATGGTATGTGCCTGTAGTCCCACCTACTCAGGAGGCTGAGGCAGGAAGATCGCCTGAGCCCAAGAGTTTGAGGTTGCTGTGAGCTAGGGTGACGCCACGGCACTCTAGCCCAGGTGACAGAGTGAGACTCTGTCTCAAAAAAAAAAAAAAAAGACATTAACCAGACTAGTTCCTGAAATGCTAGCAAGACAAAGAAGTGGACTGCCTCATTAAATAGACAGAATTTTACACATCATGTTAGCCCAGGGGAAAAAAAAAGAAGATATGAATGAGAAAGATAATGATGCTTTTTTTCTGAGTTGCAGGTTTCCAGGTGAGTTGTTTTCTTCTTTTACGCATTTCTGTATTTTCCAAATTTTCAGCAACAAACGTATATTTTGTAGTCAAGGAAGGAAAATCCTTTAAAACAGAAATGTGGTCACATCCCAGATGGCAGTGGCCTCTGAAGCCAGGGATAACATCCTCTAGGTGGAATGAATGCTGCCGTTCTTTTAACAAACATTATGAAATGGCATCGTGCTAGCTTTGAGGGGGTTGCAAGAGGAGCAAGACACACTCTGCCCTGGAGGAGCACAGTGTGGATGCAGAGAGGCTTGCTCACTCGGCCGCAGTGCCTCCCCTGCAGAGTGCACAGCTTCTCATAAAGCCTCATTTCCCAGAGGCAGAAAAACATCTTGCTTACAAGTGTAGGCTCTGGATCCAGATTACCTGGGTTCGAATCTCACCCCATCACTTATCAATGGTGTGACTTTGGACAAGTTACCTAACCTCTCTCTCTGTGCCTCTATTACCTTGCCTGTAAAATGAGACCAAAATGAGGAATAACTTCAGCGGGTTGTGAAATCCAACTAAGGGAAAAGCTGCGAAGCGCCTGGGAGAATGGCTGGCAGAGAGGACATGCTGGGTAAGCGTCAACAACTTCACCCTCCTTCACTGCAACCAAGGGTGGCAGCCAAATTCTGCTAAGTCAAGTCGTTTTGAATGCTGGCTCCAGGCCCTGCTCACTTTTTCCACAAAGTCAAAGGCAGGGGAAGCCACAAGGGTGTCTCTGTTCTGGTTCCTGTAAAGCCACAACTTTCTAAATCCTCATAAACTGTGACATCCTTCCTTTGGGTAAGTTGTGGAGCCTGTATGTTCAAGCACGGTGTCCCTTTCTTCACCAGATATGATGTCATCAGATTTTGGCCAGCTTGTTTTTTAGACTCCTGGGAAATCTAGAAGACACTGGCCCATATAGGCTACTCAGTATTTGTCCTGCTTCACTTGGGTTAATTTTTACCCTTTCTTTAAGTTGTTCATCAGTGATCTAATGTAACCTACTGTTTGCATAGAATGCAAACTCTAGAAACCCTGCTGGTAAGTTAGAGACTGGGGTGTTATGCAAGTCTCCCAAGAAGTTCTTCCAGGCCAGAATGGCTTTGATCTGTCCCCTTACTCTACTTGTCCCCATCCATGGTCAGGCATAGCCAATGGAGAATTTTCCACCCTTTTCTTTATGGAGATGGAGATGTGATACATCTTTGGTGTTGAAACCCAAGCCTTGATCATAATGAGATTTTCTGAGATAATTCGTTTCAGGACAGATTTCTTTGGCAGTTTAGTAATTCTATAGATGCAATAACAATCATATTTTTACATGAGTTAAAAGAAAAACCCAAAACAAAACTTTCTACTTAGAAAAAGAAAGACCATTTCATTTCTTAGCCACACCACAAAAAAAAAATGCATTTGTCAAGATGAAAAAAATCAGAAGGAACGGAAGTAAAGCATGTTTAGCTATACTTACTCAGTTACATTCTTCATTCACTTGAATATAGCAGCCAAAAGAGGCTTTGGGCAGCAACAATAGGCAATATAACATTGGGTAAGAAGAAGAGATTCTAAGAGGCAGAGTGATTCTCTATGCAGAGAGTAACTAGGGGCTCTGAGATGCTGAACCAACTTGATTTATCTAGAAACAAATTATAGCCATGAATTGGCACAAATGGATGCTGATAGCATCTTGAAACCAGAGCTCAGCTCCGCTCGTTCATGTTAACTTGAGTAATGGGAACCCTCAGAAAGTCTCAGCTGCTGCATCTGTAAAATGCTAATACAGGTCAACAACATCTTTGCCCAAACCCTAGAGGCAGATGAGTTTTACCATTCAGGATGAGCTAGAGCCCATTCTTCGAAGTGAAGTATCACAAGAATGAAAAAGCAAGCACCACATGTACTCGCCATCAAATTGGTACTAACTGATCAATACTTACGTGCTCTCATGGAAGTAATATTCATCGGGTGCTGTATGGGTGGGTAAATTCATAACTCATGGGTGCAGAGTGCACTGTCTGAGGGATGGGCACGCTTGTAGCTCTGGCTTGGGTGATGCAAAGGCAATATATGTAACCAAAATATACCCCCATAATATTCTGAAATTTATGAAAAAGAAAAGAAATTTAAAAAACTTTTTATTACAAAAAAAGAAAAAGAAAGGGAATTAGTGCACATACCTTTTGTTGGGTGTCCCCTCTCTGCAGCAGGGTCAGGGGAAGCTTCTTACAAAATATGTTAATATTTTAGAGGCAAAATATATCACACTAAATGGGATAAACAAAGATTATCAATAACCTTTCATCAGGTCAGGTCAGGTGAGATTTTTGCCAGCAAGGGAATTATGAAAAAACTTTCAAACTTTAGCACTTTTTGGATTTGGGGATTGTCAGCAAGGGATTATAGACCTGACCTGTCTTTCTTACAGAATTGCTGAGAGGATTAAAGGAGTCAAAGTACGTAAGTACCCGGTGAATGGCAGGAGTTCAATAAAAGATATTTTTGATTTAATATTAACAAATACAAATTATAGCAACATGTCATAAAATTATGTAAATATTTAATCAAATAAAATGTTCACCAGTGTCCGCTGGTGCTATGAGCTGACCAACAGTACAGTTGCCAAGTGCCTGCTCCACGCCAGGCAACGCTCTGCGTTTTTCCAGGCATTCTCTCCTTCCACCAGCTCCGCAGTCCCGCGTGGTGGCTTCAGCATTCCCCTTTCATAAATGAGCTAGCTACTCTAGGCCCCGCGAGGTTCTCCAAACCCACAAAGCCAATAGGTGGCAGGGTAAAGGGTGAACACAGGATTCTGGCTTTAGGGGCAAAACTGAGGCATTCAGGTTACTTCTGGGGGGAAAAAAAATCACAAATAGATATTTGGAGGGTAGACTCTGTGAAAAGCGAAGGTTGTGTTCTAGGAGTTTCCCCCAACCAGTTCCCAGCTGCCCGGTCAGCTCTGAGCCTGGCAGGCGGCGTCGTGTCAGTGGCGCTTGGCCAGGCTCAGCAGGCCAGGCCTCTCGGCTCTGGGCCCTTCGCTGTCACCCTCAGCCCTGACGGATGAGCAGGCTCAGTCTCACCCGTGGCCAGCTTCCAATTGTCCCTATTTTCTTCCTCCCTTCACAAGGAACTCCAGGCACAGAGAATTTACCAAGGAGGAGCGTTTTTCAGTCCCAGGCCTGCTTCTGTCTAGGCCTGCAAGGTCCTCTGCTGGCTCTGGGGAAGGGCATTTAGGGCTCCTGAATATGCTGCTTTTAAAATTCTATCCAACACCATCTCCTTTGCTGCCACTCACGGCTCTTCTCCGAGGCACACACTTGCAGTGATGTCTAGTTCTTCATGATTCGGTCAGACTGCATCTTCTCTTCTACGCTCACCCTCTAAATCCTCACTATTTCTACCTCCTAGACGGAAAATAAGGGATTTTGTTAACTTTTTTTTTTTTTTTTTTTGAGACAAAGTCTCACTCTGTTGCCCGGGCTAGAGTGCAGTGGCATCATCATAGCTCACAGCAACCTCAAACTCCTGGGCTCAAGTGATGATTCTGCCTCAGCCTCCTGAGTAGCTGGGACTACAGGCACGAGCCACCATGCCTGGCTATTTTTTTTTTTTATTTTTAGCAGGGACAGGGTCTCGCTCTTGCTTACGCTGGTCTTGAACTCCTGAGCTCAAGTGATCCTCCCCCTCAGCCTCCCAGAGTGCTAGGATTACAGGAGTCACCCCCCGCCAAGGGATTTCTTTTTGACCAAATAAAGACTTTGAGGGTTTTGCAACTCCTTGTTAGCACAGCTAGGCCTCAGCAGAAAGCAAGTTCTTCTCACAACACGCCCTGTCTTTCCTCATCCCTCAGATGTGCCGGAGTCTCCAGATCTAACCGCCTGCACCATCTGTCCTGGTCCCATGTTAGCTCAGGGCCCACCACAGGGCCTGGCACGAGCAGGCCGCCATCCGCAGTGACTGCTGGACCTCGACTTAGGCCTCCCGCCTAGAGCCCACCTCTCCCTCCTCCTGAAAAGCCTCTTCCTCATTCCTCAGGCCCAGGGGAGCCCATCACTTCCTCTGGGAAGTCTCCCTTGAATTCCTTGGGTCTTTGAAGTGTTCCCTCCCAGATCACCTATTTTGGTGCTAAGCACATTGCATGTAGCTTTGCACGTGTTGCCCAGCTAGACTAGGAACTCCTAGAAAGCAGAGACAGCATCTGTGTCATCTTCCTGTCCCTGTGCTTACCACAGATCTGGGTCACCTGAATCCTGTAATTCCCTTTAAAATGTAGGCAAGCCCCTCATGGGAGAGTGATTCTGCCACAGTGAGAGCTTTGCCTGGGTTCTCCAGGTAAATGAGGCCGACAGTTTTGGATGCTGTGAGGAGACACCTGCCTCAAAGGCCCTGCATTTCCTAAAGAGTGGACTCTTCCACCTTACCCTGGCCACGGAGCGGGAAAGGGAGAGACGCTTATCAAAAGGAACATCAATATACACAGGTTAATCATTAGCTTTCAACCAGGGTCAAAAAATCTTTAGGCTTGTCAACTGTGTTCCATCAGCATCAGGTCTGTGCTGCTGGGGCCTCTCCCCACTGGGCAGCTGGCGCCCCAGGGACCGACAGCTCAGAGACACTGAGGATCCTGCACCCCCGTATCCTTGAGAGCCAACCCCAATGTCTGTGCGGCTCTGGGGATGATGTGATTAACAGGGAGCAGGGCTACTTTTATTTCCAGAGCTGGCTTCACTCAGGCACACCTTGTTCCTCAGGACTATACTCACCATTTCTTCCTTTACCTTTTAATTCAATTAAAACAACATTTATTGAGCCCTTCACAGGGGCAAGGAACCTTAAGTTACTGTGGGAAATTTAAAGAGGAACAAAACTGACCCTAAAGGAAAATGAGCAAGATGAAAACATGATTTTTTTGAGACAAAAATCCTTATCATGCTGTATAGATAAAACTGAATTCCAAGAACATACTGCACACCTCGTATGAGGAAGGGCTGTGCTACTTGTCGGGGTCCAGAGGTGAGGACAACCTTGGTCTTTAAGAACTTGCTCTCCAGAAGACCGTACCCTCCCAGAGCAAGCCCTTGGCACCAAACGGTATGGCTACACATTCCTGCCCTCATCACCCCTCACCCGGCCCAAAGACCCCTGAGGGTTAACAGAAGGAAAGTGGTGGAGCCAGGCCTGGGTCGTGCCCCTGTAACCTCAGTGCCATCTCTCCATCCCGGAGCTGGTCCCCCCAGCTGGAGTTCCTCAGTCGCAGAATTCATGGAAGAGGTGGCCCCACGCCCTTCCAGGAGAACAGAGGCCCCTTCCCTCCAGGCTCTGGCGAGGAGGGTGCTTTGGAGCACGGGGAGACCTCCGGATGGTAGAGGTTGGAGAACCCCCAATGCAGAGTCTAGGGTTCGTCTGGGTGGAGGGGACCCTGGGATGAATGGAGCTGGGTGTACCTGTTCGCGGTGGCTGGGCTAGGCGGGGATAGAGGGCTGGACACGCCAGGATGCAAGGCGCTGGGGTATGCCTGGCTCTGGGGCTGAGGTCCTTGTCACAGCGCCCACCCTGTGCCCGTCGGCTGCGGGCGAACGGCCGGCCCCCACCCTCGGCCTGGCCACCCACCTGGGCATGCCCTGTCGTAGTCGAAGCAGCAGTCCCCAGTGAGGCGACAGGCTTGGTCGCAGAAGCACGTCCCGTAGACCCTGTCCAGCCTCCAGCCGCGGGCGAAGCAGGCGGGGTCCCGGCCCGGGCAGCAGCGCCCAGCCTCGGCGCAGCCGGCCAGGGCCCCGGGCCACAGCCGCGCCAGCGCGCACAGCGCCATCCACAGGGCCCTCATGGCCAGCGCTCGGGCGGCGCCTGCGACGCCACAGGCCCTCGGGGCAAGTGCTCCGCTCCTCCAAGCGCCGCGGCCCCCGAGCTGCCGAGCGCCCGGCACCGCACAGCCCGGCCCTGCCCGGCGCCCGGCCCCCGCCCTCGCGCGGCCCCTCCCCGGCCTTGGCGGCGCGCCCGGCGGCCCGGGCGGTGGCGCGGCTGCCCCTGCCCAGGTGGGGAGGGCACCGCAGCCTCCCGGGACGCGCCCGCCGTCGGCGGTCCGGGCCCCGCCGCCCCCTCCCCGCTGCCAGCCCGCCCGCGCCCCCGCCCCAGCCCCGGGGGACCTCGGGGGGACCGGGGGCCGGGAGCGGAAAAGCAGGTGTTCGGGGCGGGGGAGGGGGCAGCCAGGAGCCAGGCTGGGGCGGCCACATTTCCTGGCTCCAAGCTCTGCTTCCTAACCTCTGGGGACACGTTAGCGAGCGGGCATTTTCACTCTAAAGATAGGCGACGAAGAGCGCCCGATGTGCACCAAACGGGAATCGCCGGCACCCTGCACGCGGCCACCCCGCCTTCGCCCAGGAAAAGTCCGCTCTGCGCTTTTTCCCGCTCCGCTCGCCAACCCTTTGAGCCCCGCGGGCCACGGAGAAGCCGAGGATAAGACCAAAGAAGCATCCTTTCCTTCTGCCACATCTCTGTAATGGGATTTTTCTGCCCAAGGAAAATGCCACTTTGCTCCACTTAAGAGGCAATTAATGAATATGAAGGCAAGAATAAATAAGATATAAATGGTGCTCTGCTTTCTGTTAAAGCCTACTTCCGAAAATAAACCCTCTTTATTGATGTTTTAGAAATAACTTCCACTTTAATAAGTGCGTGCCTAACTTTTTATATACGTCCCCCCCCCCCAGTGTATTACATTTTGTGCACCTCACTCCTTTTGTTCACCAGTATTTATCCTGGAAGTTTTATTTATTTTATGTTCCTAAATCATTTACACTAATATGGTTTTTGTGAGAGACCAGGAATATAACGTTTTCTGCATGTGTGAACCTAAGAAATCAAATGAATTTCAGAGACTAACTTCTTTTCTCAACAAGGACTTCTCATAGATGAATTTTCTTTATTCATCAGAGAGAAAGTAACAAAAGTAAAAATGAAAAACCTTTACTACAAAAATAGTAAAACAATACAGTAATCAAGCATAAAAAAACACATTGGGAAATGAAAAAGATTTAATACATTATAAGAATTGTACCTTATAAACTCTAATCACAGATAAAAAGTTTGACCAATGCAGAGCATAATATTATTTTATTGTCCAAGGAAAAAAACTCTCTAAAGTCAAAAAGAAATTTTTTTCTTTGTACACTTACGCAAATAAATTCTTAGCTTTGGAAACTTATTTTGTTTTCCTCTTTAGGTCTCTCTCGCTTTTACAGTTTAAATAAATAATATGTACTTCTTTTTTTTATATATCTTTAGTTCTTGGTAGTTGGAACTAAATAACTTTGCCAGCAAATTATACCCTCTGCCTTTTCCCCTGTTATAGGTTTTATTAGCAGTTTTGTACTCATTCGTGTAATTTATCCCCCACGCCTTCTCTAAGGCTATCTGCTTTATAGAATGCCTTTAGGGAGCTATTTATTCCGTAATGCCATAAGAATCTGGAATAGTTCCAGAAAGATGTAAAGGAAAATGATCCACTGAGAAACTCATTTTCAGGACTAAAACATGAAATGCAGTGATAACAGAAAGGAGATGATGAGGTCTGGTTTAAGAAAAGTAAAAGCATAATGTCAAATGCCTGCTCAAATACCATTTTTTTTACCCACCTTTTTCTTATACCCAGATAAAACCAGAACCCCAAATTGAAAACATAAAGGTGGGGTTGTGTGCTCAGGAGTTTTGGGCTTTGGAATTAGAACTTGAGTCCAGTTCTGATTCTATGATCTCTGACAAACTGCTCCAGCACCCTCATCTTAAATAGACCACTAAACCTTTTCAGACGGATACCTACAGAAGTGAGTGTAAATTGAGCACAAAGTGGGAGCTAAGTATCTACTTGTGTCCTAATGTCCACCCCACTCCTACCCCATAATTTAAGCCTAAAACAAAGTAAAAGACAAGGGCAGTTTTCCCACTGTGCAAAATAGGGAAAACCACAAAGTTAAGGGAAAAAAAAGAGGAAGAAAACCACAAATAAATGATTACTACTTTAATGGCAAACATAAAAAGGAGCTTGTCTCTGGTAAGTAACATTAAAAGAAACTCACAATCTCAAGTTAAAGCTTGTACTGTCTTGAAGACATCATGATAAACCCCCTCCAGCACGCCCTAGCAAAGGAAGCAGTTTCTGCAGGAATAGGCACAGTCAGGGACCCTGACATTTGAAAAAAAAAAAAAAATGGAGTTCACATCCTTACTGGAAACTGGATGCAGCCGAATGTAACAATTAGTTGCTTTGTTTTCCATGCCTTGTAGATGTTTGGCGAACAGAAATCATCCTACTGACCATGTGGATGAATATAGGAATGTACCTTAAAGACACTCTTTCTTCTAAAGTGTTGTCTTTGGAAGCTGTCCAAGGTTGGTAAAATTACAGAGTGAAACGGAGGCCTACCTGTTCATCAGATTCCAGAGCACAGTAATTTTAA
The DNA here is from genome assembly GCA_008086735.1 of Cheirogaleus medius. Taxonomy (NCBI): domain Eukaryota; kingdom Metazoa; phylum Chordata; class Mammalia; order Primates; family Cheirogaleidae; genus Cheirogaleus; species Cheirogaleus medius. Next base: position 21,689,989 of record VBSM01001124.1, read on the forward strand.
AGGACATCCACGTACGTGATCTCATTCAATCCTGCGTAACTGTAAGGAAAATATTAGCACCCCCATTTTGCAGATGACGGAGAGATTAGACATGCAGCTAATTAGTGACAGAAAGGCATTAAAACTGAAATTATTCTTTCCAAAACACCACAGGGTTCTTCCCATTACTTACAGCTTGTGACAGGGGTGGGGGAAATGGTAATGGAAAGTAAGATTAAGAACCGCACTAAGTTCTATAGTGTATGTGGGACTCAAAATACAAATAATTTCCAGAAAGGTTGGATACACTTAAAATGTAAGCTTTATACTTTTATCCATTTAAGATAGATAGGGAGTTATTATATCCATCCAGGCTGCTATGAGGGCTGTAGAAGGAATCTTTAGAGATTGACAAATAGAGCAGTCAATACTTACATGGTTTGGGTGCATTTGTCAGAGGCAGAATACTGCATGGATATTTATAATATAATTTGTTGGATATCAGACAACCTTGATTGTCAGATGTGCCACTACTTTATGCACTACTAAGACAGAAAAAAAAACACTGCCAATTATACTACGATGCATACCTATACACAGATTGTAGGATGGATTTCAGTTTCAGAAATGTTTAAATTTGGAATCGTGTATCCTAGAATCATTGAAAAATGGAAAGAGATAATACTTCCATCATTTTACATTTTATAATACACTTTTTGGATAATCCTATGAGGTCGATGTTGTTAACTTGCCTGCTTTGTTGAAAGAGAGGTTCAGAGGACCTACATGACCGGAGTGAGCAGTGTCCCGGAGTCCTTTCTGCAGAGCTAGTGCTGCTCATTTGGTTGCAGTTGTTCTCTTCCTGAAGGTGAGATGCCACTCTAGGCTGAGGGTCAATGGGCCTTCCCTAAGGAGACTAAGATCTAATGGAGGAGCTAGCCACATGAACGGTCACTGCAGTGTAATGTGATGAGTGTTATTATTAAAGGGAAAGAGGAGGGATGTCTGAGATACTGTCACTGGAGCTGGGCAGACAAGGAGGATTTCGAATTTGGGTTATAAAGATCAGGATTGAGCTACTATTAGCCCCTTTACTTTCTCCATGGAAAATGCAGATTCAACTACCAGGAAAAGCTCCAATAACTCTTGGGAAGGTTCTACCTTGAAAGTCTGGTACCTACTCATTTAATAATGCAAAAATGTGCAGGCACGCATCCAAAGACGCTTATTCAAGGTGGTGTGCATAACGAACGCACTTTGAGTAATTCTTCTCCTATGACCTTATAGCAAGCGGGCAATGACATCACTACCAAGGTTTATGCTGCCATTTCTATGTCTTTGATGTTATCAATTCAATAAATGTAAAGTGGATACGAAGGTGGTAAAGTAAATTCATTGGTTGCCTATTCAACATCCATTCTTCCTTCTTTTCCTAACAGACTCAGATTTTCCTTTCCAGAGGAAGCATCCCTTCCCTCCATTATTAGACAGCACCCCTAGCTCTAGAGATGGGCTTTGAGGGTCAATTTCATCTTCAGTCTGTGGACCGCTCAGGAATTGTGCCAATCAGAGCCCCAGGGATCAGGGTGTTTGTTCAATAGATGACTTGGTTTTCCCTTTACCCTTATTGGAGGAGAATGAGGATGCATGTGATCCTTATGAAGCCAGTCTAAGACTTTAGCCAACCAGCCAGGGAAGACAGAACCAGGGGATCACAGGGCTTTGTTTGAATGGCAGTTGAAGCCGAACTTCCCCCTTCTCAATCCTCTGCCCCATTAAATCCTTCTTATAACTTATGCCAGTTTCAGTTGCAATTTCTGTGACTTAAAACAAAAGCACCCAACAGAGGAGATAAGGAAAGTAAAAAGAGCCCAGTTTTTAAAGAGAAAAGTAGATTTGAACTGTGGCTCTATCAGTTACCAGGTATGTCGCATGAAATAAATTATTGTAAACTCTTCAAGCCTCAACTTCTTGAGCTGTAAAATGGAGACAAAAAAGGAAAGGATTTAATTATATAATTTGTGCATGTCTAGCACAGTTCCTGCTACGTAAGAATGAGTTGGTAATTAATGGTAATTATTATATTTGTGCCCTGGACTTTAATACAAAAGGCATGCTTTAATTATGAGTAATAAATGTTTTTCCATAAACTATTGTGTCAGGCTGTATGGTGCAATTGAAAGAGCTCTGTACTGGGAGTCCAAAGACGTGGCTTCGATCCTGCCAATGAGTGACCTTGGGCAGTTCATTTAGGCTCTCTGGACCTCAATTTCCCCATATAATTTGATGGTGTGAGCCAAGGAAATATCCAAGCACCCTGTTAGCTGAAAAACTGTAACATTCAATTTAAGTAGCAGTATAACCTACGAGAGAGAGTCTTACATGATTTCTTTGACCCTAATGGTAGACTGCAAGTAACACAACTGAGGAAGTGAATTTGCAAAGTCCAAAACTCTCCAAGTTGAGATCAGACAGCTAATTTGGAGACAGACATTTATGTTCACAGATTAATCACAAGTTCATCATAGATGCTCGCATGGACATGTAAAACATGGCAATTATTGAAGCAATGACAAATGATTTAAAAAATGATTTTAGAATCAGGAGATGGGCATATAGCTTTGTCTCCATAACTCACTAGCTGTATGACTATAGGGAAGTATTGAATTTCTCTGTGCTGAGAATCTCAGTTCTAAAAAGGACTTTGAAAAGCTCTATAAAGACTCTGGCAAGTCTAACACTGATTTTATGAATATAATCCTCCAGTTCAGGAGTAGGAAAATTATTTCTATTTTCTTATGGCCTATGAGCTAAGCATGGTTTTTGTTTTTTGGTTGTTTTTT
>VBSM01001124.1:21692910-21708346 GCA_008086735.1 Cheirogaleus medius
AAAAAAAAAAAAGAAAAGAAAAGAAACCCACAAAACCTAAATTACCTGGGCTTATACAGAAAAAGTCTGCTGACACCTACTGAATGCATCCGGCTCTAAAATTCTGTGAACTAATACAGACATTAACTACTTTGTAAACTACCTAGCGTTCATCCATATGTAAGGGGTTCACATGAAATGGAATTCTGAAATTAAAAAGGCACAGCCAGAACCCTCATGCCCAGCAAACTTTGTTTACGGTGGTAAAGTTCTAGATGGTGCCGAGATTAATCCTGTGCTGCTAGAAAATGCTGTGGAATTCTAAGCAAAGCTTAAAAAATGAAAAGGAGAAAATCATCTGGATGACATTAAAGAAGTCATGTAATTTTGCTCCTTTTACGGTAAAAGAGCCTTCTCTGATCCACAGCAGGAATCCTTATAGCAAATTATTCTTTCTTCCTACATGCAAAGCTCTCACTGTGTCAGCGAAGGGCACAAAGCCCTAAGAAGTGCCTGCCACACAACAAGCCAGAAAGAAATATGCCCCGTCCAGGGAGAGGAATGCTCCCACTCCATTTAGTACTAACAAATTAAGTGGAAAGTGAGTGAGCTCACTGACCAGCGGCAACCCTGTGTGGGTGTGATGCAGTCCATGGCTGCATATTATGACTTTGACCTTGATCCTGGACATTTGCTTGAGAGAAAACATATTCTTTGCACGCTAAGCCTCCAAATACCCTCTCAGTCCCAATAAATGTATTAAGAAGGCCTATTTGGTACCAGGAACTATATTAAATACTTATTGTATCTAATCTTGTTGAAGTTTATAGCTTGCCCAAACGAGAGATATTCAAACCAGTTCTGCAATTTCTAGAGTCCACATTTTTTCTACTCAGAAAACTAATTATGTAATTAACAACTAGATTTCTATTAATATTTCATAGACTTTTTGTGATAAATATCTTGACAAATCGATTATAGTTAGGTCATTAAAAGACTTAAGACAGTAAACCATGTATCATTGTATTCTACTAACAGTTTCTTAAATTATTAAATATTTCGTTAATGGTAGAGAACACTGAACTGGAGGTTGAAAGAACTGGGTTCTAGATAACGCTACTCCCCACCTGTATGAATTAGGGCATTTACTTAAACTCTACAAGCCTCAGTTTTCCTTGTCTGTAAGGTAGGGACAGTAAGATCTATTTTGGTTAAACTACCGGGATCTTGTAAGGATCAAGTAAAATAGTATATGTGAAAATGCTTTGTAAACACTCATTATTTCTTGGTCACTGTTGGTTTTTTATATTAAAATGTTAATACTTCAAGAAGTAAACAGAAGCATGCCTCAAAGATCTCAGTGCATGTAAAATGCAAGCTTTCTACATACTATATTGGCTTTAAATTATTTTTAAAAGTATGTCTCCTTTTAGCAAGCTTAGAAGGATACAATTATTATCACAAAGAAAAACTATTTTCTAACTTTGTGTAAGATGCTACGCAAAGACAGTAGCACATCCACAGTTACAAACCCTCTAGGAATCTGCATTTTAATCAGATGCTGCAAAAGTTTAAATTCCATGCCCACATACCACACTGCACACATGTGCAACTGCCTAGATTATAATCACTGATAATATTTACCCCCAATCCCTGCTTTCTCAGCCTTCCGAAAATCCCAGAGGGTGCTGGGCCACAGCTTAGTAGTAGCCTGCATGTCCAACAATTACCACATCCTGGCTACTTGAAATATATGACAAATTGGAAAGATCCACTGTGTACAGTTTCTTCTCCCCCTACAGAGAGCTGTTCTGATTAACAGCCCATCTGCTGGCTGACGCCGGGAACTGAGTCAATGTCCTCTTTTCTTTCTTTCTTCTCTGAACTGTCTTGCATAGCTGTCTTCCTCAGACCTCTCTATTTCAAACTCCACAACGCAGTTAATTCCGTCTCAGGAAACCTTTCTTTTACATGTACACACGCATTCTCCTTCATTCCTGCCTTAGTTTGCTAGGGCTGCCATAACAAAGTACCATACACTGAGTGGCTTGAACAGAAATTTACTGCCTCGCAGTTCTGGCGGTTGGGAGTCTGAGATCAAGATGTCAGTGGGCTGGTTCCTTCTGAGGGCTTCAAAGGAAGAATCTGTTCCATGCGTCTCTCTTTGGCTCATAGATGGCCATCTTCATGTTCACATGGCATTTTTCCTGTGTCTCTGTGTCCTCATTTTCCCTTTTTTAGGAGGACAACAGTCATATTGGATTAGAGCCCTCCTTAATTTTAACCTAACTAACTACATCTGCAACAACCTTATTTCCAAATAAGGTCACATTCTGAAATACTGAGGGTTAAGATTTCAGCATAGGAACTTGGGGGAATACAATTCAAACCATAGCGACTCCCCCTTCTTTTTCCTTCTTCCAACTTGCGTAGATACCTTAAGGCAATCTTTTATTCACTTTCTGTCTTCTATTCCTCCTCTACCTACGTTGTCAGCCTGTAAAGGATTCCATGCATGATGGGAACACATAAGAATAGGCATGTCTAGGAAAAAGAAGGCCATGTGCTTTGGAATTTAACTGGACTCGGGTAGAGGTGTGAACAACCCCTAAAACCACTCAGGAGGTGTGATCCTCTTCAGAATCACAGGTCCTTCCTCACCCTTTATTTAAACCAGCTTGTCTTCTTGTCCTTGAGCACCATCATTGAAGATAAATATTTCCTATGCAGCATTTTCCTGTTTCAATCACTAATATTCAAAAAGTATTGTGCTCTGCTATATTTTCATTGTCAATGGATAGTATTTTAAATGTTATAAAATAAATTGGGATACAAGTCCTTATGAGAGGGTAAGTACCCCCTCTCCCCTCCCCACACTCCCTCACCCCCACAGTCATTGCTACAATTCTTTCTGAGTATTTATTGGGTACCAATTACACGCTGGGTGCTGTGGGTGATGTGGGAGATGCAAACATAAGTGAGTCATGATGTCTGCCATAAAGAGACATAGAGTCCGGAGGGGCAGACAGACATAATTAATGCTCTAAGTCTCATACTAGTGGTATTTATTAATATAAGATGATACGGCAGCACAGAAGATGGAGGGATTAATTAAGCATCAGGAATCAGAAGTCATTGGCCCCTAGCCACACAATAAAGGACAGCATTCTTGGAGAATGTAAAATTTCTTAATAGGTTGAGTGATAATAGAGAAAGGCTGGGCTGCAGAAGAGAAGGGCACTGTAGCACACGGGGACGAGCCAGTAGGTGGATGGGAAGTGCAGGTGGGATATAGCTGAGTCGGTCTGTGAGCAGTCTTCCATCCTAGGTCTACGTCTAGGTCCACTGCTGTGGGTTAGTTTGAATTTGTGAAAGATCCAGGTATGCTAAAGTGATAGATGCTATCTTTGACCTCAGGGACACACATTTCACCTAGTGGAAATAAATGAAGTATTTCTGAACCTGCTGAAAAAATTTCAATTCAAGCCTCTTCGTCCACGTACAAGACTCATTATAATCATCCAACCAGCGAATTCTTGACACACTATTCCATCCACCCTACAGATGACTATTCTGAGCTGCAATGTGGCCAGTCATCCATAGAAAGTTTTCATTTTCTCTTAGTAGTTAGTTTTGCATCATTTGCGCTTCCACTAATTCTCACAGTTTGCTTGGGACTGCATTATTTCAGCATTTGCCACATACTCACCCAGCTAACACCTGGACACACGCACAAGTAGCTTTAGAATTATTGTTTTGAGGTTGGGTGTGGTGGCTCACGCCTGTAATCCTAGCACTCTGGGAGGCCAAGGTGGGAGTGATTGCTTGAGCTCAGGAGTTTGAGACCAGCCTCAGCATGAGTGAGACCCCATCTCTACTAAAAACAGAAAGAAATTAGCCAGGCATGGTGGCGCATACCTGTAGTCTCAGGTACTTGGGAGGCTGAGGCAGAAGGATTGCTTAAGCCCACGAGTTTGAGGTTGCAGTGAACTGGGCTGACGCCATGGCACTCTACTGGGGCAACAGAATTGAGACTCTGTCTCAAAAAAAAAAAAAAAAAAAAGAAGAAGAATTGTTTTGAAAGAATATTCTCCGAATCCGAATTTTCCCTTAGACAACTTGATTGTGTTATCAAAAGCCAGAGGAGCATGTCCATATGTTTGTTGTCTATAATGCCAGGATTTGGTCAGGAACTTGCACAGAGTCCTCCATTCCCACTGATTTCTCACCTTTACTTCTCATCAGCTAATAGGAGGTGAATGTATTCGTGAGCCACGTTGCTCCACCCAAATCCCACCCCCTACTCTGGAATGGATTTCTGTCCCTAATATTGTGGAACAGAACCAAGCAATGTCAGAATGTTAGAGCTCAGAGATTTAGAGACCATCTTGTCCATCTACATACTTTCATAGTAAAGAAACTGAGGCCAGAGAAGTTATAGGACTGACAAGTTTATGCAGAATTCAAACCAGAATCCAGGTCCCCAGACATTCAGTTTTGCACTTAGTATTTCCCATTTTGTTTTTATTTTATTTTTTAATAGAAAAATAATAATTGCACCTACTCATGAGATACACAGTGATGTTTTGATACATGTATTACATAGTGATCAGTTCAGGGTAATTAGCACATCCATCATCTCAAACATTTATTATTGCTTTGTGCTAGAAGCATACAATATCCTCCTTCTAGCTATTTGAAACTATATATTATTGTCAACTATAGTCAGGCTCCAGGGGTATAGAACACTAGAACTTATTCCTCCTATTTTTTTCTCTGTTCCTGCTCTCACCTCTCTCCATAACAGCCATGCTAAAGATTTTGGTCCTTATCTAAAAAGACAGGGGATCGACTGAAGGATTTGAAGCTGGGTGAGCATGATCTGATTTATACGGATTTTTAAAAACCCCCCTAGTGTCAAGTAGAGAATGAGTTGAAGGGAGCACTGTAACAAGTACGTCTTACGGTGCTTGCCCTGATCCCAGCCCCGAAGGGTCCCATCTGCCTCTAGAAGCCCACCCACCCTGACCGCAGCCCAGGGTCCTTGGATGGATTCTTGACCTCAGGGCAACCAACCAGCAGCTATGGCAGAGTCTGCCCCAGTAGAGACGAGCTGGTCACTACTCTCCCTCTCTCCAGAGATTCTGGTTGAGTCATCAAGGCTGAGAGCCCAAGAATCTGGATTTTTTAAAATGTCCCAACTGATTTCAATGCCAGTATCGGGAATTTGAATTAAGAATACAGAAAGAATTCTCAGCTGTGGTGGGCAGTGGAACAGGGTTGATGCAATAGTAGGGCTTGAGATTATTTTGGGCCAAGAACCAAGTGAGTGATTAGATGTTGCTTGGGCAATAGAGGAACTGAAGAAGAAGGGGCAGAGAAGGGAGAGAGGTACACTTTCTGAGTTCCCAACTGCGCAAGACCGGCGGTACTTTATGTCATGTCCCCACAACTTCTAAGAATGCTGGATCTTTACAACAATCCTCCCCCCTCCCCCGTGTATGTGTGTGTACTCTAAGTCGGGTGGGTTTCTGCTCCTTGCTATCAGCCCACCCATCAAGCTGGAGGAAATGTGTAGGCTCAGAATGTTTCCTTATCTTTCCCTCCCCTTAACTCTCTCTTTTCTTTCATTCCCCAAAACCCCAACCCACACCATTGTTAAGGTTTTCCTCTCTTCCTGAGACCTGATGATCTAATCCAAGTTATCCAAGTTAGGGTATTACTAAATGCCTGATGAGGCTTTGGTGTGATATCTATAAACAGGCACATTTTTATCTGAGAATTTCCCCAGAATTCCTGTACCACAAAGAATAATGGGTTCTTGAAAGTGTAGGGGCCAGAGTGAGCTGAGGAGGGCAGTGTGAAAGGGACACTCTGGAGCTGCCTTACTTCACACTTTTCAATCACACCTTGTTGGTAGCAATCAGACAAGCCTACTCAGGGGAAAAAAAAAAAAAAATGGCTCGGTTTTCAGCATCTGTTCAGATCCCTGGAAGTTTAATCCCAAATCACCCTCATGAACAGAAACTTTAGCCCTGCCCTTCTCAAATAACCATGACCTGAAAACCACATTGGATTGTGTGGTCTCAGAGTTAGCTCCTTATAGATAAAACTAAAATATCACCACCAAGGAAAATAAGTGGAAGATTCTACATAGAATGGGGTCAAATTAAGGAAATTGAGAATCATTACCCTCAAGAAACTTTATTTCTAGTGGAGTAATTCACACATACACACACATGCAAACACACACAAAGTGAGTGAGAGAGACAGACAGACAGACAGATAGACAAGGAGATGGAAATTCTGGAAGAATTTCCACCAGAGTGTGAACTGAGGCTAACTTCAGATGAAGTGATTCATGTATGTATTTTTATTTTGATTTGTTTTGGTTTTTTGCATTTTTTAAATGTTTCATAATGAACATTACATTTGCAATACTATTATATTACTATTATAAAATTTTTAAGAAAGAAAGAAAAAGAAGCAAAAGAAGGAAAGAGAAAGAAAAGGAGGGAGGGAGGGAGGAAGAAAGACAAATTTTAGAAATGGTACTACCATGGTTTAGACCCCACAGTCGGACCCAGTGTATGTTTTGCTGTTTGCTCTACACAGTGTGTGTGTGGAGTGTGGAGGCTAAATGCACCACCACGGGGACAGAGGGCGACCATCTGCACACGGAGAATCTCTTCTAACAGAGGATTGACTCAATAGCAAAAACACTTTGTTCCTGTTTCAAGTTTAAATTATAGCCACAGCAATATTGAAAACTCAATGAAAGGATTGTTCAGGTCAACTTCAAAGAGGAGCCGGGATGTCGGGTCTGTCAGGGGAGAGCCTGCCACACCTCCACGTCCACTCGGGGACCCACCCAGGCTGGAACTACAAACACACCGAGCTCACTTTGTCTGCTCTCCAGGGGATTTAACTGATGGAATCAAGATGAGGAGACTTCAAACATGCTGCATTTTTCCTGTTTTTCCTTTCCCCTCTTCCTTTCCTTGCTTATTTCCTTATATCATTTACTCTTTAAAGACATTCATCCTTCCCGCCCCCAATATGTGTGTGTGTCTCTCTCTCCCCTAAGGGTCTAGAGTGAAAAGCTCCTAAGACCAGAAGCTGCCTGGTTGTGTATACACAGGGGTGTGATTTGTGATTCACAAATTCATTCCTGCTTGACTAGTTGGTGGTTTGCCTTCCCTGGGTCCCAGCCCCTAGCCAGCTAACCGAGAGCTAACTTCTCACTAGAGTGATCATTGAATCATTTAGGTTTATTAGGAATCCTTTTAATTTTATTTTGAAGGCTACTTCAAGAATCCCTAAGGACTCTTGTGTTTTTCTTTAGAAAAATTAATTTAATTTAATAACTTGGATATAGATAAGCCTAAAACAATACCAAACAGGTCAGATTAAACTACCATTATAATTATCAAACTGCAATTTAAATTCCAGGCCTCGGATGGCAAATTTCAGAAAGAGCATTTTCTTCCTTTACTAGTAACAGTAAATAAAAATTGTATTTCTTTTTTGATGCACACAAAGCACTTTTTCATTATAGCAGGTGAAGCTTCCCACAACTCTATGAAGGAAATAGAGCATGTATTGTATTAATTCCAGTTTGCAAAGATGGGAGCCAGAGACTAAAAGTTAGGTGACCTATGGCCCAAGCTGGAAAGGAACTGAGTCACAGCTGTCTGGCCCACATCTGTGGCGCTTTTCCACGGGAGCACCACTCAGCTCCATTAGGAGAAAGATGTTCCTTTTCTGGAATTTTCACTGCTGTTACCCCAGCAGCATGGTTGGTATGGTGCTAGAGGAAGTTGGAGGCACCCTAAAATAAATTGTCAACAAATTTTTAGTAATCATTATTTATTAAATGCTTAATGATTATTTATTAAAAATTTTAATGTATATTTTGTTTTGATCAACTGCCTCCTAAAAATATTTGATAACTCACTCCAGAATAAATTTTTTGACATTTACAATCTTAGAGACACAGGAAATCAAAACATTTACATTTACACGAGTATTTTTATTGTAGAAAATTATGGTAGGGCGGTTACTAAAAATTTTCAAGGATAACAAAAGGATAAAATTGTATGGGAGAAATGGAATGGAAATACAAGTTCAAGAAAGCAAAGGAACATTGCAAAGTTTCCTGCCATTAAAGAAGAGCTTTTCCATGGATTATCAATGAATCACAAATGCATATAGGATCAATGGATGACAGTGGTTATAAAATAACTACAGTATTTGTAGTTCAGTGGATATATTTAAAAGAGTGATATTATTTTAACTGCCAATATTTACAATACAACAGAAATTGCTTCTTTTGCAACAAAATTTAAAAAATTTAGATGTCAAATATTTTTAAGTGTGAGGGGTACACACATACTATGTGAGGGTGCATAAACAAATATTTTGATGACTATTGCATTAGAGATCTTGTAGCCTCATGTGGGGGTCGAAGGAGCAGTGAAAGGTGTTTTCTTGATAAACTATTTAGTAGGCGGGAGAAACTTCCAATGAAATAATACAGGTCAATAGACAAAGTGAGTATGAGACTTCATTATTTTATTTTACTTTATTTTATTTTATTTTATTTTTTGAGACAGAGTCTCACTCTGGTGCCCGGGCTAGAGTGCTATGGCATCAGCCTAGCTCACAGCAACCTCAAACTCCTGGGCTCAAGCAATCCTATTGCCTCAGCCTCCCAAGTAGCTGGGACTCCAGGCATGCGGCACCATGCCTGGCTAATTTTTTTCTACATATTTTTAGTTGTCCAGCTAATTTCTTTCTATTTTTTTTTTTTAGTAGAGACGGGTCTCACTCATGCTCAGGCTGGTCTCAAACTCCTGAGTTCAAATGATCCACCTGCCTCAGCCTCCAAGAGTGCTAGGATTACAGGAGACTTCATTTTAGATTAGACTGGATCTGAATTTTTGAAAGTTACAAGTAGCAGGAAAGCTGTGGAATTGGGGATTTGACAGAGTACTTTTAAAAGCAACAATTGAATAAAAACGTGGATTATTTTGTGTTTGTAATTAATTAAAGTTCTGACTGTTCAATTAATTGCTTATACAACATCTTTCTACTGAAAACACAGGCCTTTCCTTTAATTCAGCTGAGCAGTGTGAATGTGCTCAGGAGAACCATGATGGCTGTCTGAAAATTAGGGCAGCCCCAATCAGCCTGCATGGCCCAGGAAAGGGAGCTGGCAGTAGTGGTTTTTCCTAGGTTTATAGAACCATCAAGAAGGGATCCCATTGAATCTGTAAATCACTTTGTGTAGTATAGACATTTTAACAGTGTTGATTCTGCCGATCCATGAACATGATATGTTTTCCCATTTGTTTATGTCCCCTGTGATTTCCTTCCCTGTAGAGGTCTTTCACCTCCTTGGTTAAATATATTACTGGCTATTTTCTTTTCTTTGTTGCTATTGTGAAAGGTATTGAGTCTTTTATTTGATTCTCAGCTTGACTGTTGTTGGCGTACAGAAATGTGCAGATCTAATAAAAATAACTCTACACTTTGTATGGAACCAGAAAAGACCCCATATAGCCAAAGCAACCTAAAGCAAAAAGAACAAATCAGGAGGCATCAATTTATCAGACCTCAAGCTATCCTTCAAGGCTATAGTAACCAAAACAGCATTGTATTGGCATAAGAACAGAGACATAGACCAATGGATCAGAACAGAGAACCCAGATATAAAACCATCCTCATGTTGTCATCTGATCTTTGACAAAGCAGACAAAAACATACACTGGGGAAAAGAATCCTTATTCAATAAATGGTGCTGAGAAAACTGAATAGCCACATGTATAAGACTGAAACAGGATCTCCACACCTCTCACCACTCACAAAAATTAATTCATGATGGATAAAAAACTTAAACCTAAGGCGTGAAACTATAAGAATTCTAGAAAAAAATGTTGGAAAAACTCTTATAGATATCAGCATAAGCAAAGAATTTATGAAGAAGACCCGAAAAGCAATTACAGCAACAAAAATAAATAAATGGGATCTGATCAAATTAAAAAGCTTCTGCACAGCCAAGGAAACAATTATAAAGCAAACAGACAACCTACAGAATGGGAGAAAATATTTGCATTCTATACATTCAATAAAGGGCTGATAACCAAAATCTACAAAGAGCTCAAAGAAATCAGCAAGAAAAAAAAATCAAACAACCCCATTAAAAAGTGGACAAAGGACATGAACAGAAACTTTTCAAATGAAGATAGACTAATGGCCAAGAAACATATGAAAAAATGCTCAACATCTCCAATCATCAGAGAAATGCAAATCAAAACCACAATGAGATATCACTTTTCTCCAGTGAGAATGGCTTTTATCAAAAAGTCCCAAAACAACAGATGCTGGCATGGATGCGGAGAGAAAGGAATACTTATACACTGTGGGTGGGACTGCAAATTGATACAACCACTATGGAAAATAATATGGAGAACTAAAAGTAGACCTACCATTTGATCCAGCAATCCCACTACTGGGTATTTACCCAAAGGAAAAAAAGACATTTTATAAAAAAAGGCACTTGCACTCAAATGGTTATTGCAGCACAATTCACAATTGTAGAGATGTAGAAACAAGCCAAGTGCCCATCAATACATGAGTGGATTAATAAAATGTGGTATATGTATATCATGGAGTTCTACTTAGCCATAAAAAAATGGTGATCTAGTATCTTTTGTAACAACCTGGATGGAGCCCATTCTTTTAAGTGAAGTATGACAAGAATGGAAAAACAAACACCACATATACTCAATACTAAATTAGAACTAATCTATCAACACTTATGTGCACACATGGAAGTAAAATTCAATGGAAATCAAGCACGCGGCAGGGGGGAGGAGGGGGTGGGTAAATTCACACCTAATGGATACAGTGCACATTATCTGTGTGATGGGCACACATTACTTTGACTCAAACTGTACAAAAGCAGATTATGTAACCAAAACATATTTACCCCTGCAATATTCTGAAATTAAGAAAAGAAGAAGGGATTCCAGTAGTAATTGGCCCTGGTGTGGGGAGGTCCTGAAATATGTCTCTTTATGAGTTAGCTGGAATTTTAAAAAATTTATTCACCCTATCCATGGATAAACATATTCATTGCTATAATGAACTAGGGTTAGTACAAATTTTATCCATTTTTAAATATAAGCACTGAGAAAATTTGTTCATATAAATAATTATATGAAGATGGAAGATGTTTTGTCAGAGCAAAGTCCCTCAGCCCCTTGAACTTCATTAGAGTATTCTATCATCAAAATTATTTTCAGTCATCAGCTTACAACTCAAAAAGATCTTCCTTCAATTGTGTCGAGAGCAGATATCTGGCAACCACCTGAGCTGCAAAAAATATGTGTCCCCTGATCATTAGAATCACTCACTTTCTCAACACCAACACCAAAACCATCTGGCAAATTGTCCCCTTGTTGGGTACCCCAGAGGTTTGTCAGATGCAGGGCAATGCAGGGTGGTAAGATTAGAGACAGGTGATATATTTCTTTTGTAAAATGGAAGAGGGATGATTATGAAAGGAGAGGTGGGAAATGAGTCTCATAACAATAAATTCTGTAGGAGATTTTATCCTTATTTCATAGTTGAGGAAATTAGGGACACAGAGGGTCAGACAGCTGGTCTGAAGACAGCACATGTAACTGGCAGAGCTTGACTTAAATCCCACACTGCTCTGATTCCCATATTCATGGTCTTAGTCGTTTTGCCTCCCAGGAGCATGTACGTGAAAAGTGACCATTTATGGTCCCTAGTTCCAGGTGGTGCTCTCAGAGCCACTGTCTTTTTACTGTCCTTGCCTTTCTGTGTCCTCCACACTCATCTCTTCTCCTTGATTCTCCTCTTTTGCTCTTCCCAGTGTTCTCTGGATGTACCGAAGTCTTAAGCCTTCGAAAGGCACCCGCAAGCCTCGCATCCTTCCTCCCAGGGTTGCAAAGCTCTGCACACCCTGTCTCGTGGGAAGAATATTCGGGATTTGGACCTGTGTTCTAATGTCACATTCTATTCCTGGACCATTTTTTTTCGCACTGAAGCCCGCTCAGAGTGATTAATATCAAATAGTAAGACAAGTTCTTCAGTAATTAACACCCGGAAAGAAGCCAGCCAACTGGCATCGAAGCCAGACTCGGTGTAATTTGGTGTCATGAGCTGGACAAATAATGCAAAAAAGAACATGTAGTCACCACTGGAGTATGTGGGTTGTAGTGGCATAATGAAAGCTGGACAACAAGCAAACAAGGAAAGATAGGACTTAGGAAATTGGAAGCAGCATGGACTAACGATGTGGACTCGGGCAGCTAAACTGAAGTGACACATGAGTTGGAGATGGGGCACAGTGGAAAATATGATGGGGTGGTGGCAGCTTTAGATGGCGAAAACCCCAGATGTCACCGAGCTGTCATAGGTTCTAAGCTGGCAGCTGAAAAGGGGCATTCGAAATAGCTAAATAATTGTTCTGCAGTCAGTTCTCTTCTAGTAGGGCTGGCTGGACCAAGGGGCGTGATAAGTGATGGCGTACTTGGCATGCAATGAGCAGGAAGCCCTACCCTCCTGTCCTCTGTATAGGCTGCCCGGTCACGGTGCTTCAAATTTCCCCCACTAATCACCTTTCTGGATTAAAGCACTAGAGGTGTCTACTGTGATGTGTACCTTGAGAGCATAATGGAAGACTCTAACAAGAGGGACACTCATTTTCCTCTTACCGATGGGAGCGATCTTCCCCTCTCTGGTTGAGCTTTCCCTCTGCCTACAAACAAACTGCTTTGTGACACATGCATTTCTGTCCGGCCACAGCAGCCCGGGCCATCCATGCTGCAACAGCTCGGACAGGGAGAGGGACCCCATGCCACACTGCTCTGCCACAGCGTAGAGAATGCAGGTTCGCTCTGAAAAGCAATTTAAAGTCCAGGATTTGCTACCAGCTTGGTTTTGGGGTTTTGTTTCGCAAAGAAAATATTTCCTTGAAATTTTCTTAGGTTTACCGAAATATCTAAGAGAATACCTAGAGAATATACCTTCCATTTCAATGAAGTATCAAAGGCCCTGCAAAATCACCCTCATTGGCAAGCAAATGATTCACTTCAGCTTTTTTTATTTTTAATTGAGGTAAGAGTCACATAACATAAAATTAACTATTTTAATATGCATGATTCAGCCAACTGGCATCAAAGCCAGACTCGATGCAATTTGGTTTCATTGAGCTGGACAGATAATGAAGAAAATGAGCAACATTTAGTCACCTCCAGGACATTCTGGGCTGTAGCGAAGTAATGAAAGCCGGACAACAGTGGTATTTAGTACATTCCCAATATTGTGCAACCACCTCTATCTAGTTCCAAAACATTTTCATCACCCCAAAAGGAAACCCTGTACCTATTAAGCAAGTATTCCTGATTCTTCCCCTCCCCCAGCCCATGTTCTTTGTAAATGTGGATTTACACATCTTGGTTATTTCATAAAAATAGCATGATATAGTGCGTGACTTTTTGTATCTGGCTTCTTTCACTTAGCGTAATTTTTTCAAGGTTCATGCACATTGTAGTATGTATCCGTGGTCTATTCCTTTTTTTGGCTGCATAGTATTCCATTGAATGGATATACCACATTTTGTCTATCCATCTGGCAGTGGACTTTGGGGTTGTTTTCATCTTTTGGCTATTGTGAGTAGTGCTGGTATGAACACGTGTGCATGTGTATTTGTCTGAATACTTGTTTTCAGTTCTTTGGGGTACATATCTAGGTGTGGGATTTTGCAGTCATTTATTAATTCTATGTTTAACTTTTTGAAGAACTGCCAAGCTGTTTTCCACAGTGGCCGCACCATTTTATTTTCCCACCCGCAATGTGCACATTTAAAAAAAATTATAGCCATCCTAGTGGGTGTGGAGTGGTATCTGATCATGGTCTTGATTTGCATTTCCCTAATCACTAGTGATATTGAGCACCTTTTCATGGCCTTTTTGGCCATTTGTATATTTTCTTTAAAGAAATGTCTATCCAAGTCTTTTGCCTATTTTAAAATTGAGTTGCTCATGAGTAATTCGCTTTAAAAAGTGATCTTGTTAGGGACAGAGAAACAAGAGGTAATGGAATGTTAGAGACAGAAAAACACGAGATAATGAAATGATAGGAGCAGAAAAACAAGAAGGAGGAAACAGTTAAAGAAAAACAATAAGAAGGAAATAGTTATAGAAAAAATAACCAGGGAAAACAGTTATTTCAGTCTTAAAGAATGGGGTAATTAGGCCATGGAGCAGGGACCACCAATCAGAAAATAGGAAAACACCATAAACGGTGACTGTCCCCATCACACATATAGGAGAAAGGAATGTCTGGAACATAACCTTTAAATCATGTCCATACCTGGAAAAATCAAGACCCCAAAACCCATGACATACAGTCATAAGTAATTATACCTGGTCTTTACATCAGCAAATACTACTAGCATATAAAAGGTAAACATAGAAGAAGACAGTGTCTTCTCCACTCACAGAGACAGACCCATTCCCCCTTAAGAAATGTCTTTCACTTTGCACACTTAAACTTTCTTTGCAATCAATTCTTCACACATACTTGCTAAGTGTCTGTCATCTCTCTCCAGCCCGTGGGCCAAGGCTCGCAATTCCTCCAAGCCAGGAGCCCAAGAACTGGGGAAACACTTTAAAGTCCAGCCGTGGACAGGACCGTGACAATCATTTTTGCTTCATGAAATCATTCATAGTTGGTATTTTCTAACTTTGGGGGTATTGAGGCCCAGCATCGTGACTTGGTCTTATTAGACCTCTCAGTCTGACTCCATTCCAAGGGAAATGGTAAGAGCTTTCTTTTGATATTCTTCTCTGATCACAGCCCTGATAATAGGGGCTAACATTTCTTGAGTTCCTACTGTGTGCTAGGCACTGTTTTAAGTGCTTTTGCACTAATTAATTCATCTAATCCTCCTATGTAATACATTTCATAAAGGAAAAACCTGAGATCCCTTGCTCCAAATCACACAGCTAGAAAATGGTGGATCTGGGATTTAAACCCAATTTTGATAGGCATCAGTGTAGGTAAAATAAGATTGGATTGAGGTAATCCAGAGTTCACAATTTTGTCCTGTTAATAATTGCTGACAGGTAGTTTTCAGGTCAGTTTATACTCCAAACTTCTATTAGGCTATTATAACAGGAAGATGAGCTGCTATGTGCAGAACTGAAACATGGTCAGGAGACCAGCAAGCACGCTGAGTGTCTTAAAAAATTATCTATGCAGGCCCGGCGCGGTGGCTCACGCCTGTAATCCTAGCTCTCTGGGAGGCCGAGACGGATGGATTGCTCAAGGTCAGAAGTTCGAAACCAGCCTGAGCAAGAGCGACACCCCATCTCTACTAAAAAACAGAAAGAAATTAATTGGCCAACTAAAAATATAT